>JANRMT010062838.1:7051407-7259095 GCA_026402145.1 Polypterus bichir lapradei | reverse complement strand
TATTGAGTTCACCTGCAAGTGCATTTTGTATGCCTGGTGTATCTCACACTATTGAAGTAAAACAAAACAATGCAATTCCAAATCCACAGATATGACGTATTCAATTGTCATTTTGTCACATGTCACTGTGTCACTTTATTCACAGGTCCAGTCGCCTGTGTGATGTGTTTTTGAGTTAATCAGATGACTGTCACTGAGTTGTCTGGTGGAGTGGAGCCACTGAGGTTCACTCTTAATGTTCGTCTCTCTGTCGTGTTCTGAACTTTGACTTCATGACATTCATGTCAGACTCAGAGGTATGGAGACCCAAACAAAGCAGACATGTTCAGATTCTTCTAGTTATCGGGCTCCACTAAGCTCCAGAAATGCTGAGAATGCTGTTGAGACTTTAACTGCACATTATTTTGAAGGTTTACTAATATATAATATATAAAATCCAATGTCTGTCTGTATGTCCAATTTTCACAAGACAACTACTTAACGGATTTAGATCGGGTTTTTTTTTTCTATAATTTGCTTGAACATTCCGGATGATTTTGTGACTTCTCTCATTTCGCTATGTATCAGAGTTCGCTTGCGGTGCCGATGTATTTGCGTGAATCTGAGTAATATGCAATGGGCCGAGGGACGGGGCCTTTCTCACTCACTCGCCAGCTTCGGGGTGTGGTCCTTGACTCCGCTTAGCTAGTGAACGAGAGAACAATTGAATTCAACTTTGTTTGATATTTAAAATAAAGTGTTACTCAGGTCTTGATGAGTCCGGATATTCTCTTAAGTGTGTGCCACATTGAAAAGATAGATTGCAATTCAGATTGTTGATCATGATTTTGTGTTAAAAGGATTGTGATATGATTTTTTTGAAAAGACCGCCCACCCCTAACTTGACTAATCAGATTTTCAAATTTATGTATGATTCATTAACCCTTTGGCGAGCTACTTGGAAAGGGGTGGCGAGCTACTGGTAGCTCACGAACGATGTGTTGGAGACCCCTGGTATAGACTTTACCAAAGTATCTTAAATCTCATCGCCTTACCACTCTGTGGTCGGGTAGACTGATTCAATTCAAAATTTCCTTCCCCTTTCCTTCTTCATCTAAACTTCAGGCAATTCAATAGAGTGAAAGAGCAAACAGAAGAGAGTTGTACTTAAAATTCATTAATGTATTATGGGTAATATGACCAAAAATGAGCAAAAATAAAAATGAATGTGATATATATACCATTACAGCATAAGCAGCAGTGCATCTTGCACCCATAAGCAACTCTCGGCTTATAGATGCTTGATTTTTTTTTAACAAGATTCTGTATGGCTGCCGAGATAGTATTGTCTTCATCATGAGAGATAGTTGTCTCTTCAAGGTCAGACAGTGAGAGAGAGAAAAAAAGAGAGAAAGGAGATGGAAGGGCAGGGTGACCCTTGCTTTAAACATCTTTAAACATGCCTTGGAAAACATTTTGCATCACCGCAGTCCCAAAGGTATCACGTCCTAGTGAGCTGAATGACTTCCGGCCTGTCGCTGTGACGTCACATGTGATGAAGACCATGGAGCGGCTGCTGCTTCACCACCTGAGGCCACAGGTCCGCCACGCCCTCGACCCTCTGCAGTTCGCATACCAGGAGGTGGTGGGAGCGGAGGATACCATCATCTATATGCTACACCGATCCCTCACCCACTTGGACAGAGGCAGTGGTGCTGTTAGAATTATGTTTCTGGACTTCTCTAGTGCCTTCAACACCATCCAACCTCTGCTCCTTAGGGACAAGCTGACAGAGATGGGAGTAGATTCACACCTGGTGACATGGATCGTGGACTATCTTAAAGACAGACCTCAATATGTGTGTCTCGGGAACCGCAGGTCTGATATTGTGGTCAGCAACACAGGAGCGCCGCAGGGGACTGTGCTTTCTCCAGTCCTGTTCAGCCTATATACTGTACATCAGACTTCCAATACAACTCTGAGTCCTGCCACCGTGCAAAAGTTCGCAGACGACACTGCTATCGTGGGCTGCATCAGGAGAGGGCAGGAGGAGGAGGAGTATAGGAACCTAATCAAGGACTTTGTTAAATGCTGTGACTCAAACCACCTACAACTCAACACCAGGAAAACCAAGGAGCTGGTGGTGGATTTTAGGAGGCCCAGACCCCTTATGGACCCCGTGATCATCAGAGGTGACTGTGCAGAAGGTGCAGACCTATAAATACCTGGGAGTGCAGCTGGATGATAAAGTGGACTGGAATGCTAATACTGATGCTCTGTGTAAGAGAGGACAGAGCCGACTATACTTCCTTAGAAGGCTGGTGTCCTTCAACATCTGCAATAAGATGCTGCAGATGTTCGATCAGATGGTTATGGCGAGCGCCCTCTTCTACGCGGTGGTGTGCTGGGGAGGCAGCATAAAGAAGAGGGACGCCTCACGCCTGGACAAACTGGTGAGGAAGGCAGGCTTCTATTGTAGGCACGGAGCTGCACAGTTTGACATCCGTGGCAGAGTGACGGGCGCTGAGCAGGCTCATGTCAATCATGGAGAATCCACTGCATCCACTGAACAGGATCACCTCCAGACAGAGGAGCAGCTTCAGCGACAGACTGCTGTCACCGTCCTGCTCCACTGACAGACTGAGGAGACCCCACGCTATGCGACTCTTCAATACCACCTGCAGGGGTAAACGTTAACATTATACAAAGTTAATTGTCTGTTATACCTGCATTGTCATCACTCTTTAATTTAATATTGTTCTTTATCAGTATGCTGCTGCTGGAGTATGGGAATTTCCCCTTGGGATTAATAAAGTATCTATCTGTCTATCTAAACTGGTCTAGCTTCTTTTGATATACCTCTAGACCAATTGGTTCAGGCATATATATAGTATCTATCTATCTATCTATCTATCTATCTATCTATCTATCTATTATATAGTGCCTTTCATATCTAACTAACTAACTAAACTGGTCTAGCTTCTTTTGATATACCTCTAGACCTTGTTGGTTCAGGCAAATCCCTGGTTTATCCAATCCTGTTTCAGCTATGGTCCAATTCCACATGATCAATAGAATAAGTCTACTTGTTCCTTCCTGGGCCTCTCACCAATTAAAACGCTCCGGTACAGTCCGTCCCCTAGTCGCCCGTCTCTGCGGGCTTCCTGAGTGTGTGAGCTTCTAGAATGTCTTGCATGGTTCAAGGCCTGCCCGGAATTCCTGCAATAAGCTACACTTCCAAAGCAGCTCTTAGGGTAGTGGCATTCTTAAAGCTGGGGGGGGGGATATAAAATGGTTTACTTAAAGATAGCTGCTCTTTTCTTTAACTCGCTATTAATTCTTAAAAGACAAATTACAAACAATTATCAAAATATTACTCTGCATATCAAGGTGTTTTAATTATTTTTTATTTACAATTGTTTTTTAAAAAAATATTTTTTTCATCACCCTAGTCTGCCAGGAGTACTGATGAAGGTAAAAAAATAATTTAGTGCATCTTAATGCTGGCAATTAAGGCTCAAAATACTACAGTTTTAAAATACAATTTACATACTGTATGTCCTGTACTTAGGTTTATTTAAAATATGCTCAACATGGTTGCACAGTTGCCTATGAACTCCGGACTTCCTGAAAGCTCCTCTATGGCTTCCGCATATTCTGTCCATCTATGATCGGTCTTTCTTTGAGCAGCAGCATTTTTTCACATTCTAGAGACTTGACATTAGTCAACGGTCATTTTGTGTGTTGGTGGTCCCTTTGGTGGACTGGCAATCTGTTAGCAATTAGGGGAACATGCAATATGTGAAAAATCAGCTTCCCTCCCTTTGCTCTGAAAAAAAAAAGACTCAATCTCGATTCAGTAAATGCTGGCAGTATCATTTCACTGTTTTCAAAATTTCATTGAAGGTCTTATTTCCCATGGTATCTATCCACAGCTCCGCAGCTGGCCGCAGGTTTTGGGAGCTGACACAATAAATGAAAATGACAAATGAAAACAAGCTGATAAGTAAAAGATGGCCTGATCTGTTCTCACAGTGAGCAAGTGACGGACATTTTGAATGATAAGAAATACTGTTACAGTAAGTACTTAAGAGTTCTTTTCATTAGATGTCCAACCTGAAATATATTTTTTAACACATTCTGTTTTGTTGGCTTTCCTAATTTGACGTACATGAGTGAGAGAGTGTGACAGTGGACTGAGGCATCTTATACTCCTAAGTTGGCTCCAGCCCCGCTTTTTCTCTGCAATGAAATAAGGGGGGGGTTCAGAAAATGGGGGGATGGATAGCAAAGTGGGACATTTGTTAGCAATAACATCTGAGGGTTCCAAGTTACTCAATTCAACTCCTGCTTAATACATGGAGCTTGAATGTTTTTCCCATGTCATTACTTTGTGCTTTCTGGCCTTCCTCCCATAGCCTAAAGACTTTTGTGTCAAGTTAATCCATTCTTTCTTATATTTTCTGAAACCCCATTCATGCATCAATTTTCCAGCATGCAATTTTGGGAGAACCACAGCTCGTTATTGCAGTGTGGGGTGAAAGGCAGACCCCAAAGCATGATGAGGAGGCATTAGGTTAAGTGGTGAGTAAATATAGAATATTTTTTTTCAGTGAGTGTCCCTTGCACCCAAAGTAAAAGTTTTGTCACAAGCTGAAACAGAGAAAACAGATTTGGAAAATGGATCACTGAAGCAGTGGAATTCACTTTTGTTAAAATGGAATTACTTTGGGTAATTTTTCTTTAAATGGAATATGTATTTTAATGCACCAATTTACATAGCTTGCTTAAAGTAAGTTTTAGTGTCACAGAAGGTTACAAACTTTTTGATAGCATTGGGTGTAAAGCAGAATCCAAACCTGCATGGGGACGCACTCATGCAGTTTTAAATAATACTAGATAGCTGACACCCGCCGTAGCATACGGCGGTGTAAGAATAGGAACGGAAAACAGTGCATTGCCTTTGTGAACCATTTGTGTGAAGAAATAACCCACTGCTAGGAACAGGCAATGGTCGGATCCCAGAATAGAGTTGACGTTTTGCAAAAACCTGTCGACAGAGAAGATACTGTCATTCATTTTATAACAAAGGCTTAGGAAACAACTGTCGCAGTATAATGAAAATAGCAAGGTGTATTGGAAGCCTCAGGCAGCGTGTGGAAGGGTTTGGAAGAGGACGAATAGGAATCGAGAAATGCTGTGTGGGCTGCATGTGGGCAGGACCGGGTTTGAAGTGGAAGCAGGACGAACCAGAAAAGAAATATATATATATATAAGAGATTCTCCAATTAAATAAATGTGAGGTACTTCTTCTGGATGTGCGAGGAGAACCTACACATACCAAAATGTCGCAACTCTGTGCCGTGGTGCCCCAGACCGGTATTGTCAAAGTTAAACCTTGGTAATAATTATGAGATGTCTACAGAACTGTGTTCCTGTCCAGGAACTGTCAATGTGGGCTTATGAATGTTCTCCCTGTCTCCTACTGTGTTTTCTTGAGCTACTGGCTTTCTTTAGATTTCACCGATAGATGTGTGTGCCATTTCAGGTGGTGGCTCTCAGCTGGCTTGATATGTGAGTGGGCTCTGTCAAGTGAAGGACAAGTTGGTTGGTTCCCTCCTCGCTCCCATATGCCCCTTTAATGCTGAATACCATCTTTCATAACAGGTTGACTTTAGGCCAGTAAAGTGTAAATGATGTTTTGTAGGTATTTATTTATTTAAAGACCTTCTGTAATAAGCCAAATTCCCCCCTGGGGACAAATAAAGTTCTGTCTGTCTATCTATCTATCATATAGTGCCTTTCTATCTATCTTTCTATCATATAGTGCCTTTCTATCTATCTGTCTTTCTATTATATAGTGCCTTTCCTATCTATCTATTGTAACAAAGGCGCTATATAGGCGCCTGACCCGACACAGATGGACACGGAGGCACGTATAAAAATAAACAAACTTTTATTTTTCTTCACCCGTGGGCGCACGTCATCCCCGTGACCCACGGGCAATACACAGTCCCAAAACACACCTCCAACACCAAAACAATATTTTTCTCTCCTCTACCACCACTCCGCCTGAAGCTTAGTCCTCCTCCTCCCGACTCTGGCCCGTGGTGGTGGCTGGCCCCCAACCAGGCTGTGGAGGACTCCATCTCCCGTGGAGCCATGCGACAGGCTGGGCGATCACCGTCCGCCAGGGAGGCTGCCACCAAGCGTCCCGGGGAAGGTATTGAACTGCCCATGGTTGCTCCCCGGAACAGATGCAGCAGGGGCGTCCCTGCCAGGCATGGGATCTGGCTGTCCGCCACACTATCTTTCTATCATATAGTGCTTTTCTATCTATCTATCTATCTATGTTCTGCATGTATGTGAGTTCTTGAGTGATGGACTGGTGTCCTGTCCCTTATTGGTTCTCCACTCCCTATTTTATTAGGTTTTGCTTGGACAGCCCCCCAGCCCCATAATGGATAAAGGGGGACCATTTCTAAGCCACATCGTCACAAATTTTGTCTTAATATTTGATTTTGCAATTTTATGTACTGGAATTCTCAGGTCCTAATTCATTTTATCCAGTACAAGTTCATTAGGTGTTGAAAGCTGCCCTATGAGCGCCGGCCATCACAGAGTTATAGAGCATGTGAAGGATGTTAGCAACCCGATGTAGTTAACTTGGACAAAAACAAGCCTTGAAGCCATCTGTTAATCTTAAAAGTGGAAGGTTTAGTGGTGTAGCTGCCACGGAGTGCTGGCTCCAAGATGCTCAAACTTTATGCTTTAAGCTAAAGCCATTTCAGCTAATTAGTCTTTTTTGTTAAAGAGCCCCCTTATCTGGCCACATCCTTGTGAACCAAAAATTGGTCAAGCAGACAACACGTGACGTGTATCCAGTCCTGCACCACATGAGTCCTTGCATATTCTTAACACCTTAAATATATCTTTCGTAGATTTCTTTCTTTCTTTCTTTCTATCAAAAATGCAAAACATTTTTTTCCTGTCACTTTCAAAAATACAAAACATCGACAATTGCTTAAGTGCCTTTATAGGGACGATATGTTTATTAAAACTATTTACTTTTGCTCCAAGGTGCCCTGAGCGGCTATTTGACATCAATTGCTGCTTTGCGTGTTTTCAGCTTAAGTGAAACCATTCATTTCCCTTTCCTGATGGCAGACATTTGCCTGAGGAATACAAGAATACGTGTTTTATTTTGTTGGTCATAAAAAGGAGAACATTCCTGCTCTGAAATATGTTATTTCACAGGCAAAATGTTACTTTTACATATGGCAGAAAAGTAGATTCAAAGCAACAGATAAAAAACTGAAACAACATTCTGTGTAATTTTGCTCCCACATGCCCAAAGTGCTCTTTAGAGTTGCTGGGTTGATTGACGATTCTGTACTGGCGTTGTGTGACTGTGGGGTGTGCATAAAAAGCTCCTGCAGTGGACTGTCACTTTGTCCATGGCAGGTTCCTGCTGGGACAGGGTAGGGTCAGGTGCACTGTGACTCTGAATTGGATCAGACAGATCTGAGAATGTTGTATACAAGATGAAGAATCTTCACACAGCATATTCTTAATGTACAGAACAGGCCAAAAGTTTGGACACCTCCTCATTCAATGTGTTTTCTTTATTTTCATGACCATTTACAGCACTCCATCACTCTCCTTCTTGGTCAAATAGCCCTTACACAGCCTGGAGGTGTGTTTGGGGTCATTGTCCTGTTGAAAAATAAATGATCATCCAACTAACCTGACTTCTGCACGACACAACTGCTGGTCCCAACCCCATTGATAAAGCAAGAAATTCCACTAAATAACCCTGATAAGGCACACCTGTGAAGTGAAAACCATTTCAGGTGACTACCTGTTGAAGCTCATCGAGAGAATGCCAAGAGTGTGCAAAGCAGTAATCAGAGCAAAGGGTGGCTATTTTGAAGAAACTAGAATATAAAACATGTTTTCAGTTATTTCACCTTTTTTTGTTAAGTACATAACTCCACATGTGTTCATTCATAGTTTTGATGCCTTCAGTCATGAAAATAAAGAAAACACATTGATTGAGGAGGTGTGTCCAAACTTTTGGCCTGTACTGTATATTACAAATCGAGTTAGACGCCAATGCATAACTCATAAATATGTGTCTAACTTAAATGTTCCTTGGATGCAAAATGCGCTCACACAGACACAAGGCCAACATGCAAACTGATCAATAACTTAACACCATCTGAAAATTTAAATTGATAGACATTACAAGTCTCACCCAAGCTCTATGACACCTTACTAGTTCAGGACAAAAAAAAAACAAAACATATGGAATCTGTAAACAAAATAACAAAACAGGATTACTGTACACAATTAGTAACATTGCAAAGACTAAGATCAAGTAGAAGGCACTGAGGTTAAAGTTTATCTTGCAGCTGCATCCTGGAAGGCGGAATTCCTAGGGCTATACTCCATCCATCCATTATCCAACCCACTATATCCTAACTACAGGGTCATGGGGGTCTGCTGGAGCCAATCTCAGCCAACACAGGGGGCAAAGCAGGAAACAAACCCTGGGCAGGGCGCCAGCCCACCGCAGGGTGCACACCCACACACCCACCAAGCACACTCTAGGGACAATTTAGACTCGCCAAAGCACCTAACCTGCATGTCTTAGGACTGTGGGAGGAAACCGGAGTACCCGGAGGAAACCCACGCAGACACGGGGAGAACATGCAAACTCCACGCAGGGAGGACCTGGGAAGTGAACCCAGGTCTTCTAACTGCGAGGTAGCAGCGCTACCCACTACGCCACTGCGCCACCAGGGTTATACTCGCATCTAGGAATTCTATGTTTGATGCAAGCTGGTAATCCTCGATTGTACAGTTCTGGAATATGCTGGCTTCATGACTGCCACTAATCTGTGTTGGCGGCTCATCTGCTGGACAGATGAGACATGTGGGAGTCCCGCTTGGGGGATTATTTAATAATTTGCTTTACATTCATCATTTTAAGTGGCATAGGAAAAAAAAAATAAGGGTAGTAGGAGATGCCAACGTTACCAGTCATTAACAAATAATACTGCACTTTCTGCTGAAAGTGAAGAAATACTGGAAATGTTAAATGTGGGAGTAAAAGACAGTAAAGTGAAGGGACCATCATGGAATGTTACAAAAACAGTGTGGTGCTTACAAAAGAGAAGTAGTGCCAGAATGCCAATTAAAAGTAAAATTGAAAATGTCACGCAAGTGGCTCACTTTTGCTACCTAGGTGGCACAAAAGTGATCTGAAAAACCAAGAGAAAGGACTGCTATGGCAAATAAGTGACTTTTATACAGCAGAATCACTTAGTTATAATCGAACACATGACAAAGAAAACAAGGGTGGACATTCTAGGCATTTGGTAGACTAGACAGCTGACAGATGTACAGTCATGGCTGAAATTATTGGCACCCCTGGAATTTTCCCATAAAATGCACCATTTCTCCCAGAAAATTGTTGCAATTACAATATGTTCTGGTAAAAACATGTTTACTTCCTTTATGTGCATTGGAACAACACAGAAAAACAGAGGAAAAAAAGCCAAATCTGACATCATGTCACACAGAACTCCAAAAATCGGCCGGACAAAATTATTGGCACCTTTTCAAAATTGTGCATAAATCATTTTATTTCAAGCATATGATGCTCGTTTGAACTCACCTGTGCTGGCAACATAGCAATCGCACCTGAAGCCAGTTAAAATGGAGACAAGTTGACTCAACCTTTGTGTTGTGTGTGAGTGTGCCACACTAAGCATGAAGAACAGAAAGAAGAGCAGAGAATTACCTGAGGACTTGAGAACAAAAATTGTGGAAAAATATCAACAATCTCAAGGCTACAAGTCCATCTCCAGAGATCTTTATGTTCATATGCTTGAAATAAAACGATTTACCCACAATTTTGAAAAGGTGCCAATGATTTTGTCCGGCCCATTTTTGGAGTTCTGTGTGACGTGATGTCAGATTTGGCTTTTTTTCTCTGTTTTTCTGTGTTGTTCCAATGCACATAAAGGAAATAAACACGTGTATACCAAAACATTTGTAATTGCAACAATTTTCTGGGAGAAATGGTGCATTTTCTGGGAAAAGTCCAGGGGTGCCGATAATTTCAGCCATGACTGTATGTTTTTGAAAAATGCTATAAAGTTTTGCCGACAGATAAGGTAACACATTAAAAAGAGAGGTCAAAAGAGGTAAAGAATAGACAATATAAAAATATGATTTACACATCGTCCGAGCTGAAGGCACTGAAAATTTTAGGGAAAATCAATGGGACAAAAGCAAAGGAGAGGCAGAGAAACACCATCGGCAGAAATGGTGTGAGATGTTGGTTCGGGAACAACATCTGTTGCCGTGAGATTTTTAGTAAGGCAAGGGAAAGAGAAAGGTGGAAGGCCCGTGTTTTGGTCGGAGGTGGCAGTAGGTGAGAGGCGTTCACCTCACATCGATTGCATGGACATGCTGGGTTGAATCTTTGGTTTAGATTTAAATGTCTCACAGTGACCACCTTTGAATGGTGTGGCTTCGACCAGAAGTTGGGACGGACACCTGCAAATAGAGGAACAATGCAAGAAAGCAGAAGTAGTTATCCTGTGATGGATTTATGTTGTCAGGATATGGATGGAAGAATACCAACATAAACGTTAAGTCATTTCTTTGTGTACTGTAATTAGTTTTAATAACGAGTTGTTTACAGCCCATATTGCGATAGAAAAATATTTTGGGTTATTTATTGTGTTGATACATTGCACAGTAGTCATTTTTTTTTAATTGCCATGGTGGTCTACTGGTATCTACTTAAAGGTGGAAGCTGGTGGAGCCGCAGCTCTGTCCTCTGATCCTCTTTAGTTTTCAATTACTGTAACTCTGCAGCCCGGAGCTCCAAGTAGGCGGAGTTGGTTGCAATGGGCACCAATAGAGTCAAACTGTTGACCTCCATAGCTCCGCCCTTTAACACTGTGGTTAAGATTAGTGTTTGAGAGGGCTTATATGAATCAAATAATGCCAAATATTGTTTAGTAAGTTAACTCCACATACCTACAGCTCCAGCCTGGAGGCTATGGGCTGTAAAGAATAACACACTCATAATTTTTCCGTCCTCGAAACACCGCCCTCTTCAAACCCAGGGCACGCCCTCCTTTTTTTTTTGTCTTGGTTAAGCCAATGTGTCCTCAGCTACTGTTTTCTCATTGAGAAATAGCACCACAAAGTATACCGGTCTGAGACAGAGACGTCCCAGGAACGCTTCATTCCTCTCTGTGTGTTGAAAGAGAAGGAGAAGAAGACGAACAGTACATTCAAAAGGCGCACGTGAAAACGTGACCGAGCGAGTCTGGTTTGGAAGAGAGCCGCACGAGAGCCGGGGACCGACCGCTGACGAAATGGGGCTCGAGTTGTACCTTGATCTACTCTCCCAACCCTGCAGATCCGTTTACATCTTCGCAAAGGCTAATTCGATACAATTCGACTTCAAGAAGGTGTCCTTAGCAGAGGGTAAGTCCGCGTCCTACGAGAGGGTCCCCCCCCCCCCCCTTGACCTCTCCGTGCTCTTTCCGCATGCTATTCTCTTCTGCGTTCACAACCTTTTAAGTGTGCCGAGTGCGGTGCAGCGCAGCTACAACTTGGGTGTCTTGATAAGGGCAAGTTGAAGTCATTTGTATTTATAGACTGAAAATAACAAAAGCAGTATTACACGGAACTGAGATTAGCGTATACTTGGGCGTTATGATTAATCAAGGTGGGTCGGCAGACCGCGTAAGTGGTCCTTGCGCCAGTCTGAAAACTCTCGGTACACCGTTACATGTCTTCGCGTGTTCTTCTTTCAGCTGGTCCCGTTCGGGGTCGCCACAGCAGATCATCCAAAATTGTCGTCCGCATATTGATTTGGCAAAATTTTACACCGGATTTAATTCCTGACGCGAACCCTCCCCATTTATCCGGGCATGGGACCGGCACGAACCACCACTTGAATGCGAGATTCTGTTGGTCCAGTTTAATAAAGACGGGAGGTGAACTCTCACCGGCTGCTTTGTAGTGGGCCGGTGGACTTCATGACTGACAAGTTATATTCAGATTTGTGGGTGCGCCTCACCGCGTTGACTCAACTAAGTAAATACCAAATTGTGTTTACCTGCATTTCTTTGTACAGTATAAGCATTATTTGATAAAAGTTAATCAGTTTAAACTTCCCTAGTAGTGTTTTTAGCACCTCCACGCTGGTCTTATTTATTAAACACATATCCTCTTTGCCTTACAGTTTGTGCTTGTTGCACCTTTGATGGGGAGGTTAATGATGAGAAGCATTAATAGTGTTTGAATGAATTGAAATCATACTTGAACACTCAGTCTTTATATTTTTACATTACAGTACTTGAATGTCTGCAGGTAATGTAGGCTGTGTCCAATTTAAGAGCGGAAAAATGGTTACACGTTTTCTTAGTCATAGGGCTGGAGTATAGAAGGTAATTAACAAGTTGGAATTCTTGTTTGGTCTGTAAAAATAAGAAGGAGGTACCTAGGAACTTCATTTCTTCCAACCATGCATGCCTTTGGGGATGTGGCTTAGGGGGGCCCTGAGCTCACACTTCTTCTCACCGAAGAGCACAGTACAAGAGTAAACTGTCAGGAGTTGACAAGGCTCTGGTCATCGTGTGCACTTTAAACCACACAGTTTTCTGTCCCCAAAGTTGGCTTGCCTTGTAGCCTTTATTTCAAGTGCACAAAAATAACAAGTAAGCAGTTGTAGTTTATCAATGAAGTGGCTTGAGATGATATTCACCAGAGAAAAGCTCTTTATTAACCGAGTGTTATTTGTTTAAGCCACCTATGACCTTTAAACTGGGTTTATGTTCAAAGTTTTTATTTGCCATGTCTTCTCATTGACAGATAAGAAAGGCATAGCAGCTATAACATATCACTCGTGCATGTGACAAAAATGTCCCTACCAACGTATAAAATTGTGTAAAGCAAATGCAGAGTAAAAAATGTGTGCAACATACAATATGCAATTAAAAAATATTCAGCAGTCTGTAACGGACAGAAACAGATACCACATATACCTAAGAATACTCGTATATTTCCATGCATACATATTGTACTGTACTCTGTGTGGGAGAGGCTTAATATTTTTTAAAATGATTTAATATTTTCAGAACAGAGAGGGTCTGAATGAATTTAAAAAGGTTTCAAGAACAGCATTACAGCTAACAGACAGAAAATGCAAACAAACCATTTCCTTCCTGAAAGATGATGGAGCAGCAGAGAGTTTTAGACTCGTGGAAAGCTTCAGCCTCAGTGCCCCGTCTACCCAAAAATTAAATACTTGGGGTCAAGCACAGCACTTGTGAGTTACACCCTGCAGTCTCCTCTCAGTCCATGCAGGGTGGCAGTTGCCTGTTTCCATTTTCGCCAGGAGGACGGTGCCTTCTGTTGAAGCCATTATGTGAGATGAGAATTTCTCGTGTACAAGTGACTCAGCCCGGACTGAGTATTTCAAAAGACCTTCCTGGTTATTATTACTTGACTGACGCTTTTATCCAAGGCGACTTACAACATCTGAGAAATACAATTGATTACATTTTCTTTTTTTCTCCAGTTGGAACACAGGCAGGTGAAAGGACTTTCTTATGGCCACATAGTGCTACTAGTAAGGAACCCATAGCCTCAGAATTTGAAGTGCAAACTACACCACACAGTGGTGTTTGTTTTTTTTAATTGCCATAGTGGTCTAGTGGTATCTGCTTGAAGGTGGATGCTGATGGAGTCACAGCTCTGCCCTCTCATCCTCTATAATTTTCAATTACTCTAACACTGCAGCCCGGAGTTCCAAGTAGGCGGAGTTGACTGCAATGGGCAGTCAGGTGGGTGGAGTTGACAGCAATGGGCACCAATAGAGTCAAACTGTAGACCTCTAGAGCTCTGCTGTTTTACACTATGGTTAAGATTAGTGTTTTAGGGGAATCTGCTCTGAGCCCTTTCTTATTTGCAATGATGATGGACAGGTTGACAGACGAGGTTAGACAGAAGCCCCCGTGGACTATGATGTCTGCTGATGACATTGTCATCTGTAGCGATAGTAGGGAGCAGGTTGAGGAGACCCTGGAGAGGTGGAGATATGAGAAGAGAGGAATGAAGGTCAGTAGGAACAAGACAGAATACATGTGTGTGAATGAGAGGGAGGGCAGAGGAATGGTGAGGATGCAGGGAGTAGATTTGGCGAAGGTGGATGAGTTTAAATACCTGGGATCAGCAGTACAGAGTAATGGGGATTGTGGAAGAAAAGTGAAAAAGAGAGTGCAGGCAGGGTGGAGAAGAGTGTCAGGAGTGATTTGTGACAGACGGATATCAGCAAGAGTGAAAGGAAAGGTCTACAGGACAGTAGTGAGACCAGCTATGTTATATGGGGTGGAGACAGTGGCACTGACCAGAAAGCAGGAGACAGAGCTGGAGGTGGCAGAGTTAAAGATGCTAAGATTTGGATTGGGTGTGACGAGGATGGACAGGATTAGAAATGAGGACATTAGAGGGTCAGCTCAAGTTGGACAGTTGGGAGACAAAGTCAGAGAGGCGAGATTGGGTTGGTTTGGACATGTGCAGAGGAGAGATGCTGGGTATATTGAGAGAAGGATGTTAAAGATAGAGCTGCCAGGGAAAAGGAGAAGAGGAAGACCTAAGCGAAGGCTTATGGGTGTGGTGAGGGAGGACATGCAGGTGATGGGTGTAACAGAACAAGATGACGAGGACAGAAAGATATGGAAGAAGATGATCCGCTGTGGCGACCCCTAACGGGAGCAGCTGAAAGAAGAAGAAGATATGAATCAAATGCCAAATATTGTGAAGTAAGTTAGCTCGCCATACTTGCAGCTTCGGGCTGGAGGCTGTGGGCTGCAAAGAATACCAAACTCCTAATTTTTCCGTCCTCAAAACACCGCCCTCTTCAACCCAGGACACGCCCTCCTTTTTGTTTGGTCGTAGTTAAGCGAATGTGTCATCAGCTACTGTTTTCTCATTGAGAAATTGCACTACAAAGTATACCGGTCTGAGATCGAGACAGCCCAGCATCTTTTCATCTTTCTCTGTGTTTTGAAAGAGAAGGAGAAGATGAATAGTACATTTAAAAGGCGCACGTGAATTTAGCATCAGAATCTGAAGTGCAGACTACGCTACACTGCCTAGGAATTGGCTCATTCTACCTTAATGCTCTGTAACTCGCTGCTGGGGCTCTTAGGCAGTCAGACTATAAAATGTCACCTTCCATTGTGCTGAATATCACACTAAACTTTTATAATAGACACGGTGGCACATTTATATCATTGTGATTGTTACATTGTGTGCGTAATTCGAGGTTATGATCTTTCAGTTAATGTTACGCTGTTATGTTGTGTATTACTGCTGGAGTGAGTGAGTTTTCTGTCAGTATTCAGTAAACCGCTGCCTGTGTTTCTGCCACTTTGTGAAACAGTTTGTGCAGTTTCAGTATGTGGAAATGAGTGCGACTGCTGAGGTGTAAGCATATTGTCATATCCATGCTGGTTTATAGTGCACACCGCTAGAAATCTGGCCATAACAATTGCATCAATATATATTACACATGACCACTACTATGGGAATACAGGCTGGCTTGCTTGCGTACACCGCCTTGACAAGTTTCATATCCGCAAGTTAAGTTGGAATTTACAGCCGCTGTACGTGAACTAGAAAATGAGAAGTTACACTACACAAGAAACTCCATCAGCCTGTCAGCAGCCGCTAGCAGGGTTTTATAATGAGAGGCGTCTGCTCACTTCTCTTTCTTTCATTCCAGCAGGGAATTCACTTGTGGTTGCTTTGATTCCCCTCAAGCAGCTAAGCAATCCAGTTTGCCCTGTAGGTTTTTTTTTTTAAATCAATAATTGAAAAATTTTATGCTTGATTAATAGGAAGTCAAAATGATATTTATTACTTAATTACAAACCTTTGTATACTCTGTCATAGGCGGCTGGGGGTGGAGCCCAGCCGGGACGCCCGAGGGGACCGGAGGAGAGCTGGTGCCTCCTCCCGACCACGAGGGGGCGACCGCCCTGGTTTTGTTGTTGGCCTCGGGTAGGGGGCTTGGAAGCCCAACCGTGTAGGGGCCCGTGGCCCGCCCCGGCGCCTGAAGAACCCTGGAGCCCAGCACTTCCTGGTGTGGCGGAAGTGCTGGGGGGGAAGAAGAATGGCGATACCCGGAGGGCTTCCGGGTGTGCAGCCGGCACTTCTACCACACGGGGGCGTGTCCAAGGAGGAGTGCCGGGAAGCAGCTGGAGCCCATCCGGGGTGGTATAAAAGGGGCCGCCTCCCTGCATTCGAGAGCAAGAGTCGGGTGGAAGAGGACGGAGCTCGAGAGTGGAGTGGAGTGGAGGCGGCCTGAAGGAAAGGCGTTTGGTGACTGTGAGGCCCGGACTTTGGGGGATCGGTGCTGGAGGCACTGGGACGTGCACTGAATATAACTTGTAAATATTCTGTAAATATGTAAATGTCTGCCTGTCTGTGTCCGGGTCCAGTTCCACAACTCCTAAGCCAACGTAATTACAGCACAGTTTCTGTGTTGGATAAGGAAAGTAAATAAGTAGGGTACAGTTCATGGTAAAGTTTGCATGTGTTTTTTTATTATTGTTGCTGCCAACTCAAAATGATTGTCAAACAGGAACTCTTCTGACCAACCTTCATAATTAAATATAATTTTATCATTATATCCGGACTTGAGCATGTCACAGTATGACAACATAACAGCTGCTAGGCCTCTAGAGCATTTTACACACTATGATGTAACTCTGCCTCACTAACAATTTGGAGAGCTAATTATTTTATCAAATATCTTTTGGATGTTTGGCACACCGGAGGTTCAGCACTCAAGGAGACTTTTTTGTAGGATAGGATTGCAGGTTTCCCAGCTGAAACTCTTCTCGGCAGGTGCTTTTTTCTTCTGTTCTGTCCATCCATTCCTTTCATTCCATTTTACCAAAGGCAGAAACAGTCCCTGGAGGGCAGTGCCAGTCCATCGCAGAGTGAACCTACTGACTTATGCAAGGAAGCGGTGTATCCAAAAAGGATTGCCCATGTGTTCCTGGGCTTACATGCACGCACTCACGCACACATACTGTACATACGCATATATAAAAATAACTTGACTTGAATTGAAGGAAATATGAGCATTCATATGTACAGAACAATAAATCTTATAATCTGCTAAAGTAAGGAGGTTGGAGGATATAATAAATTGTGGCTAAAGTTCAAGAAGGAAGAATGCAAGTAAAGTCCAGGAAAGTAAATTGTATAACAGATGACGTGATTTTATTGTTAAATTCAGGAAGGCCCAAGTCTAAGCATAGGGGACGCTGCATGGGATGGAGAGAGAGTTACATTTTAGGATCTTGACACGCAAGGTGAAGTAAATGGTTGCCTGCATCCAGCTTGGGGAAACGTCAGTTTGGTTCTTTTGCTAGTTAAACAGATTTATAATGTAAATGGCATATGTTGTTTGTTGGGCTTTGAGATGTAAGAAGAGTTGTATAATATGAGCGGTTCAATCAAATGTGACATATCCATCCATCCATCCATTATCCAACCCGCTATATCCTAACTACAGGGTCACGGGGGTCTGCTGGAGCCAATCCCAGCCAACACAGGGCGCAAGGCAGGAAACAAACCCCGGGCAGGGTGCCAGCCCAACGCAGGGCACACACTCTAGGGAAAATTTAGGATCGCCAATGCACCTAACCTGCATATCTTTGGACTGTGGGAGGAAACCCTTGCAGACGCAGGGAAGCGAACCCAGGTTTCCTTACTGTGAGGCAGCAGCGCTACCCACTGCGCCACCGTGCCGTCCTAATGTGACATATTTGTGATTAATTATGAATGACGACTAGCATGGTGAAAGCTTTCCTGGTACCTTAACACCATAAGGGGTCTGGAAAAAAAACATAACCAGTCTTGGTCCCAGTATATTTAATTTGTGTTCTGTATATTTTGCAATTTTACTTTCTCGTATAGGGAAAGCATTGCAATTGGGTGAAAATTTGATGTCGAGATTTTGATGAATCTCAACGTTTTAGACCTCCTTGACTTTTTCGTCCACGAAGTATAGGGCAAGTATTGAAATCCTCCAAAAATCCCATTTGTAGATTTTGGTGAATCTCAATGTACCATTTTTTTAATTATGTCTGTCTCTCTGTGTGTGTGTGTGTGTGTATAAACACGATAACTTAAGTTCGCTTTCGCTTCAGTTAACCAAATTTTGCATGCAAGTATTAGGTATAAAACGAAAATTTCTATCATCTTTTGTGCTATTTTCCACTAACTGGAAGTGGTACTTAACCTTTTATTCAGGTAGCTGTAGAGTCGGATATATTCAGCTTTACTTTTATAATATTTGTTCAATATATTAATAATTAGATTTGTTGGTGATGGTTCTTCAATGTGCATAATATAAAAATATAATCATTGCCTTGCGGTTTACTCCTTAAATATCTAGCCCCATATCTGAGTATACGCGAAAGTCGAGGGGAGACCACTCTCAATTTATTTTTTATTTATTTATTTTTTTTTCACTTGTTTTGTACACTTTCTGAAAACAAAAGCTAAATTGTAAAGTAATACATTATGGTCTCAGTAAACACCACTGGCAACAGTCTGTGATATTGGTACTGAGTGACTCCCTCCTTCGCCGCTGTAATACATGTATTTTGTCAGGCATATGGTAAGGAGTCAAGCCTCCATTCTTACATTTTCTGAGCTGACCACAGTCCAAAGACATGCAGGTTAGTTGCATTGGCGATCCTACATTGTGTGTGCTTGGTGTGTGTGTGTGTGCCCTGCGGTGGACTGGTGCCCTGCCCAGGGTTAGTTTCCTGCCTTGCGCCCTGTGTTGGCTGGTATTGGCTCCAGCAGACCCCCTTGACCCTGTATTTAGGATATAGCGGGTTGGATAATGGATGGATGGATTTAGTCCAATTCAAAATTGTAGGAAGTCAAAGCTCTTTCTATTGAGCGTTTAACAAATACAAGCTCTGGGAGAAATCTAAGCCATCCTGGTGCACATTCACTTCTTCAGTATTCTCACTTTTTGTTCACATAAAGAAGGTTTTTTAATTCTGCTGTGCTTTCAGTTGCCTGATGTTGATATGCAGGTTCCCAGGAGTGGGATTTGTGTACATTTACAATATAAATATTCTAACATACAGTAAATACCTACCTTACCTTTTTCTTTGTTACTTACTCATTAGTATTATTGGCTAATCTCATTTGTTTTTCATTTCACTGTAACTTGTCATCTTGTAAAGCACTTCGAGCTATTGTTTATATGAACGTGTGCTATATAAATAAATGTTATTGTTGTTGTAATAAAAATTATTTTTCTGTTTTTTTTTTTTTTTTATATGGTCCAGGTCAGCAATATGAAGAAGAATTCAGCAAGATTAATCTATTGAGAAAAGTACCTGCCATGAAAGATGGGGATTTCACCCTTGCGGAAAGGTTTTTTTTGTTTTTGCTTTTTTGTAATAATAGTGGAGTGTTGCCAGTTATTCATATCCTTTAGAGCTACTGGAGTGATATGGGACACCATATAGTGCACAGAATCGGGCAATTAATAAAATGTGTATGATAAAGAAGACCACGAAACTAACTGAACTGCTCACACGCGGGCCATTAGGCGTTTAACTTTAGTTACCTTACCCTTGTATTTCAACAGGGTAAATCGTTGAGATTATTTCAATTTTTTTCTGTAGTTTATTCAGTTTAATGTGTCAGTCAGTCAGTCAGTCATTGTCCAACCTGCTACATCCTAACACAGGGTCATGGGGGTCTGCTGGAGCCAGTCCCAGCCAGCACAGGGCGCAAGGCAGGAAACAAACCCCGGGCAAGGCGCCAGCTCACCGCAGGGCACACACACACCAAGCACACACTAGGGACAGTTTAGAATCACCAGTGCACCTAACCTGCATGTCTTTGGACTGTGGGAGGAAACCCACGCAGACACGGGGAGAACATGCAAGCTCCACGCAGGGAGGACCTGGGAAGCAAACCCAGACGGGTCTCCTAACTGCGAGGCAGCAGCGCTACCCACTGCGCCACCATGCCGCCCAGGCTTAATGTGTTCAACAGCTAATGGTAAAGTCAGACAGAATAGGACAAATGTAATTTTTAATTAATTCTTTTTTTCTTCTCTAGAACAGACAGTTTCAGAGTGTATCTTTCTTATTTTAAAAAACAATTTTTTTTCTATTAATTTTAAAAGAAAAAGGAAGAACAAGCAACTGGGAAAAGACACAAACATCAATAAGGGGGAAACTCTTGACCTAGTGTAAAAGTTGCAGTTATTTTACTGAATTATGGATGTACTTATTTCTCACCTACTTTTCTCTGAATATTCTGAATGGATGTTTAGAGTTGCCTTCTGTTGTTAGATTAGCTAAATACGTGTAGTTTACATGTTGGTTGTCCTGGTAAAACACCCTTGTTTTTCACAATAGCTGAGTGCTGAGTCACACTTGGAACTCCCTATTTGCTGTACTAGGGGTTGCTAAAAATTGAAAGACTCTTTAGTGTTGGTGGAGTTTCCACATCCAGCACTAGCCCAGCCCTGAAGCGGTGTCACTAGGAGCAGAAGAATGATCCTGTATGGTAAGTGCTGTGCAAAGGAGTGGGCAGGCTGTTAAGCCGAATGTATATCCTCTAATGCAGGTTTGATGTAAAACTAACCTTATCCCCTGAAAACATGCTTGTAGTTTCACCTCTCCAAGTCCAATTTGTCCACTTGAATGCTTTGCAGACAGAGTGAAATTTGCATTGTTTTTTATTCTGGCATAGAAATTAAAGTCTGCATGTACTCATTTGCAATCTTGATACATCACTAGGAATAGCCTGCACACATTTGACCCACTAAGTGACATCTGTAGGTAACATGGCTGACTTGTTGTACTGTACTTAAAACAGAAGAAAGATACTAAAACATGTCTCTCTATTATAAAAAAAAAAATCTTGGGAGGGAGACTAGGGAAACGAGACGTGATCTTCTCGGAAGACACTTTAACGTCACGCGAAGACAATTTGACATCCCGCGAGGGACACTTTAACGTCACGCGAGACAAGGCAGTGAGACAACATTTAAAACAAGTTCACGGACATCTAACCTAGCAGTTGTTGGAATTCTTTTGGTAGACACGCTTCATGTGCTCCCAGTTCTTACAACAGAGACAAGCAGAACACGCAGCTCGCCAGCAGCAGAAGCAGAAAACCAGCAGATGATCCGACTGCTTCTCCTTTGCGTGCGTTCAGTACCTGCCCATACACCCCACCTTCAGCCGCCCCCCTTCACAACGCAAGCAGCGTTATACGTCCTGCGAGAAAGAGATATAACCACGCCCAGGGCCAGAAATAAAGGACAAGTATTGTTTTTACAAAAGAAAAATTGAAAATAATGCATATGTAACAATTTACATGAAAATAACAATAATATTAAAAATAATAAGTATTAGTAAGTATTAAAAACAATACTGATGCTCTGTGAAAGAGAGGACAGAGCCGACTATACTTCCTTAGAAGGCTGGCGTCCTTCAACATCTGCAATAAGATGCTGCAGATGTTCTATCAGACGGTTGTGGCGAGCGCCCTCTTCTTCGTGGTGGTGTGCTGGGGAGGCAGCATAAAGAAGAGGGACAAACTGGTGAGGAAGGCAGGCTCTATTGTAGGCACGGAGCTGGACAGTTTGACATCCGTGGCAGAGCGACGGGCGCTGAGCAGGCTCCTGTCAATCATGGAGAATCCACTGAACAAGATCATCTCCAGACAGAGGAGCAGCTTCAGCGACAGACTGCTGTCACCATCCTGCTCCACTGACAGACTGAGGAGACCCCACACTATGCGACTCTTCAATTCCACCCGGGGGGGGGAAACGTTAACATTATACAAAGTTAATTGTCTGTTATACCTGCATTGTTGTCACTCTTTAATTTAATATTGTTCTTTATCAGTATGCTGCTGCTGGAGTATGGGAATTTCCCCTTGGGATTAATAAAGTATCTATCTATCTATCTGTTATATAGTGCCCTTCTATCTATTCAACAGTCTCTTTAAATTGTATATCTAGTATAACAAACCTGGGTGTGGGCGAGCGAAGCCCCCGAGTATAAAGAAAATTTCAAATTCGGTTAAAGGTTGAGTACTCAAACCTGGTGGAGCCCTGTTCATATCATTTCATATTTTTGCAAGGATCTGTTTTAAGCAAATCCTTGACTGCCTTGGATTTATGTGCTGATGGTTTGCTGTTTTCCTCGTTCTTTCTCTGTTTCAGGTAACCTTGAATTTGTTCTGTAAACAAGCTGTTCTCCTGACTGAGAAACTGTGCGTGCCAAATAGGAAACTTTTAGAAAAGTGGCTTTTTGAAATGCGTCCATGTTACAGTGGTCTTTGTCTTAGTCTCATACAGTTTTTGTCCTGCCGCGTATTCCTTCTCATCCTATGCCTACACTCTGTGTAGAGTTTGGCTCCACTTGTGGTTCGCACTGGCTTTATTTTACATGTACTTTTAAAAAGGATAATTCCAAACGTTTTGTGTCCTTCCAAGTCCTTTTTGGCCAATCAAACTTCTACAACCAATCTGATGTTCCCCAAATGCATCAGATTTTCTTTACTTTGAAATCCTGAGCCATTGATAGTGGGATATGAAATGCTATTTTTATTCCAGTGCCTGCTGTCTTTGGTCATCATCCTCGTCTGTTACTAGGTCTGATCTGATTACTTTGGCCACAGCTACTGCTGCTATGCACACATTTTGCATTACTTTCCTGGTGTCTGTTGTTCTGTGTTTTTGAGATTCATTGAGTTATTCAATGTGTATTAGTCATTCAAAAATTATTCTAATTTATTTCAGAAACTTGATTGGTCACTCTTATCTATTTCACTTTCCCAGATTGGCATCTGCTAAAAACACTACATGTGTATTGTTAGTTTACATTCCCATCTAGAACTTCGGTAAGGTATGTTCTAGAAAAACAAGAACCCAAAGTGATAATATGGAAAGATATTAGACCTAGCAGACGCCCAATTCAGATCCATTACTATTGTGCACAGGAATGCGGAGTCTGTACATAAAATCCTCCGACTCCAACTTCTCAATTTATGGTATCTCTGTGCTGACTCCTATGTTTGTAATCAGACTAATGTATTTACTGTGCTGATTGGAAGCACACAACATACAAGATACAAAGCAGTTCATCACTGCCACTGTGAATCATCAGGCTACTTTTTAGCACCCTAACTAGTTAAAGTTTAGCTTTAAAGCCCGTAGCTAAGCCACTGTGGCTTTTTTTATATTATTTATTAAATAATACTTAAAAAATGACAAAAAAGAGACTATATTTTTACAAAAGTTTGGAAGAAAAAATAGTTGAATTAATATAGCAGCACTGTGGTTTCTTGCCAAGAAAGAGCACCACAGATGCAATGTTTGCTCTGAGGCTGTTGATGGAGAAGTTTAGAGAAGGCCAGAAGGAGTTGGATTGTGTCTTTGTGGACCTGGAGAAAGCATATGACGGGATGCCTTGAGAGGAGCTGTGGTATTGTATGAGGAAGTCGGGAGAGGCAGACAAGTATGTAAGAGTTGTACAGGATATGTACAAGGGAAGTGTGACCGTGGTGAGGTTTGCAGTAGGAGTGACGGAGGTGGGATTACATCAGGGATCGGCTCTGAGTCCTTTCTTATTTGCAGTGGTGATGGACAGGGTGACAGACAAGATTAGACAGGAGTCCCCATGGACTATGATGTTTGCTGATGACATTGTGATCTGTAGCGATAGTAGGGAGCAGGTTGAGGAGACCCCAGAGAATTGGAGATATGAGAGGAGAGGAATGAAGGTTAGTAGGACCACCAGGACAGAATACATGTGTGTGAATGAGAGGGAGGGCAGAGGAATGGTGAGGATGCAAGGGGTAGAGTTGGCGAAGGTGGATGAGTTTAAATACTTGGGATCAACAGTACAGAGTAATGGGGATTGTGAAAGAGAAGTGAAAAAGAGAGTACAGGCAGGGTGGAGAAGAGTGTCAGGAGTGATTGTGACAGACGGGTATCAGCAAGAGTGAAAGGGAAGGTCTACAGGACGGTAGTGAGACCAGCTATGTTATATGGGTTGGAGACGGTGGCACTGACCAGAAAGCAGGAGACAGAGCCGGAGGTGGCAGAATTAAAGATGCTAAGATTTGCATTGGGTGTGAGGAGGTAGAGGGTCGGCTCAGGTTGGACGTTTGGTTGACAAAGTCAGAGAGGCGAGACACAAAACAAGAATCCATATGACCAGCTCACCTGTGCCCATCACAAAATATGCGAAAATAAAGAAAGGTGGAAGTCTCAGTAAGGCTGATCTCTCAGATGACCAAAACATTGTGACGGAATGAAAACCTGCAGCCACTGCAGCCCTCCAGGCCTGGAGTTCGACACCCCTGATCTATGTTATATGGATTGGAGACGGTGGCACGGACCAGAAAGCAGGAGACAGAGCTGGAGGTAGCAGAGTTAAAGATGCTAAGATTTGCATTGAGTGTGACGAGGATGGACAGGATTAGAAATTAGGACATTAGAGGGTCAGGTGAAGTTGGACGGTTGGGAGACAAAGTCAGAGAGGCGAGATTGCGTTGGTTTGGACTTGTGCAGAGGAGAGATGCTAAGGACACAGCTGCCAAAGAGGAGAAGAGGAAGGCCTAAGAGAAGGTTTATGGATGTGTTGAGGGAGGACATGCAGGTGATGGCTGTAACAGGACAAGATGACGAGGACAGAAAGATATGGAAGAAGGTGATCCGCTGTGGCAACACCTAATGGGAGCAGCTAAAAGAAGAAGAAGATATTATTATTTACATTTAGTAAGTCGGCACGTTTACTGGATCCAACTCCTATAACCCAAAATTGCTTCCGACTTCTCGGCTCTGATTGTGCAGGTGCTACACAAATCTCACAACGTCACCTTTGTAAGAGCAGCATCAAAAAACCCATGAACGTGGAGCCCATCGGCACTAAGTAGACCAAGACAGGTTAACATGAAATTTCCATTAGGTATGTGTATTCACTTTTGTATTTTTCAGCTATAAACCCTTGCTAGCTATTACTACTACTAATAATACATTTTATTTATGTAGTGGCATAGCCGTGCTCATTGTGCTTCAAAGAGTCTCAGAAAGAGCAGCAGGTATATGTAACATTGGATTCAAATGTTTTCTGTATAGAACACTAAAACAGATGAATACAGGATATACAAAGGATTAAAAAGAATAAAATACAATAAACATGAGTAAACTACTAAATTCAATACTAAAAGAAAAGCCTCATCAAATAACATCATTTGTGATATAACATACACACATACACACACAAATTATCGTGAGCATCAGGAGTGGTGAACTAATAGAAGGGGCAGAATGTCACATTAAGTTAAATACCTTCCTGAACAGAGAAGTTTTAAAAGAATGAATGGAATCCGCTGATCTATAATTAATTTAGGGAGGTCATTCAAAAGTCTCAGAGCTATACAGCTGAACTCAGAGTGTAGGTTAGTGTGGGGCACAACAAGACTGCCAGAATCAGAGGACCTTAGTGGCCTAACAGGAGCAGAGTGATGGAGAAGGCAACTGATGTAGTCTGGAGCAAGGCCATTTAAAACTTTGCAGATTAATTATAGATTTTTCTGTCTGACCCTGTAAGACGCAGGGAGCAAGTGGAAACAAAGCAGGAGGGGTGTTCTGTGCTCACTGTTACTGGTCTGTGTAAGGACTCTTACAGCAGAGTTTTGAAACAACTGCAGCTGTGATACAAGATTAGAAATGGCACCTGCCAGTATGGAGTGATAATAATCAACATGTTTCTCAGCATTAGAAAAGGAGAGGAATGTGCGAACACGGGATATGTTACAGAGGTGAAAGTAAGAAAGTTTTTTTAATGTGGTTTATGTAGGTGGAATAGGAAAAGTTGGAATGTAAAAGAGTTGTGGCCATAATACAGAGCAGTCGTGGTATTGCACATCTTTAGTTATAAAGGGATTGGTTAAACACAAAAACACCCAATTTAGATCTGTAGATTTTGGTATTTCAGGGCTGGACTTGTTAGTATGGACAAGAAGTAGGACTGGCACTTCTCTCACTCTAACTAAGATTCTTTGTTTTGCCCCCCTCGCTGCAGCATTGCAATTCTCTTGTATTTGTGTCGAAAATACCAGACTCCAGATCACTGGTACCCTGAAGATCCCTTAAAACGAGCAAGAGTGGATGAATATCTGTCCTGGCAGCATTCAGCAATGCGGGCACATGCAGCCAAGATATTCTGGTTCAGGGTATGTAAATGGAGTCACTCGAGTCAAGTGCTCCTAGTGGCTGTTTTTGTTTTTTAATACACAATATGTAGTACAGAAGTTCACCTTTTTAAAATAATGACATATTTTTGATACTTTAAAAACTGAATAAATCATTATTGAATTTCTTTTCAAAACCTTTTCTAGTCTTGAGGGTTTTTCAACCAAATATAGTTCACCTTTCAAAAAGCTGAACTAACCTGAGTCACAGGTGAGGCCACCTTTGATTGAAACATTCGGACGATGAAGATTTTTCCTTTTGCCATCTCTCTTTGGCATGTGCCAAGGCCGTGCTATCTCTGTGGAGAAGATGTGCAGGACGCTTAGTGACGGTGCTATTGGAATATTTGGTTGTAAAAGTAAAACAATTGATCACGGAATTACTTCTAGGAGCAACTTATCAGAATTGTAAAATGTGATATTTTCCACACACACACATTGTAGACACTGCCCCGTGATTTCAATGTGAAAAACAACACTTTAGTGCAATGGTGCTCCATAACATCAATCTTATAGAGTAACAAAAGAAGAATTACAGTGGTGTGAAAAACTATTTGCCCCCTTCCTGATTTCTTATTCTTTTGCATGTTTGTCACACAAAATGTTTGTGATCATCAAACACATGTAACCATTAGTCAAATATAACACAAGTAAACACAAAATGCAGTTTTTAAATGATGGTTTTTATTATTTAGGGAGAAAAAAAAAATCCAAACCTACATGGCCCTGTGTGAAAAAGTAATTGCCCCCTGAACCTAATAACTGGTTGGGCCACCCTTAGCAGCAATAACTGCAATCAAGCGTTTGCGATAACTTGCAATGAGTCTTTTACAGCGCTCTGGAGGAATTTTGGCCCACTCATCTTTGCAGAATTGTTGTAATTCAGCTTTATTTGAGGGTTATCTAGCATGAACCGCCTTTTTAAGGTCATGCCATAGCATCTCAATTGGATTCAGGTCAGGACTTTGACTAGGCCACTCTAAAGTCTTCATTTTGTTTTTCTTCCGCCATTCAGAGGTGGATTTGCTGGTGTGTTTTGGGTCATTGTCCTGTTGCAGCACCCAAGATCGCTTCAGCTTGAGTTGACGAACAGATGGCCGGACATTCTCCTTCAGGATTTTTTGGTAGACAGTAGAATTCATGGTTCCATCTATCACAGCAAGCCTTCCAGGTCCTGAAGCAGCAAAACAACCCCGGACCATCACACTACCACCACCATATTTTACTGTTGGTATGATGTCCTTTTTCTGAAATGCTGTGTTCCTTTTACGCCAGATGTAACGGGACATTTGCCTTCCAAAAAGTTCAACGTTTGTCTCATCAGTCCACAAGGTATTTTCCCAAAAGTCTTGGCAATCATTGAGATGTATGTTAGCAAAATTGAGACAAGCCCTAATGTTCTTCTTGCTTAACAGTGGTTTGCGTCTTGGAAATCTGCCATGCAGGCCGTTTTTGCCCAGTCTCTTTCTTATGGTGGAGTCGTGAACACTGACCTTAATTGAGGCAAGTGAGGCCTGCAGTTCTTTAGACGTTGTCCTGGGGTCTTTTGTGACCTCTCGGATGAGTCGTCTCTGCGCTCTTGGGGTAATTTTGGTCGGCCGGCCACTCCTGGGAAGGTTCACCACTGTTCCATGTTTTTGCCATTTGTGGATAATGGCTCTCACTGTGGTTCACTGGAGTCCCAAAGCTTTAGAAATGGCTTTATAACCTTTACCAGACTGATAGATCTCAATTACTTCTGTTCTCATTTGTTCCTGAATTTCTTTGGATCTTGGCATGATGTCTAGCTTTTGAGGTGCTTTTGGTCTACTTCTCTGTGTCAGGCAGCTCCTATTTAAGTGATTTCTTGATTGAAACAGGTGTGGCAGTAATCAGGCCTGGGGGTGGCTACGGAAATTGAACTCAGGTGTGATACACCACAGTTAGGTTATTTTTTAACAAGGGGGCAATTACTTTTTCACACAGGGCCATGTAGGTTTGGATTTTTTTTCTCCCTAAATAATAAAAACCATCATTTAAAAACTGCATTTTGTGTTTACTTGTGTTATATTTGACTAATGGTTACATGTGTTTGATGATCAGAAACATTTTGTGTGACAAACATGCAAAAGAATTAGAAATCAGGAAGGGGGCAAATAGTTTTTCACACCACTGTAAGTTGTATAAATCAGCTTCTTGATACTTCACTTGTTAGACAAGGTTACTTTTCTTTGCTGTACATTGTTTGCTGTTGAACTGTATAGAAGATCTGGAGCTGCTAATGCTGTGGTTCAGATTATGTAAGGAGTGGCGTCTTGGCCAGAGCTACTGGGAAAACTACAGGCTGCCCGCAATCCTTTATTGGCAAGTGGGTTAGATGATGGATGGATGGAATTTTGTCAGTGTGTGTCCTGAATGCATTTGGAGTTTTATTTCTAATTAATACCAACAGAAACACGTTATCTGCTTGTCTTATGTTAAGATCTTTTAATATTGTACTTTTGTAAATGCAAGATAAAAGCTTAATGTATTTGTATATAAATCGAGTTGTTTTGTTTTGCCGGTGTTTCCCAATGTCCATCCATCCATCCATTCGTTATCCAACCCGCTATATCCTAACTACAGGGTCACGGGGGGTCCGCTGGAGCCAATGTTTTTATGTTAAAACCTCTAAATAAATGCTTAACTTTTTTATTTTTTGACATTATGGGTTCAGTTACTTAAGTGAAATGTAAAGAAATTTTAATGAACATAAGACTTCAGTTTTGTTCGTTATTTTATGAGCAATGGCTGAAACTGCAATTAAGAATGTACCTCCTGCCCACAGCTGATGATTCCTGTTATAACTGGTGAAGATGTCCCCAAACCCAAGATGGATTCAGCAATGGAAGACTTGAACAACACCCTGAAATTGTTTGAAGACAAATTCCTTCAGGACCAACCTTTCATTGTGGGTGATGAAATCTCCCTGGCAGATGTTGTGGCAATTGTGGAAATAATGCAGGTATGTGAACACTTGTGAGAATGAAGTCATGGTTGATTATTTAAGCAACTACAAAAACTTTGTGTTTTATCATTGAAATTGTTGGCATATATTGAAACTCTGCAACTCGTTACTTCATAATCTGCCCCTCTTTTGTAATCTATTGACCACAGTTAAGTATTTTTAAAAGAACTCAGTCAGTCAGCCAGTCACTTCCAAACCCACTATATCCTATGTAACAAGGCGCTATATATGCGCCCAACCCGAGAAAGAATGGACACAGAGCCACACGTATCAAATAAACTATTTTCTTCACCTGTGGGGCACGTCTTCCCTGTGACCCCACAGGCACAACACAGTCCTGGCGCCCGGAGTGGTGGCTGCTGGCCCCTTTTATTAGGCACCCGGAAGTGCTCCAGGTGCTTGAGTGCCAACATCCGGCTGCACTTCCGGGTGTGCCGAATACGCTGCCCACAAGGACTCAGGAGTCCCAACTGCAGCGGGACCCAACAGGGCTGCACCCAACTCCAATTCCCATGGAGTCCTGTGGGGAACCAAAGCACCGCTCCAACCCAGGGAGGTGGCCATCTAGCATCCAGGGGGAGGTATTGCACCGTCCAGGGCTGCTCCCCCTGAATATACAGTGAAGGGGTGTCTCGGCCAGGCATGGACCCCAGCCATCTGCCACACCTAACACAGGGTCACGGGGGTCTGTTGGAGCCAATCCCAGCCAACACAGGGCGCAAGGCAGGAACAAATCCCGGGCAGGGCACACACTAGGGACAATTTTAGGATCGTCAGTGCACCTAACCTGCATGTCTTTGGACTGTGGGAGGAAACCCACGCAAACACGGGGGGGAACATGCAAACTCCACGCAGGGAGGAGTGAAGCTGGGTCTCCTAACTGCGAGGCAGCAGCGCTACCCACTGCGCCACCCTTTTAAAAGAACTAAAGTCCAGAATTTTTTAGAATGTTGAATGCTAAACACACACACTTCCCCCTTTTAGATTTATGAAACTGTGGTATAGAAACCATGATGTGGTTAGTGTATGAAATTTGATTGATAATAATTGAATCTTCTTTTAAAGCATATGTAAATTAAGGGACATAAATATATGGCTTAATTCTTTGCTGTGCAATGTTTTGGGTTTGAAGTTCTGGTCACATTCAAATTCTGGATTAGTTAAGTGTTTGTGCATTCTGTCTGAGCTGAAGTCTGCATTTATCCATTACCTCCTTATACGTGAGGTGAGAAGAATCCTTGTCTCACCAATGTAGTGCTTGTCTTAAAGGAGATTCATATCTTTACATTTAATACAAAGGACAAAAAGAAGACAGGCAAAACTCCGAACATATTCATCAATGAAAGTGACATTCTGTTTCCAAAGACGGGACATTTTTGGACCCTCTCAGTTTCTAGAATGGCAGCACCTTTCTGCTGTCCTGTAGCCTCTCTGGCAGAGCTCCCTCTGGTGGCCACGGGTTTTCTTGCACCTCTGAAGCTCCATATAGAATCTCGGGAGCAAAGCAGGACTCTAATGGTTAGACTGTTAGCCTGCATGACTGTCATCCCGGGTGTTAAGATGAATCATTCTGGACTGTTTAGCTCTTGCATAGGAAGCTTGTGTGGCCATCAGCAGCCTCTAAGCCACATTACCATTCCAGAGGATTATCAGAATCAAAATAGACAGTATTGGTACCACCAACCACTTCTTATTTGTATCTTATTTCTCTTTTGTCTGCCAAGACCTGGCCAGGCCAGCATTTTTTCGCAGTGTCTCCATAACACTAGCAGTTTGGCTGTTTTATTAATAACTGGCTTTAAACTTTCTTTATATTTAGCTTAAGTTCTTGTCTTGCAGATAGCTAATTTAAAGTTACCAAAGTGTCCAAAGATCTATAATATCAAAGTCAGTTTTAAAACTTATTGTTCACGAGTGCACCCTCATTTGATAGCTCTTTCAAAACCTCAGTGATATTCTGACAGAATTCACTTATTTCAGTTAGAAGTGAAGCCTACTAAGGAGCTATCTCACTTAAAGTATCTATCTATCTATCTATCTATCTATCATATTGTGCCTTTCATATCTATCTATCTGTCTATCTATCTGTAAGTTGAGCTAAAAGCAAGGGTAAAATCATTGTCAGTTTATAATAAGGGTGGTTGAAGGGTATGTTAGGCTCTTTTTGAATGTTTTAATAGCTTCAATCAGGCTCTGGGTCGTAAGAACAAAAATACTTTCCACTATAACCAGACCTTTATAATGAGATGATTGCTTTGGGTCTGTCGTGTAGTACGACCACCAATATGATTTTCCTAAGAGTTTTGAAAAAGGTGCCATAATATACTGTACAGCACAACAAGCTAGGTTTGTGGTGTTATTTTTGTACTGGTTTCACATTGTGACAGTTTATCCCATAATTCTTTGCGTATTAAAGTGTTCCAGAACTCGATCAGATAACCAATAAAGCAGACAGGAAAATGTTTTGTATGCTGCAAAAGGCAATATGAGACAGCAAAGCAAAGACGTAGGCTGTTAATAACAGAGGACACTAATTCACTGAATATGACAATGTTTTGGATCTTCTGTCCATGTGCAAAACTGTGCCTAGTACTATTTGCAGATGTAGATCAGGGGTTACAGTAGACCACACCAAAGGCAATCTTAACAATTGAGATTAGGTAGAAAATAAACACAGGATTAAAGTAATCCTCCCTCTACTTGCCAGCTGTCTTTGTCTTGCATTGTATGGAACAAAAGATTAGTTTGTGAATGGTGTGCATCCTCTCTTAATTGTGTGGTACAGTTTTAGTCTAAATGACAGCCAATGCAGTCACCACTAGATATTTGCCATAGTAAAGGCCGGATCCTTAAAAGCACAAATCTCTCTATTATAACAAAAAAACTTGCGACAACACAAGACTTTTTCCTGGGGATGAGACATGATCTTTTCAATAGAGAGATCTTTCTGGTATAGAGAGACACTTTCACTTCCCGTGAGACGGACAAGTCACATCATACTAACAACCCTCAGACGCAAGTCCCCGTGATACACAGGCAGAGCAGGTTAGAGATAATGGAAGCAGGAAAATTTGAAAGTCTCCAAAAATGAGAGTAAAGATCACATCAGCGTAAACAAACTGAAAATATTACTGGGGGAAATAATGGAACAGTGAAAAGAGATTAAATATTCTGGTGCTGTATAGGCTTTTAATTGTTTGAAACTCCGCACGAAATGCAGATCACGTGGCACGGCAGTAGCAGCAGCAAGCCAGCAGCTTCTCGATCAAAGTGGAGGTGAAAAAAACACCTGTTACTTGTTTCCCAATGTATCACCGTTTAAGAGGGGTTTTGGAGGAGCGGCCGCATCTCCTTGGGGTGCGCTCAGCCCCGCTCTTCACAACGGCGCCTACCGCTGGCGGGTTGGAGAGGCAGGCGAGCGAATTGTAGAACACGTGTGAGGGTATAGCAGCAGCATGCCAGCAGCTGCTCGAGCAAGGAGGAGTTAAAAAAAAAAAAAAAAAAATGTATTTGTTTCCCATTGTATCACCATTTAAGAGGGGTTTCGGAGAAGCGGCCGCTGACAGGGAGAGAAAGGGGTTAGCGAGCGAAGCGAGCAGGGGGTGAAGCCCCCTAGTGTGTTTTAAAAACTGGCACCGACATTCACTTGCTGAGTGAAGCTTGAATATCCTAAATAACAGTTGGTGGCCCCTCACAGCATTACCTGTGCAGACGCATCAACAATTTCTTGAAAGTGATAGCAAATTAACAATTTTTTATGGATTAATGATATATAGCATCTCTAAGCGCCCATTAACAGATACATATATGTTATGCCATGGCCCTGGACATCATAATGGTGGAGCAGTACAGAGCGTATATTTAACAACTTTTTTATAACATACTTGACATTCAATTTCCACATTAAATAAACATTGAAAACATACCCAAGAGCCCTTATATAGACATTGGGCAGCTGTTTACGGAGATTACAATGGTACTTTGTGTTTATCGAATAGTTTAGTGGATTGCTTCACTAACATAATTTTAAAAGCCCACAAAGAGTACAAATGAACTGGTGAGTTTGAGTTAGGAACATTACAAAGGCCTAGAGGCAGCTGGGTGGTTATGTGGAAAATAAACATCATGCCCATAATAGTGCCCTAAGATATTTTTATAGCACCTTATTAAAGGGTTTGAATTAGTACCACTTGGCTAGAAATTGTTAAATAATAGTTCATTTATCACAATAACACAGAAGAAAATAACTGCAGTTAAACATGAAATAATACCATTCTGATTTTTGTACTGTACTGTTTATTACTGATTGTGTATTTTTTTTATTTTCATTTTTTATTTTTTTCTCATTCCAATAAATGGTAAGTTGTACTGTGCAGATCTCGGCTTAGAAATAAAATCACAGTCTCTGATCTGTATATTCCTTCAAGTAACAGGCTTGATGGAAAGTTCACTGGTGTACGTTGTGACTTTTTATCTTTTCAGAGGTTATTATAAAAACAAAAGGTTATATGTGAAACGACTCTGAGGAGTTGGTTGGAATTACTTTTCTATGTATCTAGCTTTCTAGCAGGTACTGTAGGTTTTTGAATTCTGATAACATTTAATTTCAAAACCATGTTTCATTGCTGCCACCTTTGATATACTGACTTATTTGTTAATTTTGTATTTATTTATTTTTTTAATCTATCTAGCCACTCGGCTCTGGTCTGGATGTCTTTGAAGGCAGGCCAAAGATAGCTGCGTGGCGGGACAGAGTCAAAAACAAGATTGGCCCCAAACTGTTTGATGAGGCCCACAACGACATCCTGAATGCCAGAAATCCTCCACAAACTTTTGATAAGAATCACATGCTGGATTTTCTGAAGCCCAAGATTCACAAGCTTTTCAATTGAGATTTTGGTTATCCTTTTTTTTTTTTTTTTGTATTTTTAAAAAGTAAAAATGTTCATTATCCTTTGTGATAGAGAGAGTTCTCAACTAAGTGTGTATTTTGACTGTTAATTCAGAAATAAGTGCCATTTGGAAAAAAAAAAAAACTATTTTTTAAAAAAATAAAATTGAAAAGCAAAAATACCTCTAAGTATAAAGGTTTTTTGGATTTTACTTATGTAAATGAAAATTATATTTACGTACTACTACTTGTTATATGGCTATATAGATTATAAGTTAAATGCATGAATCTAAAATAACATGCATGTACAGTAATTAAAGATGTTCTAAGATACTGTGTGCAGGCTTTATAACCACAGCGTGCCATTAAGCCCGGGATTTGAGACTTTTTGGTGAAGAAACTAAGACTTGGGTTATATGGGTGTCAACAGCAGTGGCATAGAACTGCCTGTTGAGGTTTAAGGAGTTTTTTATTTGTAATGGCATAAGTGATGATTAGAACTTAAATTTTCCATTGTAATTATTCAATCTTTCCCTTTGCTGTTTACTACATTATTTAAGATATAAAACAAAATGAGTAATAAACACCCTGTAGTTCACAAATATTAAAATGTAGTACTTTTGCCGCCTTGTAACTGAACTTATAAAACTTACCTCTGAATAGCTAGAGCTCTGATTGTTTATAAGGCATTTTAATATACCTCTGGTCATCCAAATATTCCAGTAAAGTAAGGAGAATATTTTTGTAACTCTTTGTTACTGAATTCAAAATCTCAATTTATGATAGCTGGTTACAATGGAGATACAGTGTCGTTGCAGGGCCCAGTACATGCGACTGTCTATAATTGTGCCAGGACTAGATGGATAGGCAGGTGCAGCGGAAAGGGACACGATCCAGGTGGGTGGTTTGGTACGGACGTCAGCATTCTGCTTGGAAATGCTGCCATCTAGTGTGCCCAACCAGTATTGCTAAAAAAAAATTGAACCTACTTAATAATAATACATTTTATTTATTTGTAGGCGCCTTTCTAAACACTCAAGGACACTGAACAATAGATCAAACAAGCATTATAAACAAAACTAAAATACAAAGGTTGAAATCATACAGAGCAATTGTAATCAAAGAGAAAAAACAGTCTTAAACAAATGAGTTTTAAGTTTAGATTTGAAAAGTGAAAATGATTCAATATTTCTAAGCTCAAATGGTAATGAGTTCCAAAGGTGGGGCGCAGAGCAACTGATATGGTGGTAAGACGGACGAAGGGGACAGTCAAGTGGATGGAGGAAGAGGATCTAAGGGTACGGGAGAGAATGGCAACATGGAGGAGGTCAGACAGAGATGGAGGGGCGAGTTTGTGGAGAGCCTTAAAAGTTAGTAAGAGAATTTTGAATTGAATGTGGAACTGAACTGGAAGCCAGTGAAGCTGCTGAAAGACGTGAGTGATGTGGTGAATAGAGGGGGTTCTAGTAATGATGCAGGTGGGCAGCTGAATTCTGGACCAGTTGAAGCTTATAAAGAGATTTGCGAGAAAGAAAAGGGAATTGCAATAATCGAGACGAGAAGTGACCAGGCTATGAACAAGGATAGCAGTGGTGTGGGGAGTGAGGGACGGGGGGGCGAATATGATTAACGTTACGCAAGTGGAAATATGCAGACCGGGAGATGTGGGACTGAAAAGATAAAAGTACTGTCAAGGAGGACACCTGTGGGGAAGGGCAGACAGAGGAATTATCAATAACAAATGGAAAGTGATCAGTTTTGGATAATGTCGATTTTGTACCAATGAGGAGAACCTCAGTTTTGTCACTTGTTATTTAATTTAAGAAAATTTGAAGAAAACCAGACTTTGATTTCTGCTATGCAATCAATAAGCGAGGAGGGTGGAAAGTAAACAGTAGGTTTGCTAGTGAGGCAGAGCTGGGTGTCATCAGCGTAACGGTGGAAGCTAATGTTAAATTAACGAAAAAGATATTGCCGAGGGTAAGGAGGTAAATAATGAAAAGGAGGGACCCCAGGACAGAGCCCACCTGAAGTAACAGCGGTGGGTTGGGATGTGAAAGTTTTAAGCTGACCAAACTGAGTGCGGCCTGAGAGGTAGGATCTGAACCAGTCACGTGGAGTGTGGGTAATGCCAATCGAAGATAACCTACTGAGAAGAGTAGTGTGACAAATAGTGTCAAAGGCTGCACTCAGATCAAGGAGGATGAGAATAGGAATTAAACCAGAATCAGCTGCCATAAGGAGGCCATTAGTCATTTTTATAAGTGCTGTTTCTGTACTTCTGAAAACATAAAAAAGAAAATGTCATATGCAATATTCTACCCTTCAAGGTGTGTTTGTTTGTACCATAACACTCTTTAGATGCTCCACACTCTTTCATGAATGACTGTGTATAGCACTTACACCGTATGGGCTCCAGATTTTAAGGGGGGATTCTTATTTGAAAGCTAGAATTTATAGTTTGAAAATATTATTTTTCTGTTAATTGTATATTTCTGCGTGTTAAAGGAAAAAGAAATACTGTCTTGTTATCAAATATAGTCAGAATGTTATCTATTACTATTACTCTTTGGATATTCAGTAGACAATGGTGTTTTTTGTGTTGTACTGCCACCTAGTAAGTAAAAAGAAGAATGCAGTTAAGTTCACTTGAGTCACAGGGCCGCGGTACACATCTCTTTAAAAAAAAAATAGTAACAAAGAGTTCTATAAAGGCTGACCACGGTGTAAGACGGGGTGTGCAAAGTAAGTCCTGGAGGGCTGCAGTGATTGCAGGTTTTTGTTTCAACCCAGTTGCTTAATTAGAAAACAATTGTTGCCAATAATTTAATTTCATGGCTTTTTAAGTAGTACTAGGGTGTTGTGCCATGTTGGCCGTTATGAATGTAGAAAAAAGCCAAGCAAGATGACACCTTTTATTGGCTTACTAAAAAGATTACAATATGCAAGCTTTTGAGGCAACTCAGGCCCCTTCTTCAGGCGAGATGTAATATAGAAACTGAAGTTCCCTGTGTTTATATCCACACACTAGGACAAGAAACAACACTGGTAAATCTTTAAATGAAAAATCTTAAATGTAAAAACTTAATAGGTTCATTCAGGCTAAGATTAATTTAACAGGAGAGAGAGGAACAATGTATGGTCAAGATCTTTGGATAAGATAACTGTCCAACAAAGTCCTTTGAAGTCTGTGATGAGTTCTTCAAAACAATGTGGGTCTGTAGTCAGGTTATCTGTGTCAGTCTGAGAGATACAAACAATCCTCACACCTGACCATAAGACCCATGTCTCTATTCAAGCCATGCTGTAATGTATTAAATTTTAACATGAGTTTAACTTCCCATTCTTTTCTCTCTTGCTGTGTTTTGAAGTTGCCCATAAGCACTGTGACTTTAAAGTCCCTCTCACAGTGTCCATGGCTGTTGAAGTGGGCCGCTACAGGAACATCTGTGTTGCCATGTTTAATGTGGCACCTGTGTAAATTCATTCTCTGGCGGAGTGTTTGTCCAGTTTCTCCCATATAGAGTGCAGTGTCAGGACATTTCATGCAGAGAATTAGGTAGACAACATTGGATGATCTGCAGGAAAATGATCTCTTTATGTGATGTTCAAGTCGGCAGTGTGGTATAACTATATGGTCTGTATTGTAGATGTGGGCACACATTTTACATCCTGTCAGGGATGCCAGGGGCGACGACCCGGCCGGGACGCCCTGAAGAGGGTCTACACCCGCCCTGGATCACGTGGGGGCCGCCACCCTGGTTGCTTTGGGGGCCACGGGTAGAGGGCTTGGAAGCCCCAACCCTGTAGGGGCCCGTGGTCGCCACCAGGGGGCGCCCCAATGCCTTGGGAACCCTGGACCTCAGCTTTTCCGCCACACCAGGAAGTGCTGGGGGGAAGAGAAGCAGGGAGAACAGCCGGCACTTCTGCCTCACTGGGGCGTGTCAGCGGGAGATTGTCGGAGAGCACCTGGAGCGCATCGGGGTGCAGATAAAAGCGGCCGCCTCGCTTCATTCAAGGCTGGAGTCGGGTGGAAGCAGGACAAGGCAGAAGGAGCGAGAGTGGAGGCGGCCCGAAGAAAGGCAAGGTGTTGTTTGGCCAGGACTTTGGGGACTTGGGGTGTGTGCACTTTTGGACTTTGTAAATAGTTTGTAAAATAAACGTGTGGTGGTGACTTTCAACATGTCTGTTGTCTGTGTCCGGGCCATTTCCACAATCTTTTCTGTAGGCAGGGAGATGTGCCATTTTCTGTCGGTTCATTTAGGGAGCTGCAGACAATAAGTTGCTGAAGGTTTGGTGGCTGTCTGTATGCCAGGAGGGGAGGTTCAGGAAATACATTTTTCAGTGTTTGGTCGTTGTTTAGCATTGACTGAAGTTCTTTTATAATTTTTCGAAGTGTTTCCAGATGTGGATTGTAGGTGACAACAAGGGGGATGCGGTTCCTGTTGTCTTTGGTTTTTATATTCCAGAAGGTTGTCTCTGGGTATGGCAGTACACACAGATGTTCCTGTAGCAGCCCACTTCAACAGCCATGGACACTGTGAGAGGGACTTTAAAGTCACAGTGCTTGTGGGCAACTTCAAAACACAGCAAGAGAGAAAAGAATGGGAAGTTAAACTCATGTTAAAATTTAATACATTACAACATGGCTTGAATAGAGACAAGAGTTTTATAGCCCGGTATGAGGACTGTTAGCATCTCTCAGACTGACACAGATAACCTGTCTACAGACCCGCATTGTTTTGAAGAACTCATCACGAACTTCAAAGGACTTTGTTGGACAGTTATCTTGACCATACATTGTTCCTCTCTCTCCTGTTAAATTAATCTTAGCCTGAATGAACCTATTAATTTTTTACATTTAAGATTTTTCATTTAAAGATTTACCGTTGTTGTTTCTTGTCCTAGTGTGTGGATATAAACACAGGGAACTTCAGTTTCTGTATTACATCTTGCCTGAAGAAGGGGCCTGAGTTGCCTCGATAGCTTGCATATTGTAATCTTTTTAGTTAGCCAATAAAAGGTGTCATTTAGCTTGGCTTTTCTCTACATGGCTTTTTAAGTGCTCTAACTCTGTTATGTCAAGTCATTTTCCTTCATAAGCGTATCATCCAAATGATCTGAAGGCTAAAATGGATGAGTAAATCTCAGTCCTTCACTTTTTTCTTCTCACTTTCCTTCCACATGTTTAATTAAACCAAAAACTGCACGATAAATCCACACAGAGGTGTAAATAGAAACAAGCTAAACGGAGAACTGCTGGTTTCTTTTGTCATTTGCATTTTATTGCTAATAAGGAGCAATTAAAAAAGGAGAATACGGTTGTTTAATACTAAAATAAGCAATAAGGGTTCAAAATCTTAACGCGTGAGACAACGAAAATGAAGCAGAAGTGTTACTTAAGCAATTATTGCTTCTTATTAAGTAATTGGGTTGGAACAAAAACCCGCAGCCACTGCAGCCCTCCAGGACTGACTTTACCCACCCCTGGTAAGAAATCGTCATAATGAAAGATTTGGGTAAGTGAAGGTCAGGCCTTATAATGCTGGAGAGACAGGAAAACACAAAAGGACATGCTTAACAAATGTCCTCAACAACCTCCAAGTCCATCCCTGAGCAAAGCCACATTTAGTCGAAAAGAGAAAATTTGGAGCAGGAGCCAATCTGACAAAACCTCCTGTTGGCCGAAACTGCAGCTGTCCCAATACACTGTTGGTTGAAACGAAGTATTAAACTACACAGGATCAGAGACCAGCAGGTTCGTTTGGGCACCATTCGATTTTAAGTCCCTTGGCGCACAGCATTTTTGTGAAGAGACAGCAAACCATCACAGAAGTAAAAGCAGAAAGTCAGGTGGTGCAGAAGGCCATCACCACCACAGTCGGAGAAGACACAAAATGGGTAAGGAAGAAGAGCTGGAAGCAAAAAAATGTACACTTGTGTGTGGTTGGAGGTGAAGGTACAGATAGATTTAGGTTCAGCAGAGAGGTTCTGGAGAAGCTGGTAAAGTTTGAAGTACTGTAAGGCAAGTTGAAGATGTAGATCTTAAAACCAGGTCCACAAGCGTTAGAAGCAATAATCATAATTTTTAAGTTGTTTGGAAGGTTTGTGGAGTAACTGTGGGCAGCAGAGGGCGTGTGATGCCTGGGAATGCATTCTCTTTAGAAATGTAGCTCATACTTTGAGCCTGTATACTGAATATACCGCTTCAGGCACCATGGTGAAAATGTTAAGGCAGGAGAAATACTGTACAAAATGCTTTAAAATGCAGATGTTGCTGCCAACATCCATAATCGTACATAAAACTACAGCAGAAGAGAAGTTATTGGAATAAGTACAACTGTCTTGCAATTCTTCAGTTGGGGGTCTCTGATGATTGCAAATCCATCTTTCAGGAGAAAAGGGCACATGAGGGGACAATAGCAAGGAAGGCCAAAAACTGATTAAGTGAAACTACAGTTACCTCAAAAGGGGGTCAATGGGCAGCATCACATACACAAGAAAAGAGCAGACAGCAAAGCAATATGCAGTTAAACTGAGTTAAAAGTATGTCCACTGCAGGCAAAGAAGTTAATAGAAAAAGAGGTTAAATATGGCTTAGTGGGCACAATGAGAGGGTAATAGGTCACTGTGCTGGTTTTATTATTAGTGGCAAACCCCCCCAAAATGTTAATCCCCATGAGAATGAATATGTCAGCTAGTCCAGGTGCTCTTTCAAATAATAAAATATTATAAAGCAACATGAATACAAACACAGTAAATAGCAAAAGTAGGAAATATATTTGGAAATATTTCAAAAAGCGTCATATTAGAAATACTTGGGTAGAAAATACAGGTGAGGGAAGGTCAAGGTGCAGAGCTGCTCCAGATTGATGTTGTTCTTTCATATGTTGTTCCCTTCTCTGCTCTCCTTGCTCTTCCTCTTTCCTGTTCTGCTCTTCTTTTTCTCTGTGCAACATGCATCCCAAATTTAAATGATTAACTTCATGTTAAATTGGATGCCTCGAGAGGAGATGTGGTATTGTAAGAGTGACAGAGGTGGGATTACATCAGGGATCGGCCCTGAGCCCTTTCTTATTTGCAATGGTGATGGACAGATTGACAGATGAGATTAGACAGGAGTCCCCATGGACTATGATGTTTGCTGATGACATTGTGATCTGTAGCGATAGTAGGGAGCAGCTTGACGAGACCCTGGAGAGGTGGAGATATGCTCTAGAGCAGTGATTCCCAACTGGTGGTTCGCGCTTTACAAAATGGGTTCACGAAAAAAATATAATGGTGGAATTTTAAATCCCAAACGTAACAAATATAACGAAATATTTAATGTAGGCAGATATATTCACCGTACTATTAATAATACAATAATAAAAATGGGTCAACAAATCAATTAAATGTCAAATTCATGAATATTACCTCAGTCACTTATGTATTGCGACGGAAGATTCCGTAAAATTGTCGAGTCGCAACAGGTAACAATATCTGTAACGCGATGAGACGCTAAGCCGCTGGTGATCCGTGTACATTCTAGTATGATCCGGAAACTTCCAATTCAGTGAACCGAGACCCCCGAATGCGCTCGAAAGAACGAGAATAACGTCTGCCGATATAAAAACGCCGCGATCAGACAAGGGAGAGTAGGGTCGAATTGAATCGTGCGACGCGCTTAAGAACCACGAGTGATTTTAGTAAGATAAATAGGTAGTGCAGAGTGTGTGTAAATAAATTACGATAAAGACTTTTTACTTTAAACATGCTCACGTCGAACGTGAAAGTGAATACTTATTACTCCGTAATTTTATTATGGATCGATGGTAGTTGTATCAAGTCTGACAAAAAGCTGGACGAGCAATCAATTGATTCTTCTTCTGCTTCAGTCCCTGATTTGGGTGACGATACTGAAAGTTGTACTGAGCTACCGTCTCTCCAGAGGAAAAAACAGGCGAACATAGTAAGACAGAAGAGAAGAAACAAAAATATGACAGCGACTATTTACGAATGGGTTTTTATTTTACCGGGGATGAATAACAACCTAAACCGCTTTGTGTAATTTGTAATGAAGTCCTGGCCAACAGCAGTTTAAAACCATCACTTCTTCGTAGACACATTTAAGCAAAACATCCAATGCACAAGGATAAACCTATCATAATGACTACACCGGGGGTTCGCTAGTTTATTTCGGTTTTTTGAAGGGGTTCACAAGGAGAAAAAGGTTGAGAATCGCTGCTCTAGACAGGAGAGGAAAGAAGGTCAGTAGGACCACCAAGACAGAATACATGTGTGTGAATGAGAGGAAGGTCAGAGGAATGGTGAGGATGCAGGGAGTAGAGTTGGCGAAGGTGGATGAGTTTAAATACTTGGGATCAACAGTACAGAGTAATGGGAAGTGTGGAAGAGAGGTGAAAAAGAGAGTGCAGGCAGGGTCAGTGTGGAGAAGAGTGTTAGAAGACGGATATCAGCAAGAGTGAAAGGGAAGGTCTGCAGGACGGTAGTGAGACCAGCTATGTTATATGGGTGGAGACGGTGGCACTGACTAGAAAGCAGGAAACAGAGCTGGAGGTGGCAAAGTTAAAGATGCTAAGATTTGCACTGGGTGTGACGAGGATGGATAGGAATGAGTATATTAGAGGGTCAGCTCAAGTTGGACGGTTGGAAGACAAAGTCAGAGAGTTGAGATTGCGTTGGTTTGAACATGTGCAGAGGAGAGATGCTGGGTATGTTGGGAGAAGGATGCTAAGGATAGAGCTGTCAGGTAAGAGTTAAAGAGGAATGTCTAAGAGAAGGTTTATGAATATGGTGGGTGTAACAGAGCAAGGTGGAGAGGACAGGAAGAAATGGAAAAAGATGATCCGCCGTGGCAACCCCTAACGAGAGTAGCCGAAAGAAGAAATGCATAGTTACCGAGGAGAAACCTAACCTGTAAATCCCGCCGGTTTTGAAAAGCTCTCCGCCCATTTATTTTTTAACCAATCACCTGAACGTAACGCCCACCTTGCCTGGCTATACTGCTTGTTCAAACAAGCGCCCTTACAATTCGCGCTCACTGCTGATGTCAGTTTTATTATATAGGGAGTTTGTATTTTAAACGTCTGACATAATTTATGCGTGAAGTCTGCCGGCGGTATAGCCTGTTATTAAGCTTCCATTCACGAAAAACAAAAAGCACTTTATGACGTTTCAGTTTTTAAGGTCATACGCAGTGAATGAGGGTTTTGTAAAGGGCTTTAGTGGGCGCCTTCTGCTCAAGTATTTATCCGGCACTTAGTGGCCGCTTTCTCATTTTGTCTGTTTCTCCGGATATGCAAAGTGGTCACCACCCACACGAGGCGTCGGCTGCAGATACACAGCGTTCAGAGACATTTAATCAGGCAAACGAGAAACCGCTTCCTTTTATACGGTTTTCGGTTTTCTACCTTGCTAATGTTATTGTCATTTTTCTACGCCTCTGCCACTGCACTTTGCCAGAATCTGCAACAGAAGAGCATTGTTCGGGATCGCTTGAAATCCAAGTGCTCGCTCCGTGACGCGCCCGACACGTGAGTGTAGTGAGGGAGCGAAAAGCGGACGAATTCTCGTGGCCTTCCAGTATGGGCTGCACCTGCCGCCCACTCGTTTCTTGCGAGTACGAGACCAACAAACTGGTGCTTATCCGTAGTCGACCACTGGGATCGCTGAAGTGGTTTTTCACCTGCTTCATCCTGATTGGCATCGGGTAAGTTTTGTGGGCACTGAGGAGTTGAAATCTGTGGGATGGTCATTTGATTGTTGTTCTGCTTTTTACTTCTTGCTTTCGGAGCCAAAAAAAATTATCTGTCATGTGTTCATGGTGTAGAGGTCTGTTATTATTCTTCCTTGGATATTTTAAATAACAATTACGTAATCCTGTGATCTCTCCAAAAACTGAATGCTGACATTGTCTCTTTTATTTGCAACGCATTCTTATTAGCTTGCCTTAGAGAGTTTCAAGCAGAAGTTAATTTTTTGGAGTGTTCCATCCATCCATTATCCAACCCGCTATATCCTAACTACAGGGTCACGGGGGTCTGCTGGAGCCAATCCCAGCCAACACAGGGCGCAAGGCAGGAAACAAACCCCGGGCAGGGTACCAGCCCACCACAGGGCACACACACTCACACACCAAGCACACACTAGGGACAATTTAGAATCGCCAGTGCACCTAACCTGCATGTCTTAGGACTGTGGGAGGAAACCCACGCAGACACGGGGAGAACATGCAAACTCCACGCAGGGAGGACCCGGGAAGCGCAACCGTGCCGCCCTTTTTAGGAGTTTTGCTGGGAGTTAACATAAACGTGAATGGAAAGTCAAACTGTCAGCACTATAAACTGTGTGTCTTTTTTGAAGATAGGGACACTAGTTAAAGACAAAATGTATTTAAGTTCTTCATCTGCTTTTGTAAAATTAAGACATGATTTTTGGCACATTAAGGTGTAATTTTTCTTAAGCTGTCACTTCAGATCATTTAAACACATATTCTTAAATATGAGTATTTAATATACAGGCAGGAAACCCAAGTAACCAAAATTTACGCCCTAGATGTAATCTGGCTGTTGTTAACTATGACTTTCACCTCTTTATGGTTTGCATAGAAATATAAATGTATTTCAAAGTTTAAGATGAGATGCTATAATCTTACAACCAGGCTTGTATTACTAATAATTATTGTAAATTGTAAGAATAGTTTTCTTAAAGTCACCAAAGAGCTATAAACTTTCAGCTCTGATATCCTTTAATAGAGCTGCACGTAAAATATATATATATATATATGTGTATATGTATACCTCACCATAAAAGATGAAGGTGCCTGTTTTGTCCTCTCTTGTAATTTAATATCTGTTCATCTCTTTCATGAAAATACTTTTCTAGTGCAGGATTGTACTTTATATTTGATACTTTGTTTTTTTCAGCCTTTAAGTAAAAGTAGTAAGACTCTTGTATAGAATTTCACAAATGCTGCAAAGTTCAACTAAAAAGTAACCAGGCCCAGAAATGAGTGAATACGTATTCATGCTAAAGCAGGATAAATTTAACAAAATTCATTAATTTCGCTTTATCTGTATTTTTTGTATTTATGCTTCCTGTAGCTTCATTGCCGTTGTGAATTTAGAGTATACGTGTCATCAAGTTTGATTCAATGCAATGTGAATCGTATTTTCCATAACGTAAAGCTCGTCTGTTACACATGTGTAGACAGATGCCGGGGACCACCCTCCCCTGCAGAATTCAACGGTATGTCATACAGTCCCAGATAAACTAACTTGCTAAGGGCAAGATGCCTATCAGTAATTAAAGGCGGTTAAACATTCAAAGGTGGAAGAAGTTTTACAGCATTGCTGAGAGTCTCCGTTAGCAATTTGCATGAGAAGCAGCAGATAGGAGGAGTGCTTAAAAGCTCTGTGGAGGGACTCTGTGCATGGCACATATTTAATTGTTGACGTGAATTCGTTTCACATTTAATCTTTATTGTGAGTACCATATGGGAATTGGTTTCCCGACCCAGATGGATGATGGTTCCTTCCCTGGGAGGGAGGCTGTAATGGTTAGACATTGATGTACTGATGTTCTGACTGGGATGTGTGTTGGTTCCTTACCAGGACGAAATGCCTGTTTGGAAGAACAGGAGGTGTCTGTGGATTGGGATTATGTGTTCCCCTGGTACACATGGTGGCAGCATCCCACTGGGGGAACTATCATACGAATACGCACATGGCAGGGTGTGAATTGTAGTCCTGTGGGACAGCCAGAGGGACTTACCATGAAACCTTGCCCCTTCTTTGAAGGAATCTGCATGACCCAGAATTCCTCCAAAGTGCAGTGCTGTGGGCCCGAAACATCTTCCAGATCTAGCATGAAAGAGTGAGTCTTCTCCTATAGAATAGTCGGAGTCGGGAGGAGAAGTGAATGAGACTACTTGGGAGGTATGGAACGAGGCAACAGAACATATTATTGTATTATACTGTTGTGGAAGTGGATTTGGAGGTACTGTAAAGTAAAAAACATCTTGTTTGAAGCCAGCATTGTGCTGTGTAGTTGTGTCTCTGGGTTTAGCTCAACTGTTCACAATGTGTAATGTGTTTTGTTGGATTTTAGATAATTGGCACTTAGACCAAAAGAGAACTTCTGCTCCTTTGGTGCTTTCAGTTTTGTATAATCTTGCTAGCCACTTGGTTCCTAAAGTTCCTGATCAGCCATCAAGAGATCTCTCTTTCCAAACACAATGAATTCATAGAGTGGTTGCAGGGAGCAGCTTCACAAAGCCGGTCACAGAGCCTTTTTAGGGTTAAAAATGAACGTACGTCATCATTATAATAGCTGTTTTGTTGCTGTGGCCACCAGTAACGGGAGCAGCCAACAGAAGAACAAGTTAACAAAGTTAGCATTCATTTTCTACAGAAGACCTAGGCAGGGGCATGTTGAGCCATAATCACACAGACACTAAAACACTGAAGGTGGGAAATTGTATAAAAATCTTCGAATACAGTGTGTTGTGGCATGAATTCTGCATGCAATTTTAGGAAAACAATGGCTAGAAGGCGATGTCTCTTTTCGTTAGCCCCACTCATTATCTAGCAGCACACTGTGAGTAAGAGTAAATATTTTTACCCCTCGTTGACCAGCTTCCCACCAAGATAAGAGGGAAGAATTAAAGTAAAGTCTACCCTTAATATGTAATAGCATTTTCATATGCAGTGCAGCACATGGGTAATGCCCATACTGTAGTTGCTGCACATTAGCAACAGCTGGATCTCTACTGTGCGTAGCTCATCGGTCTCATCTCGCAAATACTCAAATGGTATCCACTAAATTAAAGCCGGTTTTCTTGAGCCACTTCATATCTTTTCTATCCAGGTGAGCAGAAGTGTTAACTTTACAGAGAAAAGTCCATTTCCAGACGACTTACATAGCTGCTATGATTAACGAAAGCCTGTTCACAAATGGGTGCCGAACTGCTGTAAGGGGAAGCAATGCACTGAAAACAAAATCCAGATCTACGGTGTCATTTAACCTTTGTGTAATTCTTCATAATTCTTTTCAAACAAGGTTTCCACTTTTTTCGGGGGGAAAAAAAAACACTAGCAAGAGAAAGTCTGCATTTTCAGCACTTGACTGGTTGTGTAGATTTCGTAAATTGTTCCTAGTCAAACCGTGGGTTAGAAGCAGGAACTGCACCTCTAGTGTTGTTCAAAGTTGAATGCTCAAGGGATTATGTCAGACTATCTTTGTGGAATTCATTGCGACCTAATGTCTGGTGTGATGGGCGGCTGGCAGCTCAACCCGGATGGACGGATGGGGGGGAGGCAGCTACTTTTGGACACTGGCTCCCCCCAAAATGCTAGTTGGCAGCTGCCCTGGAACGTAGCGGTGCCCCGGAATCCCGCAGGGCATCCTGGGACTTTGAGTTCGTTTTCTCAGCCCTGTTGGGTGCCAACCGGGTGTGCCATGCCTCATCCATAGCCCGGAAGTACTGTTGAGTCATGAGGATGGAAGTCCTGAAGTTCTTCTGGGGTGAAGAAGAACCCTAAGTTTCCCATCTGACCCGGAAGTGTGGATGAGTCACGTGATCGGAAGGACAGAAGCACTTCTGGGTCAAAGAGTATTTAAAGGACTGTTGGGAACCCAGTAGGACAGAGCTTGCTGGGAGGTTTAGAGGAAAGAGAATTGTGTTGCTTCATTGTTTATGGTGGCCGTGGTGCTTGAAAGGCACTGTGAAGAAGGAAGAAGAATTAAAAGAAGTTCTTTGTGCTTTTACCCTGTGTCTGCGTATCTGTCTGTTGGGTTTAAAGGGGCAACAGCGACCTCTAGTGTTCACACAGGAAAGCAATTAGGTGGGTGTGATACCTAGTGGGTTAACTAACCCTCCTGGACATTAACTATGCAAATTTGAGAGAATTGGTTATAAAATTAACCCTCAAGGACGGCTCAAATAGTTTTTAATCTTGGAATTTAGTTTATGTAATAAAGCTGGTTTGTGGGCTGCGCTTTTTGGGCAGAGTAATGGCCACTCAGACTCCACAACCCCAAACGGTAAAGTCAGTCTCTACTCGGATATAACACAAATATAACTGTCAAATCCTAGTTTTCACTTTTACTGAGGCTGCTTTATTTTCTCCGTAAAAGTTAAAAATGCTGCACTATATTGTTTAGCAGTGCAACAAGTTTAGACGAGTGTTGCAGTTTCACTGCCAAGATCTCATGAAACACCATGACATTCTGAATAATGTATTAATTAATTTGGTGGGGAGGAAGTATAAAGTAAGTCAGTCGGTCATTACCCAACCCACTATATCCTAACGCAAGGTCACCGTGTCTGCTGGAGCCAATCCCAGCCAACACAGGGTGCCAGCCCACCTTCAAGGAATGAAGTTGCCTGTGGCATGAAGTGTGCACTTGTACAGCATCAGGGGCATCGCAAGGCCAGGAAGTCTCCATTCCCTTCTGAAGTATAACTAATGATTTCATCCAATTTATTATGGTCTCCTTAAAACCTCAAATTGTCACCCTAATTACCACGTACATCCATCCATCCATTAACCAACCTGCTATATCCTAACTACAGTGTCACGCGGGTCTGCTGGAGCCAATCCCAGCCAACACAGGGTGCAAGGCAGGAAACAAACCCCGGGCAGGGCACCAGCCCACCGCAGGGCACACACACACACGGGACAATTTAGGATCACCAATCCACCTAACCTACATGTCTTTGGGCTGTGGGAGGAAACCCACACAGACACGGGGAGAACATGCAAACTCCACGCAGGGTTACCATGTACATCATACATTTATTTTGTTTCTTTTTTCGGATGAAATGTAAATACAAAACGATGCCGCAATTCTTGTTGTCAATAAGTGAAGAAAACACAACGGCCAAAAAGTGTGAAGCGAGTGTAAAAGCAACGCAGGTCTTGAAACCCAGTGGTTTCTGAAAACCTACAAAAAAGCCACGTCAACTCCTCCTTATTTTTCCAATCCTCTGATGAACATGATCACATCTGTAGCAAATTAAGAAGCATCTGTTAAGTGGCATGAGGGAAGAAAAAGCACAATCGGGAGATTCTGCTATGGTTTTTGAGCTCGTTTGTTTTTTTTGTTTTTAACAATTTCAAGTTCCATCCAGCAATTGTAGGTATCCCATTCCTAATGAGAATACAAGAAGGCGCTTTACAAGCACCACACTCCTTATTGACAAGGACCTAAGTCCGAGTCACGGGTAGGAAACTGAACTGGCACTCATGCGATGTAAAGTCCAACACCTCAGCCACTAGGCTACACTGCTCAGTTGCTGCAAAATTAAGCACTAAATACCAATAAAAATAGAAAATACTTCTGCCAATAACTGGCATTTTGAGAAGTCATTTTTAATTAGTTTTTGATGCATTTAAATTAATGCTTCTTGTATACAAAAAACCGAAGCACAGAATGCGTCAGCAAGCAGCACCTTGTTAAATTACATTTATTGGTATTTATCTTTAAATCCTGCTTATGATGTAGTCCCCCAAAGTATCAGCTGCTTGAGAAAAATGTCCGGTTTGACACCCTCAAGCCAGCTAAGCCTTCAGGAACTGTCAGCTTTACCTTTCAACAGGCTGATCTCCATGGTGGAGAACGGTACCTCCAGGGCCCTGAGGAAGAGTAGGATGGCTCTGCAAGGTTGAGACAGAAGATCACAGTAGACTTCCAAAGCCATGTTTCTCGGCTCAGTGATCACCTCAACAGCTGCACAGAGGAAATCTTTCACATTCCTTTAGGGTCAGCAGAGGTGCTGCGTACACAAACACACAAATGGGAATGAGAGGAAAAAAATAAATAAAAAATGACAGCAAGAGTGCTACTTCAGATGTTTTAAATCTTAGTACTTCTGTGAACAAAATTATTATTTACTTAAAATCATTACATACAATGCAAAAAAAAAAAAAAAATGCTTACTAAAATCTCTCATGTCCCAGCTGGGATTTCAAATATTATGCTATTTCTGCCAGAAACAGGAAAACCGGGCCTCTTAGAGGTTGCGGGAGGAAGCTTTGTAAAAAATGTTATGCTTTGGAAGGAACATTTGCTGCAAATAAATTTTCCAAGAGAGTTCCTTTAAGCTATAATATTAAGACAAAACACACACACACCAGAATAAGAACTTGCTCCCGTCAGTACTGTTGATAACAGTGACCTTTACCTTGAACTTTCTTTTTTTAAAGAGAACAACACATGAACCCAGCTTTATATAAAAAAAAAAGTTGCAAATTGTTAGTTTTTCAAATTTACCTCATTTTCCTTATCTGTAGTAACATTTCATAAAGTTTAGCACATTAAGAATAAATTCAATCAATTAAATCCTGATCAATTATTTGTTGTCTGCTTTTATTCTATCAGTCAATTCCTCCTTTTCCAGAGAAGGGATGTGGAGAGCTCAAAATCAGCACCACAAAAACCACACTGGAAAGGATACCAGTCCGTCACAAGGTCCAGTCTATATTCTCGTCTAACTTGGATTAGTCAAACAACATATATTAAAAGCAGAGTCTTCGCAATAAACCTATGTCAGCATTTACAGAATTCAGCAAAGACTCAAAAGAAGAAGTCGTAAGACAGGACTGTTGTCTGCTGTGTCACTCTGAGGTCAACCATTCAGGACATAAAAGACATGTTAATACACAAGAGTAAAAATCAAAATGTTTTTTCCTTTGTAAAGCTGGGCAAAACCAACTAGAGCAATTTTTCTGAGAGTCAATAGGCTTCTATTTTTGCTCTGCTTCTTACTGTGTCAAAACTCATTCCAACTAAGAAGTTCATTTTGAGTTACCATGTACATATATTCACATCTTGATAAACATAATTGTTATGATGCCAAATGGTGCTCAGGAATGTATTAACTATGTACTGTAATTCAGTTGTGAGCTTGTTATAACAGCTTTCCTGAGATATAGTATAAATTGTCAAATGCATTGGAGCAAAGCGCCTTATAGAGGGACCAACATCATGCGTGCATAGTGGAAGGACTGGAGTGTGACACAGCCTTTAACAAGTTTTTGCTTTGTGCCCCCCCCCCCCCAAACTTATTGTCTATGGAGGAGGAGCACAAGCTTTAAATTCGTCCAGTTTACGACGTTTTAGGGTCCCCCGATACCAAAACCTTTGCTATCTCAATGATCGATCAATCGATATATAGATAAACAGATAGATACTTTATTAATCCTAAGGGGAACTTCACATACTCCAGCAGCAGCAAACTGATAAAAAACAATATTAAAGAGTGATAAAAATGCAGGTATAACAGACAATAACTTTGTATTTTATTAATGTTTACCCCACCACCCCCCCCAGGTGGAATTGAAGAGTCACAAGGGTGTGTGTCCGCCTATGTGTCACAGTTTCTTAAGGACGATCTAGAGCTAAAACGGCTGGATGGAAAAATCCCAAACTCGAAACTTAAGCCTGTTATGAGATGATGATGTGATGGTTAGTGTTTGAGCGAAATCGTGCAAGAGAAAGAGGCACTCTAGAGGAAACCTCAAACAGTTCGTCAATTGCTATTACAAAGGCCTATTTTATGATTGGAAAGATCAGCATCAGAGCGGTAAATAATTACTGAAGTGTTACAGAGTAGTTTGGGTAACCCATTTCCTTGGGCACAAAGCCTACTGATGCTCACGTCCAAATTGTTTTGTTATTATTTCACCCTCAGACTAAAAAACACTGCCCTTGCCAAAGACATGTATCATTTTCCCGGCCTATTCCACCCTGATACATAGTACACACACTAAGACGGAAAAAACGTGCACAACTGCCTCTAATTTGTTTGCAATATTATTAAGTACAATTATTAAGAAAAGTACAGTTGCCTGCTTGACTGCACCAAGGACATAAATTATAAAGCCACCTTAACCAACAACTGGAAGCAAAGAGGAGAAACAGGCATAACCTACCCTAACTTAGCAATGGCAAAAAAAAAAGGAACCATTTTTAGCTGACAAATGGAAAAAAAGCCGTGGAATACTATATTACAAAGTTAATAAAATATTTAACACCTTTTTAAAACATTTATAGCACCCATCACTGGAACCATTATTTTGTTGTCTCCCTTTTGTGCCAGTCTGTAGTGGTGACTTAATAGCACAAAAGAAACCTGACTGATGCAACAGCACCGTTTTAAGAATAAGATTAAAGCAGTCCAGGTGCATGACATGAAAGAGAAATATAAACAAAAATAGAGATCATTTTTTATAGACTGTGTTAAAGAATGAAACACAATGGACGAGGGCATTTAGACACCTCACATTTTAAATGATATCAACCTAAGGGCCATAGCCTTATAGATTTGGCTCAAAAACTGTAAACTAAGGCACCATTCTAAAAATTAAAAATGAATATTGGGTAAAATACTGGGAAACTCAATGAAATTCTAAACATTGAGTTTATAATTCCATTCACAGTAAATGACTTAATACATCAGGTTCAAATAAAGTTACAATACTATACACTACCTTCCTATTTCATCTCAACTTGCATAATTTTAGAGGAACTTCTTACAGGTGCCTCCAACCACATTTATACCTACTATCCATTAAATGACAAAGTTAATGCCAAAGTAAAAATGGATAAACAAATAAGGTGCTCTTTATTTATTTTATTTTTTTTATCAGTCATATATACAAAGAAGTCAAAAAGCTTAAAAATGAGTACAGGAGCACAGTGCGTTTTGATGAATCGATGAGTACAAATCTTTTGCGTCTGATCTTCTTACACATCCTGCTCAGCTTCACCAAGTCACACTCGCTTCTGAGCCTTTTCTTCCTGTTAATGAAACAAGCAGGCGAGTCACAAAACGGGTAACTGCAGTTTTGACTTAAGCTTACATCCTGTCTTAAAAATAAAAGTTCATTTGTCAAAGTTCATTTTTAGCAGACACAAAACGAAGCATTTCCTCTGCCAGTGTTACATAACCACACACCTTAATAATACTTTGCAGCTCAGCCAAAGCCACTTGGTACTGAGGGATGAGTGGCTTCAAATGTCGTGCATCAACAAACTGCTTCTCTATACCAGGGCTTCCAGCATCTTTTAACATTTGAAGAAAATTTTGTTCCTGAAAAAAAAAAAAGTATATAGAAAGGAGAATACAGTAAGAAAGGCAATTTCAGAGATTTAAATGTCAGTTAGTCAGTCATTTTCCAACCTGCTATATCCTAACACAGAGTCACAGGGGTCTGCTGGAGCCAATCCCAGCCAACACAGGGTGCAAGGCTGGAGCAAATCCCCGGGCAGGGTGCCAGCCCACTGCAGGGCACACACCAATCATACATTAGGGTCAATTTTAGGATTGCCAATGCACCTGACCTGCATGTCTTCGGACTGTAAATGTAAATCATCAAAATTATACTTCAGCAGCTTTCTTTTGTAAAATCATGGCAGTACAGGATTATTTAAAATAAGCACTAACCAAACTTGAATGCCAGGTAACAGGTGCACTCCACTGTTTTTTTTTTCCTTTTACTCACCTGTATTCGAAGCAGAAGAGTAAATGCAAGGCCAGCTTTGCCTGCACGTGCTGTTCTTCCAACTCTAAAAATAAGACAAAAGGCACCCATCAGCATACCTGTTTGCCATTCAGCATCATTTCGGTTTGGTTACTTTCACACGAGAAAAATCCCTGTCTGAACTTTAAATGACCTCCTAATGCCAGTATGGTGGCACGAACAACTCAGAAACATGACACTTGAGATTCATTAGATAGCATTTTACCTTTAAATAAAATATGTCATCATAAAAAATATGTACCAGAAAGCAGCTAAACTTACCTGTACAGACATTTCCTACAGCTTGGATGAACTCTCCATCAGTTAGTTGTCCTTGTTGGCTCTTAAGACAGCAACAGGAGATCTAAAACATGAGCCAGCTGACAATTCCTAGCAAAAACACTACTCTAGTTTAGGTTTGAAATTGGATTAGGCTTTAAGGTGGGTCTGATACTGATGGAATGAGGAAGTTGTCTGATAAGGTTGGCTGCTTGGCTAGTATGAGTTTCAACACCGCTAAAAAAATGCTTAAGCCTTTTTGCTTTTTGCAGCATGGGCATTTCAAAGTAAAGACAGGGATAGAAGACTTGCATTAGGAGCACTTTTTAGGAAAGATTCACTGTACTGTTCTGTTCAGTCATGGCCAATCACATGGCAATGCCACTTAGATATGTGCGCAACTCATTTCAGTCGTTAGCACTAAAAAAGCATGAATTACTATGTAGGAAATACCTGTGTTACAAGGAGGGGGATGCCGGATTTATAAAAGCAGGAGGGGGCAAATACAGACACACACACACACACACACAAAGATATTCAGAAAAACTGGGGAATCAAAACTGCATTCCTAGTTGTTGGTACCAATTTAAAGAAATAACTAAATTAGAAAAAAATATATAGGAAAGTTGGACAAGGAAAGAAGGATTTGCAGAAAGTGAGAAAGTTCTGCAGATGAAGGCTTGTGTTGTTCATTTCCAGCAAGCAGCCTGAGTACAACCAAGTACAAGTGATGTGAAGTTTAGCATAAGCTGGTAATAAATACAATAAAAATGACCATTTATCGTAACCTGATAATGCATTTTGAGTTTGATACAAATAAAAATGGAAGTTTACAGCATATTCCAGTGAAAGATAAGGAAAGATTCCAGGCTATCCAAAAAAACTGTCCACTTTTACTTCCATATAAAGTAGAATTCATACCTGTGAACATAGGTTCTGATGAACTGTGGGGCGTCATAGTTAATAACACATTTTACTCCTTCGATATCAATTCCTCTAGCCGTAGCATCAGTACTGATTAACCTGTTTAAAAGATTTGGATTAAAACAAGAAAAGAAAAAAAGAGAAGAAGAGAGAAGAACCAAAGTTTGAGGTATTTAATGTAATTCATTCAATTTTCACTTCAATGCTCAGAAGCAATTCTTGATCATACCATAAATCAATCATCTACTAGACTCCTCTCCTCAAGTAGAAAGTTCAAATAGAATTTTGAGACATAGATTATCATCTCAGAATCCATTCAGTTTATGTAGTTTAAATGTTAAAATGGAGGAGAGCTCTGTAAAATTAAAAACGTAAAGCCAATGCTATCTTAATTTAACAAAAAATATTAAAAGCTAATTTGATTCTAAGATTTCTGACAATAACTAAAAAAAAACTTGAAGAATAATAACCATTTAAATTCATTCTGATGCTAATTAGACACAATTAAGTGTACAGTGGAACCTTGGTTTATGAGCATAATTTGTTCCATAAATGTGCTTGTAATCCAAAGCACTCGTATATCCCCATAAGAAATAATAGAAACTCAGATAATTCGTTTCACAACCCACAAATATTTAAATAAAAAATGATTGTTACAAAATCTTTACTCTAACTAACGGAATCCCTGCTATCTGTTGGCTCACTGGAATCTTCTTTTTTTTGCGACTTTAACATTAGGAAAACCTCTCCAATGACAGTTGCTTGTCCCTAAAGAGTCACTACACTTGGACACAAAATAAAAAAAAAAAGTTTTACGCTCTGTAAGGTTTCTAAACTCTTTTGGGATTTTCCCGCCCCCCCCAACGGGACAACTCACGGAACAGCGTCCTGAAGCAACCACAGGCTCCCAGCGCTGTAGCAGTTCGACATAAAAGTGACTCAGTAAAGATCGCGGTCAAGCTATAAGCGCCTGCCGTTGACGGGTGATACAAGGAATATTATAAATGCAGGGCACATTATTACTTGGTCACTAACCTGGTCACAACCCTGCCTGACTGCTGTGTCTGTGTATAGGAGATCGGCAGATCCCGCTACAATAAATAACCGCGCTGTTCCAGTTTCACGCTGAATAAAGCTGGTTTTGCTAAAGTACTGAGACTCAGCTTCGTGTTTTGGGGTACATGACAGGGACTCACACGTTACAACACACACACACACACACACGTGGTCACAATGCTGTAGTAAACAGTATACGCTCGTATGGATGTTCCCTATATGAGTGAGGCACGCCAACTGAGAAGAAGCCTGGGAGACGATTACCCACAATCACCATGTGATGCTCGGCAGACAAAGCGTTTATATACTACTCGTATTGCAAGACCTCGCTCGTTTATCAAGTTAAAATTTATTGCAAATTTTAGCTTGTCTTGCAAAACACTTGCAATCCAAGGTTTTACTGTACTGCATATATTTTTTCATAAAGAAGTCCAACACATGTTCATCTGCTTCAGTTACAGCAATACTGACATTTTCTAACAACCCTCTCTAATTTCTACTCATTTTCTGCTGGATCAAATACATGATTAAAGAATTACTACAGACCCCAAATGCTTAACTAAAACAAGAACAATCAATTAGGGAGAGAGGAAAATTTTAAATCACATCCACTTCACAAACAGAATTTGTTAACAAGCATAACAAACAACTCCTGAGCCCTGAAATAGACCCTTGATGGCTTCTTCACTCACCTAATAATAATAATAATAATAATACATTTTATTTATATATAGCCTTTCCCATGCTCAAGGCACTTAACCTAACACTGTAAACCAATACTCGGTTCATTACCTAACTTTCTCACTAGATTCTACATGGTCTGATTAAATGGGTTTCTCTGTTACATGCACAGGGAAGCACAGGGGTGCCTTGAAGATTCAGCATCTTGGTTTCAAATCTCATGCCTAGTCATTTCCTGTGCAGAGTCTGTACATTCCTACCATGTTCAAGTGCGTTTTCCTCGGACAATACTAATAAACTGGAGTGTCAGGTTGACAGAAAATTCTAAACTGATTCAATGACAAGGAGATTCGGTGCATGCATGGAGTGAACTCATGTCTGGTTTTTGCAGTGTTTCCTCCTACAGTTATGTTTATATGGCTTTTCACTAGTCATTCCACTTTTACTTCAAATATTCAAGGTTTTAATTATTTAATTGGTGGTTATAAAATGAATCGGTATGAGTAAACACGGGAATGTAAATATCTACTCCGATGAAATGGATGGGGTTTAAGCTTCTGTTGAATGATTTTTTTTTTTTTTGAAGAGTCTTATCACTGAAGCTCATCATATTGGAAAACCCACAAATTTCCGATTAGAAAAATAATATGCACATACTTACAGTTGTATTTTTCCTTTTTCAAACATTTTGAGTGTTTTTTTCCTCTCACCAGGGCTTAATCTTGATGAGAACTCTGCCACTTTGACACCTCCAAATTCACGTACCAGCAAATACAATCTGTGCAAGTAGAAACAAGTTACAAAGATTCAGTGCTTTGAGAAGAATACAGAAAATGCACTTATGGCCAACTAGTGTACCGTGACACACATAAAAATACAATTAAAAAACAAAATTAATTAAACTGTGGCTTTACAGTGTTATACAAGTCCAGCCACTGCCTGCTTAGAGTTGAAGGTTTTCTCCAGGTAATACAGTATCCTATACTCCAAACAAATGGCTGTCAATTTAATTGGTGACATTATGTTGGTCCAGTAAGAGAAAATGGTGTGGAATGTGGAGTGTACCTTGCTATAAGAAAGGCTCTTTCCCTCATGGCTGTAAGTTGCACAGGTAATGAGAAGATTAATTAAATTATGAAAGACATAAACATTAATAGTACCATTTCACTGTTCTGGAGACCTGGGTTTCAATCATATGTATTATCTGCATGGAGTCTGCACACACTCCCATAGAGAGTTCTCCTACATCCCCAGGATGTGCGGGGCAGGTTCAGTTCTAACTCATCTGGCCTGATATTAAAGTGTTAGGATGTTAATTCTGCAAGGAACTAGCATTCCATCCTGGGCTAGTGCTGGCCATGATACTGCCAAGATAGGCTATTGCCTCAGTGCAACCTTGGGCAGGTTTGAAGAAAAACATAATTATTTATATCTCTCGTATTATAAAAATAAATCTTGGCAGGGAGACCAGGTAGACGAGACGTAATCTTCTCGGAAGACAATCAGACGTCCCGCGAGAGACACTTTAACGTCATGTGAGACAAGGCAGTGAGACAGAAGGACAGCTGCTGTACAGGCTTTTAAATGATCGATGCATAGTGCGATAAGCAGAACACGCACCTCGGCAGCAGCAGCACGGAGCCAGCAGCTGATCCATCCGCATCTCCTTAGCGTGCGTTCAGCTCCCCTCCTTCACAACGCGAGTGGGAGAGACGCAAAGTGGTCGGAGCGTACCGAACCTCCGGGGGGAGTGGGTTGAGCGGAGCAATCGAGACCTGACCATCTCAGACAGACACTTTGACACGCAAGACTTGACATTACAACCTTAGGAAGCAAAATCCGCTTCATGTGCCCCCAGCTCTTAAAACAATGACAAGCGACAAGCAGAACACGCAGCTCGGCAGCTGCAGCAAATCAGCAAAAGATCCGAGTGCATCTCCTTAGCATGCGTCCATCCAGTTCGACCCCCCCCCCCCATGCAAGCGGCAGAGACGCTGCTGTATAGGCTTGTAAATGATCAACACAAAGTGCGACAAGCAGAACAGCTCGCCAGCAGCAAGACAGCAGATGATCTGACCGCAACTCCTTAGCATGCGTTCAGCCCTTCCCTTCACAATGCGAGCAGCGTTATACGTCCCGCAAGAAAGAGATTTAACCACGCCTGGGGTAGGAAATAAAGGACAGATATTGTTTTTACAAAAGTTTTAAAGTAAAAGTGAAAATAATACATATGTAACAATTCCCATGAAAATAACAATCTCTTTAAATTGCATATCCGGTCAACCAATCCCAGGGGTGGGCAAGGGAAGCGAGCAGGGGGCAGAGCCCCCTAGTAAAAGAAAAAAAATTTCAAGATTTGTTTTCTGATATGTTTGTGATAAAACCTGATTGGATTAAATCGGAGTAACTCATTGATTGTACTGCTTAACTGTACAATATTTAGAAATAAGTATTTCTAATGGATAAAGGCGGTTTCTAAAATTGGAAATCATTAGTGCTGTGTCACTATCTTCTAAATCTGTACCACATATTTACTTTTATTTGGCACCTTACCTGTGAGAAGCTTCTCTGGAGTTTGTGAAGCAAAGGACAGGATTAAATTGTAACCTCAGCATGAAATCCAGGATAATCAAAGGTTTATTGTTTAAGGTGCATGGTACATAGTATTCCTGAGAAGAAGAAGAAAACAGAGAAAAGTAAATTTACATTTCAGTATTAATCTCTCATACTGGGAGTTGTCAAAACATAGTCATGGTTTAAACATCATGTCTTACAAAATATAATTACAAGACATGCATCAAGTCTGAGGGCAGATAGAAATTCTTAATTATAATAAGATATTAAACAGACAAAATTAAAAAAAAAACAAAAAAACTCCATTTTATTGAATAAATGTTACCATAAACCTCACTCGACCAGAAGGAAAGGCTTTACAAGACATAACTATAACCGTGATTATGTAATTGGGGAAAAACAAAGGCGCAAAACATAATAAAATCTTTGTATAATATTAAGAGTATTTTTAAACAGAGTGAAAGTAAGCATCAAAAATGAGATTAATTATAATTAAATGTTACATTTCATGGTTAACTAGCGATACAAATCACACAGCTGTTGCACAACAGACAAATATGTCTTCTCAACTGAAAAATCCAACACCTGTTGACATATTTGAAATCCAAAGTTCAGAGGAGCAATATAATCTCTTAAGCATTACAACAACATACAAATATGCAGCTGAACATTTCATTAGGATAGCACTGGACAAAAACAAGGGGTGCGGCAGCTGTAGTTTTTATATCCGATCTAGATTTCAGAGATCAGAAAATTGCTTGGTTTGGAGTTCACTTTCAGATTTCAAAGTGTCCTACTGTCGGCAGAGATTGCATGGGAGATGTGGATCAGTATTTATGTTAATGCTATGATTAAAGTAACAAACTGTCAAAAGGGCATCTATTTTTTTTAATCACTAGGCATCCGGGTGAAATCCATTCCATAGCTCATCTGCACGGCTGCCATTTGTGATACGGCAGGGAGTAAAATAAGCAGACCGTGCACAAGCACAACTGCATCTTCGAATATTAAACATTAACCATTCACACATGCAGTACCAAACCAGCATAACAATTCAGTCCCAAGCTTTCTTATTATTAGAAGTTGGAAAGCTGGAAATTTGAAACTTATTATTAAAATGCAGCAGTAATTAATGTTTAACATACAATTTTACACATAATAAAAATACCTCACAGCTAGAAATCATGTTGTAATAAATATTACTGCTTCATTTTACGTAGTGTATACACACAGCTCATAACTGCAGTCATGCTAAGTTTAGCACCAATTCATTAACTGCCAACTTAAATATTCCGTTTAAAAAGAGCACAGCAGTGTAATAAGTGGTTTTAAAAACACACGCTGCTAATTTCTAATAAGGGTAAAGAAACGTACAGACAACTAGCCTGTCCCACATAGCTCCTCTCAGTCACTTAACACCACCAAATTCAAACAGTAGGTGCTCAAGTATGAAGTAGGCTTGCAACATTTTAGTCTTAGGGTATGAATTTCATTGTACTCTGTACATGTGGTGATAATGACCTTACAAAACTGGCAATACAACAGCCAATTATAAAGAAGCAGAAGAATGATCTGTATATCAATAATTAGTATATTTTAATTTATTAAAATATCTTATATATAAACGTCTACGCGTGGAAGTGTGTCTATCTATCTAACCCGGAAGTGAGAGGTGGAGTCGGGGTAAAGGCTCCACCTCCGAGGAAATAGAAAATTTGCTTATCCGCTAATAACACAAGCGAGGCGAGCACATCAGCAAAACAAAACCACTGAAGGAAGACAAAGTCGCTTAGCCACTAATATCAGCAAAACTGTATCCCTTTTACTTTTCCTCCCGCCACTAATACACAAGCGCTGCGAGCATGTCGGCAAAATGAATCCTCCTAGGAGAGAGACGCCCAGAGTAGTTCCTTTCAATTACCTGACATCTCTACAATTCAGTTTTTTTTTTCCCCGATAATTTCAGTAGTTTCTAGGACTCGGGGCTTTTTACAGCACGGGAACGGGCTTACACAGCTACTTCAAATATAAAGTCTTTAGCATAGTGGTTAGTACTGTTACTTCACAAAATCAGTTTTCACTTTTTTTCTGTTCATCCTTCTCTTTTCAACTGTTAACATCCAGACTCCATCCAATTTGCACTACGAAAAGCTACATTGTTGCTCTTTAAATAAAAATCTCAATTAGATTATCAAGTTCTGCATAAAACACATTTCTGGGTGGCATGTTGATGCAGCAGCTAAATGAGACAGCCTCATGGACCTACTCCACTGTTTTCAATTTCCACAACCTTCCTTTGTCTGCATTGGTCTTTCTTTGGATACACTTTCACAAAGACGAGTTAAAGGAAAGAGTTTGATATTTTCCAAGTTGATGTTGTTTCTTCACCATCATGGTATATACAGGGTTGGCGAACTCCAGGCCTTGAGTGCCGCAGTGGCTGCAGGTTTTCATTCTTACCATCTTCTTAATTAGTGACCAGTTTTTGCTGCTGATTACTTCTTTTAATTAACTTGACTCCGGCCACATAGTTGTTTCTTTTTCTTTAATTAGCAGTCAAACAATAATGAGACACAAAACAAGCCACCACATGACCAGCTACCCTGTGCCCATTACACAATATCTGAAATTAAAGAGAGGTGACGGTCTTGGTAAGGCTGATCTCTCAGGTCACCAAAACATTTTGACATTGGTGCTCTTAGAAAGAACAGAATAACAACAGTTTTCGAAATGTGTGCTGTGGCAGAATGAGAGCAGCAATAGGCCATGGAATTAAATAACGGGTTTAATTAACAGCAAGAATTGGCTTTGTATTAAAAAAAAGTGGGTGGAGTTTGAAGCCTCAGTTTAGCTGGTTATCTGTTAGCTTGTTTCACATCTCAGTTCTGCTTGCCTGTCATTTAATGAAGAAAGGAATCAATTCAGGGGGCTGGACTCTTCTAACAGGGCTATTAAAGTGATGGGGGAAAAAGTTAATTAGCAGTGAAAACTGGGCACTGATTAGGAAAAGGGTGAGAATGAAAACCTGTAGCCACTGCAAAATTATCTTTCCCACACTGGTACTTTAAAATGGGGGGTAATGGGGCATGGAGGAAAAGCTTACCTAAAGCCACACAGCCCACTTAATAAAAGTCACTTCAGATTTTCTGATCCATGAAGAGGCAGAAGTGCCTCCCAAAATGTACACTCAAATCAAGCTGGCAGTGTGCTTTTAGTGGTTAAGGCACTGGACTTCACTACATACTTTTATGCTTAAATCCCTACTACACTGTGGGAATGTCATGAATCTATAATTCTTTTCCAAGGAGGTAAACCCTAATACATGAAGAAAGCAAGAAAAGCTCTCGTGATGTGTAGCTGCAGTGTTCATTTGAATTCAAAGTTCAAAAACACTGTTTCCTGTACTCTCTGAACCAGACAGGAAACACCTTCACGTCACACCTTTTCTGGGGTGGGTTTGCTGGGCGTTGGTGGCGTGAATGGGCGCAGGTTGATTTTCTAACAAAACAATTTTCCATTTTAGCACCCCCTGCCACAAAAATGTCTATTATTTTCTTACAAAATAACCTTGATAATAAAGTCTAAAATTATACAAAATAGCTGTGCAGTTGTTCAGAATACAGAACTATATAAACCTGCAGGGAATAAGATGAATCTTCTTTGACACAAACTGTTAGAACTTACCAAAACGAAAAACATTTCAAAAACATAAACCAATTATCATCTTTCACTAGAATTAGAAGGATCACTTGGGATTGTAATTATCCAAGTTGTAAGCTGACATTCAATTCCAGCAGTTCCCCTTTTCCTTAAACAAATAAAAAATAAATAAAAATATCACACTTACCGTAAGACCCTTGGGGAAGTTAATTTTTTCTTCAGACTTCACAGCATCACTTTCCTTGGTGCTGGCGTTCAGCTCTGGATTTTCCTTTCTGCTGTAGTTTGAGGTAAACAGACGAGGCAGATAAAGCCCCAGTTTCTGCAGTTTCTCTGGATTATGGCTTAGAGTAGCAGAAAACAGAAGCTTCTGAAGAGGCATCTGCAGCTGGGAAAAACTGTGAAAGCAGAAATTTAAGTAATTTTCAACACAACCAAAAAAACGTGACGTAGACTGTCAGATGAATTTTTTCCAGCCCCACCAAATCATTGAGAAAAATCCTAAGGAGACAGCATGAACAGCAGCACGCAGTTCTGAGCATTGTTGTGGTTTCTCCAGCAGTAACAAAGGTGAAATGATTCTGTATGGCATTATCGTAACAGCTTTTTTCCCTAAATTAACTGTGTACCATGTGACAGAAACAAATGTATTTTATTTTAATAACTGTCAAATAACAAAACAAAGAGAAACTGTTGTAAAACTTGTTCCTATTTATTGCACAAAACATTAATAAATACTGAATTAAATGTGATTTTTTTTCTCTCCTTTTGGAAGGATGGGCATTATTCACCATTTTACTTGATTACTTACTCGGAGCTCTTCAACTAAGCAAGTTGTGAGTGAAAGGCTTTAAAATTAGCCGTAAATGTGAGTGATAGTGGTACTTTATCTTCAGGCTGCACTTAAAGAAATCTAAGTGGCAAAGTTTGTTTATTTATTGGAAATAAGAATACGGTCACGAAAGTTCAAGAAAAAATAAAACAGACATTGTTATGTATGCTAAATTGTACCGACTCACCTAGCTGCGGTGACTGGACCAGGATCCATCCTTCTAAACAAGGAGCCAGGCTGGACATTTGAATCTTCTTGGTAAACAGCCTTCATTACCTGTCTCAACCAGTCCTGATGCATACTGTCGATCATACGGTCAGCTTCATCAATTATCTGAGGAGGCACAGTGATTTTATCTGCAGCTTAGCCCATGCATTTCAGTCTTTTAAAGCACTAAATCTGACAAAGGCTGAAGGTAAACTAACACTCTTGGAAGATCAACATCATTCTGAAATTATAAATTGTCAAAGACATGCCAATTATTTATTTATACCTTGAAATATAGTCACCCATTGAAAAATAATCACAAAGCATGCTGTTGTATATTCTTTAGTGCTTTTTTAAATGTCAACACAAATAAGTTTGAGGTTTATACATGTAAAATCTTTTTTCATTACTAATTTATTTTATTAAAAGCATTTCCCTATAAAAAGCATCAAACTGCACATACATTTTAAATACTGTACATAAATTTCAAAAAATAATTAAGAAACAACATAAAAAACACAAAAACTATTTCTTAGGTATCCCTACAGTAATAACATGTAAATGTAAATACAAAAAAGGAAACAAAATTCCACTCTACATGGAGTACAGATATAACAAACCTCTCTTGTTGTTTCATTAGGAAAAATGCAAAGTCACTCTGACTGACCTTGACCAATTCTAACCACAAATTAGTGGCATTCTACAACATATCCCGATGCAAGCCAGTGTCATGATTTGATGGAATATGGCTCAGGTTTTTCACGGTATCTCTTAATACATATATGCCTCCCTGACGCTTAAAGTTACCATCTCTTTTGGGACAAAAACGCTAAACTGTTTTGTATTTTATTTAACGCTAGAATTACCAAAGCCTACGAAAAAACTCATAAGTCCGTCCCACCTTAAATCCCTTCGCACCTCTCTGTCAGCGTCTTTTGTCTTGTAAATGTGCCGATCAAGACAAGCAGCCTGCTATCACAAACCCCACCGCCGCACAGTTTTCTCAGTTCAAGTCTGTTTACCTGAGTGTCAGTTCCTTAGAGTTTTATAGAGTGAGAAGTCAAGTAAAATCACACCTTTTATAAATACTATATCATTATTTGGAGCACATGCATTTCATGTGTGTTAACGTGTCTACAACAATCTATATAAAAACATCGTTAAAAAAGAAATGTTTGTCATGTTTTAGTAATAATTGACAAAATGTAGACATGAAGTGTATAATGTGTGAAGCCTAAAGTCCAAATATCAAATAAACACTTTCACAAAAGGAAGAAATATAACAGAACAAGTGTGCTCCTATACAAGAATATAACTGCAGTCGCTGTACTTTGTATATAAGAACCAGATCGAAAGATATTTACCTTGATTTATTTACTTAACTTCCTACAGCGTAAAGTCACAAGTAGACTGCAGAGCTTCCCGTGTACATATACAAAGTACAGCGATGGCAAAAGTGCAACATGCATTCTTTCTCCGATGTAGAACCCTCGTCATTATCCGAGTTCACCTCTGTTATAGAACGTCTTTATGTGAAAACAGCAAATAACGATATAGTATTTATAAAAGGTGTCATTTTGCTTGACTTCTCACTCTTTACAACTCTAAGCAACTGACCCGCAGGTAAACAGACTTGAGCTGAGAAAACTGTGTGGTGGTGGTGGGGGATGTGATAGCAGGCTGCTTGTCTTGATCGGTACATTTACAAGACAAAAGACGTTGACAGAGAGGTGTGAAGGGATTTAAGGTGGGACAGATTTACTAGTATTTTCGTAGGCGTTGGTAATTCTAGTGTTAAAGGATTATTGTGCACTAGGATAGAGCAAAGGTTTGTGCCTCATCTCTGGTTGTTGTCAGTTTGCAGCTGGCATGTCCTCCCCATTGGCTGTAACCTAGGGGGAAGCCTGTGGCCATGTCTTTGTATAGTGATCTAGTATGAATATGAACCAGCAACGATTACACATTAAGAGTAGGCACAAATTGTCAGATGAAATGCAAGCAGGAGTGGAGTAAACAAAAAAAAACAATAATTATTAGGTGGGGAAAAAAAAAAAAAAAAAAAAAAAAAAAAAAAAAACACTCATGAAATAAATCATGAATACATTGCCCACAGCCACCTGAAAAGTGGCATTACATGGCTCATATTTAGACTACTGTAACATATTATAGAGGGCAGGCAACTTAAGTGCTCCTAGGATTATCTGGTCCTATTAAAGGACGAAGGAGCACAGAAGTGCAGGGTATAAAGGACAAGCTCTGGGCAGAAGACTATAGAGTTTCCAGAGAGGACTGCTCCTTTCAATCACTCATACATGTTATTTCTGAAAGAGATAGCGAGACCAGAGTTGGGAGGTACAACTATGCAGGTAGGCCAAGAAGGGTAATACATTTATTTATTTATTTTTTCACTTATTGTTTTCTTACCAGGTAGCGAAGATGCTGTAGGGTGAATCCTGCTGTTTTACAAATATGATCAACCAGTCTTCCTGGTGTTGCTACTACAATATCAGCAAGACTTTGACAGCCAAAGATTCTAGATGAACAAACACAAAAATTATAAGTTGATCTTTGAAAATCTCTTAAAATTAGTAATAAGAGCACTACTAAAAATAATACTAATGTAAGTATTATAATGAATTGAGATTTCACTGTTCTGTATAACTGTTTCCCTAGGCTTTGAAAACAACTTATGCAAACTAAGGCATGACTGCACTTTACATGACTTTTAGTCATGGGTGGTGTGTCAGACTTGACAACTTCAGCTGTTCAGGTTACATGACTAGGGATTGATAAATGACAGTAATCCGTGACAATTTTGCAGCACTGTTTTAAATTTCCAAAGTATCAGAAGCTCTCCACTTGATGCACGGTATACCAGCACTGGAAAAGTACCAAAAACCCCAAACTGCAAAATGGTACAATACCAGCTTTTTGGGATTTTCGGTACTACAAGTAAATGTCTGCCTCTCTCAATCCCCCCAATTCCCTCGACACTCTCTATCGCAGATGTTGAACAACGTCAGTTTTGTAGACTTCAGGAAAGCAACTATAAGCTTTAACGCGATAGGGACTCCATGGGGGACTCTACTATCGCTGATACATAATCTGGACTTCACGGAGAAACCCCCTATATTGCTTCATGAGGATCTCCAATTTCTTCAACATGACCGCGGCTTCACAACTATCAAGTAGTAAAGCACGATGCACGACGGAGTAAGACAGGGGTTTGTACAATTATCCATTACTTGTTTTGGAACTGTGTTGGTACCGGTAGTGAGACCTGCCAGGCAAGAGGAAAAGAGGAAGGCCTAAGAGAAGGTTTGTGGATGTGGCGAGAGAGGATATGCAGGTGGTGGGTCTAACAGAGCAAGGTGCAGAAGACAAAGATATGGAAGAAGATGATCTGCTGTGGCAACTCCTAATGGGAGCAGCCGAAAGAAGAAGACGATGGCTGAGGTCCGAAAAAAATGGTATTGATACTGAAGTCAAAATTTGAATACCCATGCTGCTGGACAATTCATGTGGTGCATATGCCTTTTTTCAAGACCCTTGAGGTATAGCCAGTTTAGCTGTAACCTGGGTCGCACTGTTATCCTTTTTTTATTTTGCTGCAGCATGACAAACAGAAGACTTCAACTCTGACACACAAGTCCATCCCTACAAATTAAGACAAAAGCAAAAACTCTTGATTTAGCTGGGGTGAGTCGCAGGGCAGTCTGACTGAATCACTGGGGATGTGAAACTACATGACTGGCAGTCACAGGAGTGCACCATATCTGCCCTGTACTTGTTGATATCCTGATTGATTGATTGATTGCTCGGGAATTAATAAAATAGTTCATAAAAACCAGACACTTTATTTGCCCTTAGAGGAAAATAATTAAATTAAATGTATAAATATTAAGTCTGAGACTCAAAATGCTCAAACAAAAATGACAGTGTTATGGGCCTTTTGCAAACCCCACTCAAGATTTCCTCAGGTATTTTGCACAAACAGTAGTTGGTGGGTTTTATTCTCTTTTAGTAATCAATTGAGTTTCAGATTAGCTCGATGGTCTGAATGGCTTCTGCTCATTTGTAAAAATGTTTGTTGGGGATTTTTGACAAGTACCAACAGAGTAAAAACACTCATACAGTATATTAATAATCATTCACAATGTTAGTCTTTAAAGTCTAATATGGTCACATAATCCTTGAACACGTCAAGCCTGTAATAAAATTACAAATATTACCAGGGCACATGTATTCCAATGAATCTCCATTTCCACTACAGGGTGAGAAGACAGAAGTTTACTTTTCAAATAAGTACTGAAATATTTTAATAAGTATTTTTTCATAAATATGGCTTACTTGTTTTGGACTAGAGAAGCTTGCTCCATTTCAAAAGGTTTCTGCCCGGCAACCATGACAACTTTTAAGTTAGTGCCTTCGACGTAAGTACTGAAAACTTTGTATACCTACAAAAACAGCAGTTTGTAATGTTTAGGATTGAGCAAAGACACTCATAATGCAAAAACAAATAAAATTGTAGATATCTTCAAAAATAAATACTTTTTTTTCTATATTTGTTATGTTTTTTGCTTCCCATCCTGTGTGGTGGCCACCCACATCTGCGCAAAGTGCTCTATTCTGCAGTCACCTGAGGTACTGAAGGAAATGAGGAGGACTTGGTAACCTTATTATTGACTGTGCTAACTGTATCAACTGTGCCCAGTGAGGCCTAGGTCACTCTGAACTTCACGATGCAGAATCTGATTACCATCAGACATAACTATTTGATTTGCTCATTTCTATCTTCCGACTGTGGCCCTTCAGAGGTTTCATTTTTCTCCTATGGCCCATAACAGGAGACTTTTGTTTTCCTCTCCTCTGTGTCAGCTGGTCAACCAATCACAGCCAGGAATCAAGCACTTCATCTACATCCTAAATCAACTGAAACTGGACTGTTTTATTTGCTTTTGTATCTTTTTAATAACTTCAATCTTTAATAGCATCAAACTGTTTCTACTCTATGGGTTGCCATGTGCATATGTCTAGGTAAAACCTAGGCATACTGTATATATTTATTTTTATATGTTAATTATATCTGGTTGTTCTACTGTCAACCTTAATGTATAAATATTTTAATTACAAAACCTTTTTCCTGATAAGAGCGAAGGTTTCTTTAGCACTTTAGTGGTTACATTTTGCTTAACAATACCTAGTATTGATTTTGCATTTAATATACTTACATTTATTAGAAATTATCATAGTATTATTTAATGATAATAATCCAAGTAACTGTGGTATATCTTTGTTTTGTTGATTAATCTGTGGAAATTGAATGTAAATGAATTGCATGTAAATGATAAGGTGCTATATAAAGAAAGTTATTATTACTATTATTATTATTCAGCTGAAGATGTTTGATATAATACTGCATTATAAACATTAGATGAGATTAGAACATGAAACTTTGAGATTAATGCACTTATTTTAGGCCAGTCAACAGCCGACCTTGTGCCCTGGATATTAGATTAGATTATTTATAAAAGCACCAATTTAAAACAACAAAGGTTGCACAAAGTGATGTACAAAAAAAGCATTAAAATAAACACAATACAAACAGTCACGCAAAAGCAGATTAATAAAACAACCAATTGTAACATCCACCACAATCCCATCATACACAATGAAAGACAGAAGAAAACAAGGAGGTCTTAAGCCGACTTTTAAAAACCTCAATCGAGGATGAAGACCTGATGTGCACAGACAAGTCATTCCAAAGCCGTGGAGCAACAGCTGAAAAAGCTCCATCTCCCCTCGACTTCAGCTGAGATCTCGGCACTACAAGGAGCAGTCGTCCAGATGACCTCAGTGCTCTTGGTGGCACATAGGGGTGAAGGAGGTCACAGATATATTTTGGAGCCATTGAGACCATGCAAGGCTTTAATAACAAACAACAAGATTTTCAAATCAATGCCACGCCTCACCGGTAGCCATTGGAGAGAAGGGCTAAAATGGGGGAAATGTGATCCCTTTATCTCGACCCAATCAAAAAAATCTCGCTGCCGCATTCTGAACCAGCTGAAGGCTCGACAGAGTAGATTTTGGCAGACCCACATATAAGGAATTACAATAATCTAGTCGAGATGTAATCAAGGCATGAATGACTGTTTCCAAGTCCTTCTGTGATAGAAAAGATTTTAGCTTAGAAACTTGCCTCCGTTGGTAAAAACTGGACTTTACTACCTTGGAGATTTGACAGTCAGTCAGTCATTGTCCATCCCGCTATATCCTAACACAGGATCATGGGGGTCTGCTGGAGCCAATCCCACCCAACACAGGAAACAAACCCCGGGCAGGGCGGCAGCCCACCGCTGGGCACACACACACCAAGCACACACTAGGGACAATTTAGGATCGCCAATGCACCTAACCTGCATGTCTTTGGATTGTGGGAGGAAACCCACCCAGACATGGGGAGAACATGCAAACTCCATGCAGGGAGGACCCGGGAAGCGAACCCAGGTCTCCTTACTGCGAGGCAGCAGCGCTACCACTGTGCTGCCATGGAGATTTGTTTTTAAAAAAAAAAAAAAATTTTTTTTAAAATAATAATTGTTCATTATTTGTTTCTGTGTATTGGAACAGTAGAGACCTGAAAGAGAATTGTTCATGGGACAAGCTTCTTAAATATACTCAGCAAAAAAAGAAACGTCCCCTGACTTTCAACTGTTTTTACTTTCAGTAAACTTAATGTGTAAATATTTGTATGAACACTAAAAGAGTCAACACCATAAGACATCAACTAAAAATGTTTCACAATGTGTCCCTGAATGAAGGGAGGCTCAAAATCAAAAGTACCAGTCAGTATCTGGTGTGGCCACCAGCTGCTTGAAGTACTGCAGTGCATCTCCTCCTCATGGACTGGACCAGATTTGTCAGTTCTTGCTGTGAGATGTTACCCCACTCTTCCACCAAGGCACCTGCAAGTTCCTGGACATTTCTGGGGGGAATGGCCCTAGCCCTCACCCTGCGATCCAACAGGTCCCAGACGTGCTCAGTGGGATTGAGATCTGGGCTCTTCGCTGGCCATGGCAGAACACTGACATTGCTGTCATGCAGAAACTCACGCACTTTTTGCCACTCCTGTCTGGTCCAGTGAAGGTGGGTTTGTGCCCATAGGCGGCGTTGTTGCTGGTGATGTCTGGTAAGGACCTGCCTTACAACAGGCCTGCAAGCCCTCAGTCCAGCCTCTCTCAGCCTATTGCGGACAGTCTGAGCACTGATGGAGGGATTGTGTGTTCCTGGTGTGACTCGGGCAGTTGTTGTGGCCATCCTGTACCTGTCACGCAGGTGTGATATTCGGATGTACCGATCCTGTGCTGGTGTTGTTAAACGTGGTCTTCCACTGCGAGGATGATCAGCTGTCCTTCCTGTCTCCCTGTAGCGCTGTCTTAGGCGTCTCACAGTGCGGACATGGCAATTTATTGCCCTAGCCACATCAGCAGCCCTCATGCCTCCCTGCAGCATGCCTAATGCACGTTCACGCAGATGAGCAGGGACCCTGGGGATCTTTCTTTGGGTGTTTTTCACAGTCGGTAGACAAGTCTCTTTAGTGTCCTGCGTTTTTATAACTGTGACCTTAAATGCTTACTTTCTGTAAGCTGTTAAGGTCTTAACGACCATTCCACAGGTGCATGTTAATTAATTGATTATGGTCAATTGAACATGCATGGAAAACATTGTTTAAACAATTTACAATGAAGATCTGTAAAGTTATTTGGATTTTTAAAATATTATTGTTGAAATACACAGTCCTGAAAAAGGGGCGTTTCTTTTCTTGCTGAGTATATATATATATATATATATATATATATATATATATATATTTTTTTTTTTATTTATTTATATTTTATATATATATATATATATATATATATTTTATAGTAACCATTGTGGAAATAATAACATAAGAGAAATGTAGTATAAAGGGAAGAATATATGTAACTTGCTTTAAATTACAGCTTTTTGCTTCTAATATACATTGTAGAATAATCATTTAGATTTACAAATACAGCCATTAGAACAGTGCCATTGTTATGCGGTTCTTCAGCAGGGGTCATGAAGACTGCAGTTCCATCTTTTGATAGGACCGTAGAGGAATGGTCCTTGGCACAGAGTCAACGTTATATCGGTGTCGACAGGTTTTCCACTTGAGGCATCCTGATACCCATTCAACACTTTTTAAGCATTTGAGCTGTTTGTGATCAATACCAGCTATAGATAATATCAAGTGAGCTATTTGCATATGAGGATAGATTAGATCGGGGTAGGCAATGTTGGTCCTGGAGGGCCGCAGTGACTGCAGGTTTTTGTTCCAGCCCAGTTTCTTAATGAGAAGTCAATTACTGCTGATGAAGCCCTTATTACTTAAGTGACATTTTGATGCTTTATTTTAGTGGTCTCACTTACTAAAGTTCCCCACCTTTGATTGCTTATTTCAATCTTAGCTGCATTCTTTGTTTTAATGGCTCCTTATTAACAATAAGATGTAAATGACAAAGCAGTCAGAAGTTTACCACCTAGCTTGTTTCGATTTACATCTCTGTGTGTTCATCATACACTGTTGGATCTAATAAAACAATTAATAGAAAATGTGACAGACTGAAAATGATCCATTTGTAATATTGAATCAGAAGTGCAGCCCTGAAAAATAAAGCAAGGCGCCACACCAGGGTTTATTGTTTTGACCTAGTACTTTGCCAAGTTCACTTTTCATTGCATGCGTATTTTTTTCTGCAGGGCAAAGAGTCCTTTCTAGTTGTGACAAATGCTATAATAACAAAGAATCAAAGACAAGGCTACTGCATTGAGGTACGTAAGTGTTTTGTAAAGTATTTTTAGACACAGAAGGCAGTCTGATACTCTGATACTGCAGCAAACAAGGGAATTCTGGTAATAGGTGGATAGTGGTTTTAAGTTTTAAGTAACAAAAAAAGAAATGGCAATTTGTACAGTTAATTAAATCTAATGTGGAAATAGGCTTTTTTTTAGCACTATCATGACAAGACACAACAAAACACAGGTAGCTCTATTGGAGGCAGTGTGATTCAACCTTAGATTGTTCCATTGCTGTACACTGTAACTTTTATAATGGGTGAGAGCAGTGCCTAGGCATCCTTGTAACCACAGAATTCCAAAAGGTCAAAAATAAAGTGTTTTTAAAAAAAAAAAAAAAAAAGAACATGAGAGAAAAAAATGGACAACAAAAACAAACAAAAAAAATGTTATAGCCTTACTGAGAGAAGGTTTACAGGAATTATCCCTTTTCTGATAAGTCTGTTTCCTTCCAAAGCACCACAAAATATTTTATCTTCCACTCTCTTCAATTCCTGGCTTGTCTTTCTCCCTTCATCTAACTCCAGGCCTAGTAAACATTAGCCAAGAACTTTCTTTTATTTAATAGGTAACTTCCAGGTCAAGCACTATGATCACTTCTTAGGTTTGGACAGGTGTTCAGATTCTTGGAACTATCACACCACAGTGCACTCTAGAAGACTTCAAGATCATTTTATGCCTTGGCTCTGACCTTACCTCTCAGGTATAAGTAACATTTTGGGTGCTTGCCCATTGTTTAAGACACCAGGGACCCACCTGTCACAATCCGGATATCTCTTTTGCCACCCTGCTGACTCTGGGGTGTTGCACTCTTCTTTTAGCAGTCTCCCACCTCTTTACATTCCTGTTGTGCCCATTGTGATCCTGCATCTAGTGTACTCCTTGTATGTCCCCTGGTGATCCTTGCCTTTCCACCGTGGTATGCTAAGATGATGGTTTTTTTTTATCTGCAATACAGCATTTGCAGGTTAATTTCCTAACCTGCTAATAGATTAGTCTTTGAGTCAAAGCAATTAACTGTGGGCCATGGGTCATAAGACAGGATGGCCTATAGTTCAGGGCTCCTCAATCACGGTCCTGATGGGCCACAGTGTTTTTGCTCCAACCCAATTGTTTTAATAAGATGCCCTTATTGTTCAAGTAACACTTCTGCTTCACTTTAGTTGTCTCGCTTATTGCTTATTTTAGTCTTAACTGCTGCTAATCAGCAATAACATGCAAATGACAAAAGAGGCCCTGCGTTGGGCAGGTGTCCTGCCTGGGGTTTGTTTCCTGCCTTGTGCCCTGTGTTGGCTGGGATTGGCTCCAGCAGACCCCTGTGACCCTGTGTTAGGATATAGCGGGTTGGATAATGGATGAATGGATGACAAAAGAGACCAGCATTTCTCCATTTAGCGTGTTACCATTTACACCGGTGTGTATTTATCATGCACTATTTGGTTAAATTAAGTACTTGGAAGGAAAGTGAAGAGAAAAAAGTGAAGAACTGAGAATTACTCCTCCACTTTAGCTTTCAAATCATTTGGATGAGATCCTTAGAAAGGGGAAGAAAATTGAGGATATGAGAATTACCTGACAGAGCAGAGTTAAAGCAGTAACAAGCCATAAAAATAAATTATTGGCAAGAATTGCTTTCTAATTAAGCAACCGGGTTAGAACAAAAACCTGCAGCCCTCCAGGACTGGGATTGAGGACCCCTGGGATAGTTGGAAATTCACAGACATCTGTACTTGATTGGTGACTCTGAATTGCCCTGGAATGAATGTGGGCATTCTGAGTGTGGCATTTCATGTTAGACTGCCATATTGTAGGTTGAACTATGACCCTTTGTGACCCTGTGATGGGAAACCATCATAAGAAAATAGATCAATGAGACTGATTGATAGTTTATAATTATTGAACAACACAAGCCTAGAGGAAAACAAATAAAATGCTATAAATGAGAAATAATGAAGTCATGGCAAAGAATTTTATACGTTTGTATTAATTTGTATATGTGTGTGTGCATATATGTATATGTATGTACATATAGATTTGTGTGTTTTTTTTTTTTTTTAAGGATATAACAAAAACTGGAAAAAGATGTGAATCAAACAAAGACTGTATAAAAGGAGAGAGTGATCAGCACAGTTATGGTATGAAAATGCTATTCCTAAATCTATTAGATCTGTGTATACAGTGCCATAGAGAACACTCCAGGATTTGCAGTAGAGTGCACTGCTAGCTTTCTAATATTTTGCTTCGGCTTGCAGTGAAACAGAGAATTCTATAAACATACCACGCCAATTCAAGTTTTAACAGAGGCAAAGAAATAATCAGGACATCGAGGGGAAATATACTGTAAATATTTACACCATTAATTATTTCACCTGTAGGTTGACTGCCATTTACTGTTACATAGCATAATAAATAAAGTTTTTAAGCAATAAAAATAACACTATTTTCTAAATTTATCCAGTACAAGGCAGGCAGGCAATTGGAGAGTATCCTGGCACCATCTGACTCTCAGCAGAAGCGATATCTGGATGGGACGCCGGTTTATCATACAGCACACTCCGTTACACACCCACTCATATTTGCTATGCAGCAAACATCCTGTCATTGTATGTGGCAAGAAAACCACAAGAATCTGTAGAGAACGTGCACATTTCTCACAGACACTAAACCAGGTATTAGGTATTGTGGCTTCTTTTATATTTCTTGCTATTATAAATTCAAAAAACAAACAGCCTAAAGACATCTAATACAGTAGTAGTAGATGCCTGCCCAAATATCCCAAAAGACCCAGTTGTGTTTTAATAAAAAAAAAAAAATATACAGTATATATCAACCTTTTTTATTGTAATTCTTCTTAGGAAGACTGAGTGAGTGTTTCATGAGAAACCAGGTATGAAGACGATCAGAACATTATTCCTGTATTGCTCTGTGCTTGTAACAGAAACAAAAGTTATAAAAACATGATGATCCATGCTGACCAACAGGAAGCAACTTATAAAAAAGGATTCTGGGGTTTACTTTAATGTGACTTTCTTTTCTTCCTCATGGTAATGCAGAAAAATAACAGGCAAAGAATGCATTAAGCTATATTGTAAAGCTGTTGTATACTAATTGAAATAGGATTGAAGCTATAATGTACTATGGGCTTCAAAAGATGCTCGGATGAGACTTTTGAACAACATAAAACTCTTTGCTAAACAAATGAGCCCGACGGTCTGAAATATGTTTGCTTGTTTTTTAAAAGTTCGTTCTATGAATTCGATTACCCAGAAGTTTACACTTCTCAACATTTCCCTTTATAATTCCTTTTTATCATGTCAACGTTCTAAAATAATATTTAATCATCAAAATTCCATCGTTTTTTTCACATTTATGTACGAGTTGATTTCTTTCCATATTCTAGGGATTCAAACGGGCGATTGTGTGGAAAATACTCCAAAGATTAAAATATGCAGGGTGCTTGCTTGGTGTCCAACAGAGGGAAACAAATTGCCACCAAAGTAAGTAAAGAAACACCCATACTTTTTAAGGGGCTGCCTTTCTGATATTTGAAGTAATATAGCAGTATGCTACTTTTATAGACAAAGCACATTAAATCCAGTCTAGATAGATAGATAGATACTTTATTAATCCCAAGGGGAAATTCACATACTCCAGCAACAGCATACTGATAAAAACAATATTAAATTAAAGAGTGATAACAATGCAGGTAAAATGGACAATAACTTTGTATGATGTTAATGTTTACCCACCCGGGTGGAATTGAAGAATTGTCTATTTACATACTGTATATTTCAACTGCTCCCACTCTACAATGATAGCAATTTTTCCAGTTAATTCTCATCTTAAATAAAGCACTTAGAAGATCTGGGGTGTGGGGTCATATCAAAACGTATGATCTAGAGGGGTAGTTTTAGTGCAGCTGTTTTAGGAATACACGCTTTCTTCATTGAAAACTTATGAAAGATACAAAAATAAAACAGACTGTTAAGTTGATTCACAGATAAACATTACAGAGTCCAATTACGTCTTTGTGGTAATTCAACACAGAAGCAACTCTAAAATTAGTTTTCTAGTGACTCTGTTAATTCATTTTGTTGCATTTTCTTTTTTATACATTACTAATCATTTCCTCTTTTTGTAGTGATATGGATCATGTGTTTGTTGCCTAATCTGAAAATCAACTGTGTTTGCATAACATTTGGGGAGGAAAAAATAATCGTTATGCTCACTTATAACTTTGCCATACAGCACAGTGTGTAACAATATTCATATAAGACAAAAGAATCATGTAGGATGGTGACAGCAGTCAGGTTAACCGTTGAGGGGGGCCAGGCCTGACAGCTGTTTAGTTTTTAAAAGTAAGTGGAGCTGGCAGCCATGGCCACTATCTTTTCCTCGAGACTATTGCCATTTGGCATCCTGTTAAAACAGTACATTTTATAATGACTGGCAGTGTGGCATGGCACCTTCTTTTCTCTTTTTATTGTTGTGTCAGTTTCCATTCTAACTATATTTTAGTAGCCTCCCGTCCCCTATATTTTAGGCCTGCAGACAGGTATTTTAATAGCAGATGAAACACAATACATTTGAAACCCAGGTTAAAGGGGGTCTTTGAGAAAACTCAGGTTCTTCATGTGCCATATATAACATGACTTGAATATTGCTGAAGAAGGTTGCATTATAAAGGTCCCAGGGCTCGATCCTTCAGTTTGACACCCCAGCTTTAGAATTAGCAATTAACATTCACATCTTTGGACAATGACAGTACCTCAAGAAAAAAATGAATTATGTTTCAAAGTAATTATCTATTTGATTTTTCACTTAAATAGTTTCATTAAAATAATTATAGGTAAAAAAAGGTCTGATATGATTTACATTAACATCTGAAATTTCAATAAGGGAATGCAATTTCTTGATATCCACTGCGCAGTGCCACTTTTAATCTTTAGCCTTATTATACTGTCTGTTTAGAGTCCTCTTATTCCAGTCCAGGATCGGTAATGGCGGCTAACTATTCATGCAATATGAGGAACACAGCAGGAAGCCAGTTGTGCACTGGACTCCAGTCTACAGCAGAGCACACTTATGACAGCACACCTACACTGACTTGCACAGGACCATGCATAACATGGAGAAGACTCACGCAGACATGTAGACAATGTGTCAATTCTACACTGGCTGTTAATGATGGGAGATTTAAACATCAGTTGATAGACATTTAGCGTAGCACGACCATACCATTAGATAATTATCTATTCTGCAGCTACTGAAATTTCTTCAGTGCATTAGACAAACTATAATAGGTCCAGATCTAATTATGCAATTTTCATTATGCTATAACTTATTAAGTTTATTACATAGAAAATCACCCGAAAAATCCCAGACCATCGAGAAGTGTGCGAACTGACGACATGAAGAATCGTCTTCGCGCCGAACTGGAATCGTCCCCGCATAAATCAAAGACATCCAGACGATCTGGATCTGCATAATTAGATCTGGACCACCCTGTATATATGTACTATAATTAAATCATAAAGTACTTTTCTTGGCTATATTGATTATGAAGTCTTTACAAATTGCATTTTTGCTTATGGAATATTAGATCATTGTAATTTAAACATTACTGTATTTTTCTTTCATTTCATTTCAGGCCTGCTCTTTTTGCCTCAGCAGAAAATTTCACTGTCTTAATAAAAAATAGCATTGCATTCCCAAATTTCAATTATACAAGGTAAGATTTTTAATCATATAATCAGTTGTTGCTTGTTATTTTGTGTTTAGTTGTTCAAAGTAAAACTGACATCCATGGAAGACACAGAAAATGGAATGATAATGGGAATGATTCAGTATAACCGACATTTGTTATGTGATAGCACATTTATTAAAAAGTACTGTGAATTAATAAATCTTAAAGAGAAAGATCAATTTAAATAGATGCATCATTAACTGTTGAGAAAAATGGAGTGTCTCTGCTATTGCTGCGTGTGATATTTTAGAATATGGAGTCCCAAAAACTCTGCATCAGAATGTACTTTTATTTATCCATGTTAAATTAACCGTACATCTTGTGATGCAGTGTATTTATTGGAGTATACTTTAGGTTTTAATTGATTCAATAAGTCACAGTGAGGCTGATCTAGTCATTGCTTTATATGCCGAAAGGGAAACCTAACAGAAAAGCTACTGTATGTAGCAATTGAAGAAATGGGGTTGTAGGGTTGTAATTTGTAGTTCTACCTTTGAGTTATGCTGTCTTGTTTTTAATTCTCTACAGTAAATCATTCAATCCGGACAAGCTAAGAGTTCACTAGTGTAGTATTTTTATTCAGAAGCAGTCATAAACTTGATAATTATTTTGAAATTTGTTTGCAGATTTCATTAAAAGGAAGCGTGTTTTACATAGTCTTTTATTATTTACATTTACTTTTTATTCGTTTAGCTGACACTTTTATCCAAAGTGACAGAAACATCAGTCTGGGGGGGGACTTTGAGGGGAGAGTGTTATAGGACAAGGTAATAAAATTTGATTATCACAATTGAAGCGCTCAGAAAAACATATAAAGTATTAAAATTCCTGGGATACAAAAGCTAACCGCTAAGGTCAATTATACAGAATACCAGACATTATATTGCTAATTGGCTTCTGTCTCAATTTCCAGTAAATTGTTTTCCTTTGGTTTGATTTTTTTTTTTAATCATTTATATTTTTCCTCCAACTTTTCAAAATGATGTAAAATAAATAATACTTTTGCAATGAATAATGTGTTTTGATTAATTACAATGCCATTAATTATTTTTTTAAATCTCATCCTTCATTGTATCCATCTATTAATTTTTCTAACCCACATATCAGATTCAGGGTTGGAGTAATTAGGAAAAAAGACAGTTGTCCTGTCCAGATAACACCCCCAAATTTAAAAATCATAAACTGATCATTTCTAAACTTAAGAATGTATACAGACAATATGGTCATAACTGATAATGAAAAACCTGTACTCAGTTTGCAGACTCTTAACAGTCGTGTGAAAAAGCCGGGTGAGTTGGTGTGGTATGTTTATATTCGTTTTGAAGCAGAGAGAGGATCAAATTTGCATTGGTTTCGGGAATTGTTAATAAAGTACATTATGAATAAATATTTAGTTCTGCAATATTTAGTATTACACTTGCAGGAGAGGGTGAATCAAGCACATGCGAATCTTCATGGGAAAAATTTTATTCTGATACAATGAAAAGAAGACTGAAGCTCTTTTACGATAAACCATGTCAGTTGTGAATGTGTTGGCTTTGTATGCTTTGGTGTTAGGAGAAACATTTTGCCAGAGATGAAAGCCAGCTCCCTGAAGAACTGTAGATACAACAAGAAGACTGACCCACTGTGCCCTGTGTTTCGTTTGGGAGATATTGTCAAAGAAGCTGGAGAAAATTTCACTCAGATAGCCATTGAGGTTTGTTCAGTTTTCTGCCTTTCCCTTTTAATATTGATAAGACAACTGGGCTTTGGACCCCTGAAACCTCAAAATGCAAATAGTGGGTTCAAAACAGATGTTTGTTGTTTTATATCATTACTCAATACATTTGACCATCTTCAAGCTACAGACTGCTAGAATCACAGAGTGAGAGTCAGGACAATACCTCATTTTTAGCACAGTACAGCAAAAAAATCTTTTGAAACTTTAGATGAAGTGCTCTATGTGAATTACAGTATGTTATTGTTCACTTTTAGGGTGGTATTATCGGGATACAAATTGAATGGGACTGCAACTTGGACAGAGTGTCATACAAATGTATTCCTCAATATCAATTCCGAAGGCTTGATGAAAGGGTCGATAATAAAACTGTAATGCCTGGCTTGAATTTTCGGTAGGATTTTTAAGATAAATTCACCATACTAATCCATATCAATAGATGCTAGTATTGAGCATATTTTATATGCATTATAGTGCATCAGTGAACATTCCATACTAATGATGATGCTCTTTTTTTTTTTCCATTGTATTTTTATCCAGACTTGAAATTTATTTCCACAGGCCAAAAGGACTGCTCCTGAGCTTAAGTAATAATTTCTCTGTATAATGTGAGGTTTTTCTGTACAGTTCATTTCAGCATGGCATGGTCATACAGTACTTGGCTTCCAAACCTTCCAAATCCAGTTTGTGATTCCTGCACCCTGTCATGTGGAGTTAGCATGTTTTCTCAGTCTGTATGCTGTTCCCTCCTGCCTGTCTGACCTGACTTTCACATCCCCTTAAAGACGTGCAGGTTAGATTAATTGGTGATTCCAAACTGGTCGCTATTTGAGTGTGTGCACATGTTGGACCGTTGATCTGTGTGGCCAGTGCTGATGGAATAGGCTTTTGTTACCTTTGGCCCATAATTGGAATAAACATGCTTCAGTATTATGCAATATTACTTTATTTTGTCCTTTTTTAATACATTGTGATATTTCAGTTAGGCAGCAGACCTCAGAATAACTGATTTTCTGTTTAACCTTTCCTTAATATTTTTTTAGGTTTGCAAGATATTATAAAGTGAATGGTGTAGAGGAACGTACCCTGTTCAAGGCATATGCCATCAGATTTGATGTCATGGTGTATGGAAAAGTGAGCACTTTTTTCTGTATTAATCATCATCTTTATATTCTAAAATGCTTACATACTTTGTTTGATATATATCAATAAGAAGAAAGAGCTTGAAGTTTTTATTTGATTGGTAATTTTTCTCTCTCTCTCTCTCTCTCTTTCTCTCTTTCCTTTTGTAAGGCAGGAAAATTCAATTTAATTAATCTTATTTTATACATTGGGTCCACCTTATCTTATTTTGGAATGGTGAGTATTTTGTTATGAAAATACAATCGATTGCTAAAACTGTGGCAGAAAATGAATGCGGAATGTGACTCGAGTCCTTTTCAGCCTTGTCGCATACAGTAGCAAGTTAAAATATCAAAGTCCTATCTTGCATGTACCATCCAGGCTAGACCTAATCCAAAAAGTGAGCCTTCAGTTTCTTTATTTGAATTTTATCGTTATGTTATGGTCTACGCATACTTCAGGCAAAGAGGAGCTCTCATATGTCTAAACAAACCTGAACACCCCATGCTGACAAAGCTTTCATATTTCACTTTGAATTCACAAATGATCAGTTCACCGAAGAAACAGGCAGTAGAAAAAGTGGAACTTTACAACACAGAAATTGCTTTTTTTTTTTTTCTTCAATCTTCTTGCAATCTTCTTTTACACTAAACATGAGTGTAATTTTGTGAATGTGTGATGAAATGTGTGAGTATTAGTTTCCATTATTTTGTAGAGTCCATAAATATCAACAAACAATAGTCATAGACAACGATTATATGATCAGGTTTCTTGTCTGATTTCTATCTCTTCGGCTGTGTACAGGTTGCTTGGTTTACGAAAAAATTCCATAGGCTGGACTGTCTGATGATTTTAAACTAGGCAGTACTCCAGTGTTAAACCATGGTTTAATAAAAAAAAAAAAAAGAGTAGCAACAGGTAGTGGTAGCTTTCATATACAAAAATTATGTTAATATTTGAATGGCGGAAACAATTTATTCACAAATCATACTTCATATGTGCAACATGATTTACAGGAATGTCTCAACCTGTGCGCCATCATTTTCAACACATGTACCATATGTGGCACATAAATTGTATATAAGTATATACATAGCAGTACCATTAGTGTTAACATAATTTTAACTCGCCCTTTATTGACAGTCTTTCTACTCTTTACATTTGTAACCTCAGATTCTGGTAGGTTTGGAGCATTTGGTTTGAATTTTATTTTCAGGTTTTCTCTGAATGTTTACAAGGTAAATGCAAACTACATCTATGTGTAATATATAGAAGTACTAGGGGGCTTTGCCCCCGGACTGCACTATGCACCAGCCACTTGGCATCTCTGCCACTTGCGTATGTGGATTTCACTTTCACCAAACAACCAATTTTTTAATTCTCGTGGATACGCCTCTTCATTGGGAAGAAACACTACTCTTCCCTGATGGCAACACGAATTAGATGATCTGCAAGTCTCCGACTTAAAGTTTAAATCTGAACAATATATTCAGTCTCTTTTCTCTGTGCCGTTATTTCACCGATTAATAATTTCTGTTTTAAATTTTTTTTTATTATATTAGAGAGACAGCATAAAAACTGCATAAATGTCTGCATAATCATTTAAAATTAAATCACAGTGGTGGACTAATTATTGATTGCATTCACTAATAAAAACACCATCTTAATACATTGTTAAATATAGTAAATATTTAAAAAAAGAAAACTCAAAATGTCGTTTATATAGTACCTATTCCTGTGAACCTTTTTTTCATATACCAATAAACAATATTTAGTTGAATATTTTTTATTACTCTCATTTTCCACACTGATGTTGCTGTCTGAATGGACAGCCCCATCCATAAAATCATTTGACCAGTCACCAATGCAGCTTGCAATCACCAGTACTGAATTTCCACTGTCTCTGACTGTAGATAATTTTTTTATTTTTTGGCCCAGGCCAGAAAAATATCCTGCCTTGAGGCTTTACTCTTTTAAATAATGTGCAATTTGTTATTTTTTAACACAAGTTGCCAGTGAGAACACACAATCATTCACAGCAGTGGTAACTTAACTAGCAGAACCCAAAACATGTTTATTTAGCCTTCGCAGCTAATATTGCTGTTTCTGGAATGTGTGTGTGCCCTGCCCGGGATTTGTTTCCTGCCTTGCGCCCTGTGTTGGCTGGAATTGGCTCCAGCAGACCCCCGTGACCCTGTATTAGGATATAGCAGGTTGGATTATGGATGGATGAAATAAAGCCATTAACTGTTTAAAAAAAAAAAAAAGAAAAGGTCTGGACATGAAACACTGTTGTAATGCTGGTAAAATATGGCATCAAAGATGAGCAGGAATGGTTTGAAATGAAATTGCAGTCTTAACTGCACAGTAAAAACATACAGCGTCCAATCCAATGACATAATATAAATATGCCAAAGGCATAAACTTTCCCATTCCTTGTTCTTACATCATATCTTAGGCAATAGAAAAGGAGCATCATGTTTATCTTTATAAAACCGATATGAGCAACTAGTGTACTCGCTAGATGTAGAGTTGTATTCTTTTTACTTTGTTGACTCTTTGTGAATTTGAATAAATAGCTTATTTACAATATTTATTTTATTGTATAAATCATTTGTGAGATAAATATGACATAAATGAAAATAAATGAGTTTAACACATCTCGAAAACTGATGGGATTTTAGCTTTAAGTTTTACTCTGCTGGCTTAGCTCTCTTTCTCGGGGTCGGGTTTGATTTGTTTTCGATCTTATTTTTGTAAAAATTGATTTATTTGTATGGAATGTTGTGTGATTTCAATAAAATAAAAAAAACATGTTTTTGTTGTTGTTTAAGTAATAGGATTACTAAATCAAACTTTTCTGCCAATAGAAGAATTGTAAGTGTAGCCACATAAAATAGCACACTGTTATTTGTGAATCAGTTCTAATTGAGCTTCAAAATAAAAGAACCAGAAAAACCTACACAAGCAAATAAAATGATTATTACATGATTTATTTTCAGGCTACAGTACTGATTGACTTACTTATCACAACTGAGTTTCCCAGCAAGTGCTGCATGAAAATTCCAAAAAACATCTACAAACAGAAGAAGTATGAATATTTAGATGATTTGATACAGGTATGTATAATGCACCAGTACATCAAGCACATGATCATTGCCAAATGTTGGTTTAGAATAAAACTAGCAAGTCTGATGATAAAGTGGCTCCACTGTCTTCTGAAAGGACAATGGTTTAGTTCAACTTTTGCTGATGTTCTCCCTATTTTCACTCAGAATTCATTTAGGAAATAAATGTTCATACCAGATCCTAAAGTGAATTGGCAGCTCTAAATTGTGCTAGTTTGACTGAATATGAGTATGGGTCTCATTATGGACTGCTCTCCTGTCCAGAGTTTGTTCTGTGCTTGACATATGTAGGATAGTTTCCAGCTTTTTTCAGTCTATTAATGTAAATGAATGCATTGTTTTACTTAAAGGAAGTAAAAACATTAAGATACTAGCTGTGTAAGCCCATGCTGTAAAAGGCCTAGAAACTATTGAAATCGTCAGAAAATATATTGAAATGTAGATGTCAGGTAGTTGAAAGGAACTACTCTGGGCATCTCTGTCCTTGGAGATTTTGTTTTGCCGACGTGCTCCCCTCGCTTGTGTATTAGCAGCGTAGACGTTTATATATATAAGATAATTACAGAATGTGCAAGTAGGAAATTTTAGATTACACTTTAGGGGGGGAAAAAAACAACAACTTAGGAGTTGTAATAGACTTGTCACTGCCTACAACCAGATAGTTCACAGAAGTGATTAAGAAGGCCAGTACATTCTTGAGTAACTAGTACAGCATGTTGAATACGGTTTTATACAAGTTATGCATACACTGTACAATGTATTTGTGAGGCCTCAACTGAAACACGGCATACATTCAGTATTCAAATTACAAAGAATTAATATTAGTGCTAGCAAATGCTCAGAGATAAACTACTGTGCTTATTTTGAATCTTCAGGATAATGAATGAAAGCCTGAATGAGTTCAAAGCTTATAGTGTAAGTAATCAACAGTTCAGAGTTGACATGAAATGTGTGTGCAAATTATGAAAGGAATGCCAGATGTTACATTAGAATTGGTTATTCAACAAAAGCACATATACAGAGTTTGAAGTTGTTAAAGAGTAAATATTTTTCACAAAGAGAACAATAGAAAATTGGACAAAAGAATTTTGGTGACCCTCAATTCTAGACTTTCTTTAGTGATTTAGGTGTATATTAATGAACTAGATTGGGTGGAATGGTTTGTTCTAGATAATAAATGTCTTGTGTTCCTATGTACAGATTTTACATAATATTTCCTTTGATCTTTTCCTTAGGATGCACTCTTTGTCTCTTTTGTAGATGAGAGTCATATTGCAATGATAAAAGGATCAGTGGAAAACAGCTTGCAGGAAGTGAAAGCTGCATCTGTACAGGCGAGACAGGTGTGTTTACTGCTCCTGACTCTCAGAGAATGGGACATCATCCTCAGTCATTAAAATGAAAATAAGTCATTTCCATATAGCTTTGTTAAACATTATAGAAGATCTTACTATACAACATTTCATACAGGAGTGAGGGGAAATTATACTAGATAAGGTAAAAAAAACTGCATAGAAAGTACATAGAGATAAGTGACAAATTAAAGATAACAGGTAAACAAATTGGCTTAACAGGTAGTTGGATTACTTGGCATTGTTTCTAAAAGTACCCAGAAAATAAAGTGCCGTGCCGTTCTTCTATAAGAAACGCCGTCAATTAATATTTTGATAGTGACTTGAAAAGGGCAGTTTCTGGTGCTGCACTTGAGTGCCTACTAAGTGCTCAAAGTAACCAAGACATGATTGAAGCAGCAATTGTGCCATTTTTGTTTTCATTGTTTCCATGCCCCTAAACTATTCCTTGGTATTTTACACTCTCTGAGTAGGATTATGTGCATACACCATCAGGATAGAAATGCTTCACCATATACGAGGTGTGGCAGAAAAGTAATGAGACTGATTTTTTATTTACCAAAGTTTTTATTTTTTTCAAACATCAATGTTATCCCCTTCAAAGTAGTTCCCTTGGGCAGCTACACACCGATGGAGACGTTGTTCCCACTGTTGGTAGCAGCGCTGGAAGTCTTCAACCGGTATGGTCTTCAGCATGTCCGTTACACTCTTTTGGATGTTTTCTAAAGTCCCGAAATGACGTCCTTTGAGGACATTTTTCAGTTTAGGAAAAAGGAAAAAGTCACACGGACTGAGGTCAGGTGAATAAGGGGGCTGGGGAACCACAGAAATGCCTTTTGAGGTCAAAAATTCTGATATGGAGAGGGCAGTGTGACATGGGGCGTTGTCATGATGGAGCATCCATTTGTCTGCAATGTCTGGTCTCACGCGAATGACCCTTTTTCTGAGCCTTTCATTGTTCCCTCAACATTCTTAATGTTAAACGACGGTCTGATCTCACAAGAGTGTTCACACGTTCGATGTTTTCATTGGTTTTCGAAGTTGAAGGCCTCCCTGAAAAACTTGAGCTCGGGATAAAGAATGTTCCCCATAGGCCTGTTTTAACGTTTCAAACGTCACACTTGCCGATTCTCCAAGCTTAACACAAAATTTAATGGCACAACGTTGCTCCAAATTCCGCTGTTCCATTTTGCGTGACGCACAACCAAAAACACAACTTCGCTAATAGCAGTCACAAAAATCAAGTAGTTAACGGAAGGAGTTGAAACTCGCACTGAGCTATGGGAGGGTACTGATGCACGTGCTCTATCAAGGACAACAGCGCAGCGTTGCCAGATCGCTTGCAGTGTTGCCAGTCTCATTACTTTTCTGCCACACCTCGTAATAGTCACAAAAAACTGCTATGTACTTACTTCCTTATTGTTAAAGAGACCTAGTGAATTTATTCTATGCCAGAATGTACACTCCACACCATTATAAGCCATCTGAACCGTTTTTTCCCCCACATATTTATAACAGACAATTGCTTGTGTGCTTTGTCTGATTTTACCTTCATAAGTGCCTTTTAGGTATAACATGTCTATGTCTATATACCATCACCTTCCCAATGTATGTCTGTTTTTGAAGTATTTTTTCTAGCTTTAGATGGACACTCACATAAATGATCCAGAGTTGATTTGGGTTGACTTTGCCTGATGTTTTAAAAACAATGCACAAATATCATTTGAGACTGGTTTGTTCTTTTCATGGCAGTTCCCCCTAGCTGATGGTGCCTCTTCTAATTTTAAAGCAATCTTCATCTTGATTAATGAGTAGTCTTCACCAATACTTTCCAAAGTTAACAATCACCCCCCTCTCTTAAAGCTACTGAAGTCTCTTTTTTACTAATGAGCAACTTGACTTAGAGAAGACCTACCATGAATGAGTGCTGTGGTATAAGAATGTAATATTTGTAATGCTGGCGCAGATTCTGTGACCTTAAATCCTTCCTGCTGCTACATTAGTATATCCACACCTTTGAGTATATTATTCCTATTATAAAAGACTGAATTCATTATATTACCTAATGAACCTCTACCATTGTTCCTAAAGTTATTTAAAATGTTGTAAGTTAAGATAGTGTAGAACTATATGTTTGCTTTTTTTTTTTTTTTTTAACCTATACAGCACCATGAAAGCAGCAGAAAGCAGCTGTCAATGTCATTGAAAGACCAAGATGTGGAAATGCAAGAAGTGTCACATTTAATAGAGAAGAAAGACATTCCATCATGGTGCCACTGTGGACACTGCAGCTCTGCACCAACTAACCACGAGCAGCTCTGCTGTCGCCGAAGTAATGGGCAATGCATAACTACATCAGAATTGTTCAGTAGGCTTGTTCTGGACAGGCGGACCTTGGAGCTGGCCCTGCTGTATGAGAACCCTCTTTTGGATTTATCCAATGAAAATATTATCTGTAAACTGCGACACTGTGCCTATAGGCAGTACGTAGAGTGGCGCTTTGGAAGTATTTCTCCTGGAGGTATAGCTGTAGTGCCTCGGTGCTGTGTGAATAAAGTCAGACACAAATTCCCCAGTGCTAGTGGTCACTATAAGGGCCTGTGCCTTGAAAACAAAGGTGAAGAAAATTAAACTAATCTGAAACGTACCTTGCCTTTCAGTAATGTTTAGGTATGCTGGATACATACACATTATGCTTAGAAGAACTGACATTTAAAAGCTTTTGTGCACCTAGTGCAAGATGTTAAAGTCTGCCAGCCATACTGAAGTGATCATGGTTATGTAGACATGAAAATGCTTTCATTCTACAAAAAACCTGCAAACAAAATAGAAATGCACTAAGAACGACTTTTATTGATTTTTTTTTTTTCCCCAAATACTGGACATTGAGATGGGGCAAGAATTTTAAATGTAGTTTTATAATATATTTTGAGAGGTTATTAAAAATCTGATTTTGACAATTAGGATTTGAACACGGAGAAATAAGTGATTGTTTCTGTTAATTTTCTTACAGTTTTATTTTTTATATAGATTTATACAGTAAATAAATGCATACACCTGAAAAATGACTGTTCATTTGTACCAAGTCACAGTATTTTTTATAAACTACTTTTAATGATCTCAAAGGTGTGTGGCTTTACTTATTTACCAATCCCAAAGTGGCTCATTTTAGGGCATGTGCATTAATTTACCCAGCTACGGACTGGCACCCAATCCAGCCAGTTTCTGTCTTGAGCCCAATGTGCTTCATTCGCCATCACCCTGGGCTGGACAAAGCCGGAAAAGATATAGAATCAATGAGTTCAGGATCACCATTGTAGACTGCATAATGCAAGACTTAAAAAATAAATTTGACAATTTATACATAATTAAGGAGTTTCTGCTCAACCCCCCGTTAGAAAAATGAATGGACAGATGGAAGTAAGAACTCTGTTAGTTGTTTATCTATATTATGTAGGTGTTTGATTTAATTTTTTAAATTAATTTTCTGATGATTCTGCACTTACGGGTTGTATTGATATTGGGAATGAGAAAGAAGAGATGAGTCCAGTTCAGAGCTTTGTTTCTTGGAGTACAAAGGACTGTCGGCTACTTAATATCAGCAAAACCAAGGAGCTGATTAGACTGTGGCCACGCCAAAGAGCTTCTGCACCCTTAAGATTACATTTATGAATAAAAAATACTAAAATTAACTAAAAAGGTTCTAACATAAAACCAAAATTAATATCTCTAAAACTATAACGGTAAAAAATGTTGGCACCGCCTTTAATGCAAGTCATAGCAGAACTTGTTGCACAAAGTCCAAAAAGAAATTAAATGAATGGTTGTTTCAATATCATGACAAAGAATCACAGCTATTTCAATCAAAATTGAAAAGAGCCTTGGATGGGTATATGTTGTTAAAAAAAATAATTTCTTTAGAGTCTGAAAGAAATAGGAAACTTAAAAGAATTTAGTCCGTAAATGATCCATAGTGTTCACTGGGTAAACACTTTGACTTGGAATTCTTATTTGCATAAGTGGGATATAAGAAGTCGTTAAAAGAACTGCGTATGTGTTTATTGGAAGCAAAAGTTATTTTTAAAATTAAGTTCTTGAATTAATAATGAAGGAAAACGGGGAATTATCGCAACAGGTCTGGAAAACTATCCATAGAAGTTAACGCTGTGATGTGCTCAACATCTCGGGTCACTTGGGATAAACATCAGCCAATCGGCACTCTTACAAAGATCACGTGCCAAAGATGTGCTGTCACGCCTTGCCGACACAGGAAACCTTTCACAGAGTGCTTTGCCGGTTGCTGGGAATTGAAACTTTGCATTTTATTTCTGGCTGTTTGAAATTTTAGATTCAGTTGAAGAAATCATATTTTGTAATTGCAGTGTCCCAAACGTGTTGTTAATGCTGAAGCACTTCGTTCAAACGGAATGATAATTTCAGTAAACACTATAGTCGCGTAGCGTTTATAAATGCAGCCCGTAAAACGCACTTTGGCTAGTATGTGATATACTGTATTAATAATTAACAGCTATGTTTATTATATTTGCCGTGTTCACGTAGAAGTTAGTAAAAACACAGTAACAGCATTTTAAATAAGTGGCAGCTGCCCTGTAAACCAATGGAAAGTGAAACTTTCACCCCATTGCGTGATTGTGCCGGCTGTGTGGAGAGTCTTAACGACGAATCCGTCCACGCCTCGGTTCACCTGACCATCGCGATGAAGCAACCAATCGTGGGATTGTAGTGCGCTTTTTCATTTCGTAGATAAAACTTTGTTCCAACTGGTCTCGTGATTTTTATCCCGGACTCGCTCTCGGTGTATTTTGTTGCGTCCGTTGGAAGCTGAACATGTCATACTCCGGCGGTGCCTGCTGTGGCTGCAGTTCTCTGTGTCAACTGCTCTTTGAATACGACACTCCCAGAATAGTGCACATCAAGAGCAGGAAGGTGGGCTTGATTAACCGCTTGTTCCAAATGGGGATCCTAGCCTACGTGATCGGGTGAGTGAGAGAAAGCGGAGGTAGAACGCGAGAACAGGGTCTTTTATTTTTGAACTGGTGCAGCCAGATTCCCACCACTGCTGGGTATGCTAACTATCAAGGGGCATGTTCAGGACTGGCCAAGTATGTATTGCCAGGATTTATACTTGACCGTCCTTTTTAAATAAACTTTTGTTTTTTATAGAAAAGAAAATTTTAAAGGCTATTCAATAATACACGATAGGAGTGATGTTTTTTATAAATATCTTTCATATATCTTGATAGTAGGTATTCTTTCTTTATTTTTTGCGTTCTTTGGCCGGAAATCCTGTGCATCTGAGTTTTCAACTTGTGACTGCTAAGGAAGGAGTCAGAATTAAAGTCAGGGCCATCTACCAAATGCAACGTACGACAGCTTGTACAAAGTGTTGGCCTTTATTTAATATTTTTGCGAAACTCCAGTCAGCATTCAAATTTTACCGAACTTTTATTTCGTATTGTTAATTGTTTCTGCTAAAAACTCCCCCCCCCCCCCCCCCTTGTTATAGCTGTCAGTTTCCTGAAGTCCACTAAGGTATTGTAAGGTGTAGGATTCTTAAAGTTTGGGAGCATGCGCTGATAGCACGTTGCCGTACTAGAAACACTCCGAACCACCTGGATTGGGACCACAGTGCAGTGAAACAGTGTTAGGCTTTCATGGGGGCTGGAGTGGTAACCTACTGGTAGGGCTGGATGCAGAATAACGGGCCCAAAGTCACTTCTGCCATTTCTGGGATCTGAACCGGGAACCTTCTAATTGCCGGCACAGATCCCAAACTTCAGAGCCACCACTCTGCCCACAGGATTCTGAAACAGTTGCCCAAATCTGGATGGCAGTCATCCTTTCCTGATACTTTGTCATTGCAGATGTGTTTGCTCTCTGTCGTGGCAGCTAACAAAACGTTGCCACAAAATGTTGTTTTGCATGCTTTCAGTCCGTAACCACTTGAAGGTGCTGTGGATGGGTCCTGAAGCAAATCAAAACGTACCCTTTGTGCTTGACTAGTAATAATATAATAACTTTTAAATGTAATTTTTTTTTTGCATATAAAAATGCATCTCACATTTCTTTCTCTAGATCGCAATACTGAATATTTGCTATTATAAAAATTATTAAAAATGTCGGTCATCATATAAAATAATAAATCAGATGTACAATATCAAAACCATAAAAACGGGGGGGGGGGGGATTTAAAAATTCAATTTTTACGTGTGTGGTTGAAGGACTAAAGAGAAGTGAAAAGAAAAAAACTTTAGCTGGAGAAAATACATTTTAGACGTTCCAAGGGCAGAAGACCACCCAGCCCTGCCATACATTCTACTGTACATAAATCTGTCAGTGGTACTCCGGTTTCCTCCCAGAGTCCAAAAACATGCAGGTTAGGTGCATTGGCAATTCTAAATTGTCCTTGGTGTGTGTGTGCGCCCTGTGGTGGGCTGGCACCCTGCCTGGGATTTGTTTCCTGCCTTGTGCCCTTTGTTGGCTGGGATTGGCTTCAGCAGACCCCCGTGACCCTGTAGTTAGGATATAGTGGGTTGGATAATGGATGGATGGATGTTTATCCTATATGAGGGTAATATTGTGTAGCTTTCGTCTTTTTTTTTCCCCCTAGTGTTGCAGGTAACTGTCAAGTACAGGGGCCAGTTGTAGTGGAACAGTGTGCCACCACAGAAAACTGGGAAACAGTGGTTCATCCTTCATGAACATTTTTTGAAGTATGTGACATATACTACTACTTGATCTGTAACCCTAAACATTTTTTAAGCCCAAGATTTCCCAAAATGTTATACCACCTGGTCTGGAGACAAAATAAAATATGCTAATTAAATAAGACCAGACTGAGATAAAGAGACACACAAACCGTAAAACTGTTAGGAATACAAACCTGCAGCCCCAACAGAGCAAATGCTAAAGTGCAGCAGACTGCCAACACAGACGTCATCAAGTATCTTGTCATATTCTTCGGTTAAAACTAAGTTGTTATTCACCTTTTTTTTTTTTCTTCCAACAGTTTTACATTCTGAGTTTGTTTTAGCTAGACTTATTTTTTTAAAAGAAATGTTGGCTTCACTAGTATTGTTCTAACCTACCTGGCCCCCAGTTTGAAAGCTACTGATGTATTACAGCTCACATAGAAAGGACAAAATTTAAAAAGTGAGTGTTAAATCTGTGTTTTGTTTTTTTTTTCCTCTTTAATTAGCCTCATCGTTAGCCTGCCATATCTCTATCAATAAATCAAAATGCTACCCCATATATTTCTTTTAAGCTTGGATCTTTGAAAATTAATAAGCAAAGCAGTGTTGGCATATCAGGAATTGCAATTGGTGAAGAAATAAAAGAAGTGATACATAAGTGCTGCATGTTACTACTTTTGCTTTTATTTTTGGCTTTGTCTGTTTATAGTGAATCTGTAACTGACTGAAATTTCGTTCTGTTTCTGTAAGCTTGGAGCCATCTTCTCTCTTTCACTTTAAACCTTAAGATTTATGCACTTGATGACGAAACTACCTATTTTTAATATTGTTCAGAATAATTTTAGTAAATCTTGCCTTTTTGCTCCACAGCTGGGTGTTTGTGTGGCAGAAGGGATATCAGGAATTTGACACCGTCATCAGTTCTGTCACCACCAAAGTTAAGGGCATTACGGTGACCAACGACAGCGCGGGAGTGAGGATCTGGGATGTGGCTGATTATATTATACCTCCCCAGGTACTGCACCTTTTCCACAAATCCTGTCGCATTACTGTTATTTTGTAAATGAAAGTCTTGCACTCTCATGATTTTTTTTTTTCTTCATTGAAAATCCTTAAAGTTGTGTGGTGGTGCTGGGAACAGGCACCATCAGTGTCCAAGTGTTTTCATACGTTGATGTGACTTTTGACAGTGAGCAGTGAGCAACCAACCCCGGAGTCTGTTAAGTGTAGATATCACGTTATTGACATAGTAGGGAATTTTTAGTCCTATAGCAGCCAACACTTATTAACACCTCTCGGATAATAATAAACACTACACATACTCGCTCAAATCTAAACATTTAAAAGATAAAATATCCATTATTTATATTAACATTTTAACATAGAATATACATTTTGTCTCATGGGAGAAAATATTGTGCACTGTTCTGGACCCTCCCTGAGCACCATGGTAGAATGTGATTTCCAACATTGTTGTGTCTGTCTCTGCTCCAGAAGATCTAGGCTAATGCCCAGAGCAGAACCAGCTATCTTGATTAACACCAAAGGAGATGATCTGCATCAGGAAAGCAGTTGTCCTCGGCCCTTTTTGCATTTTGCACCAGTGTTGGCAGCCTAATCACGTTTTCTGTTCAGGTACTTCTCTAGATAGATACTTAGGCCTGGATTACCTGAACCTTCAATGCTGGGATAGAAACTGGAGTCAGGATATCCTTGCACTTCCTGGACTTCATTATACCCCACTCTTGGCTAATACTCGGCTGCAGTTAGTTCACTGTGCTAGTTCACCACTTGGCCAAGTCATGTACCAGACCTGCATATTCCTCCTCCTATTAATGTTGTGGAGTTTTTATGCATCATCAGTGCAAGCGTTCAGCTTGTCTAGAGCTTGTCAGAATTTGATGTCGGTTATTACAGGCCACAATTGTCAGTCAGGTGAAGGAGAAATGTACATTATACACTAATAAAAATAAATAAATAAATAAAGATGTATGAGAGCCATTCAAAGCAGGAGAAATGATCATGAACAAGGCAGGAACAAATCCCCGGGCAGGCCGCCAGCCCACTGCAGGGCCTTAGTCGTGTTAATCACTATAAAATCAGTATTATAGATTCAGATATTAACTTGCCTCTCAAGTACATATGTTTGGGAATGGGCCCTTAATCTCTGGAGCTCTGAGGCAGAATTACACATAAATACAGCTTGACATGTTTGTTTGAAATTGTCTCCAATTTTTTTTTTTTTTTTTTTTTGTTGCCTCAACCCAGTACCAGGTGCTAGTAAGTCAGAGGGCACATTGCCAGTCATTCATTCCAGGTTAATTTTAGAGTGCCTAATTATCATCATAGTCCCTGACATCTGGTGATCCTGAAGTGGATGGAGTGTGTAAATGGTGGCTGCACTTTGTCCTTTAATTTTATGGATAGTGGTCTTGTTCGGGATAGGAAGTCTGCCTTAAGATGTTCTGTCAAGGATGGCAAAAAACTGTCTTGACTTGTGCACCTGCAGCAGAATCTATATGGACAGTTCGGTACTTTATTTGTATTAAGGCCGACTCTGCGAGAGGTTCTAGATTTGAGCCATCCACCCTGTATTTGTCCTCTGCGCGTTATTCAACCCCTCCTTTATTGGGCCTTAATAACATTTATTTTCTGAGCAATCTTCTTGGATCACAACAGCATGGAAACTTGAGGTGGCATAGTGCATGTTGTTATGTTATGCATTAATTACACTGCATTTAAAGAAGTCAGCCACTATGATAATGGACTAATGTCTTTACTGCTTTGTGCACCAGGAAGAAACCTCTTTTTTTGTGATGACTAACATGATTGTCACACCTGATCAAGAGCAAAGTCATTGTGCCGAGGTAAGAGCGTTTTATAAGGTTTCCCTGTCTATTCCTTTTGGTTGTGTAATATTGTTAAAGTTTCAGTTGATTCTGTCTTGTAAAAAAAAAAAAAAAAAGTATGGTCTCTCTTCTCAATCTATATTCCATCCACCGGATTCCATCTCTAATGTAGTCCACCGGTGTGGCAGCAGAATTTTCTTGGTCCATTCCTACCCCTGTGGTCCACTTCATGGAAAACTTCAGCACTTAACAGTGTGGTCTTTCAGGTCTTACATGTGTATGTAGTGTGGGGTACAGCCTGGACACACACAGGTAGACATGATGGTTTCACAATATTTACACAAATAAGTGAGCACAACCCAGTGCCGAAGCACCAATCACCCCTCTAGTTCAGGCCTTCACACAATGCCTTTCCTTTCTGGCCCTCCTCTTCTCCGAGCTCTGTCCTCTTCCACCCGACTCCAGCCATCAAATGGAGGGAGGCGGCCCCTTTTATGCAAGCCTGGATGGGCTCCAGGTGCTTCCCGACACTCCTGCGCGGACACTCCCCTGTGTGGCGGAAGTGCCGGCTGTGCACCTGGAAGCAGGTGTCCCCAGTCTTCAATGCAAACCCCCACCCCCAACCCCCCCCCAAACACACCCCTGTGTGGCAGAAGTGCTGAGGTCCAGGGTCTCCAAGGCATTAGGGCGCCCCCTGGTGGTAACCACGGGCCCCTACAGGGTGGAGCTTCAAAGCTCTGTACCCGTGGCCCCCAAAGATACCAGGGCGGTCGCCCCCCACATAGTCTGGGGAAGGTGCAAGCCCTCCTCTGGTCCTCCTGGGCGTCTCTGACAGTAGTAAATGTGCTTCTACATGCAAGTCCATGGTGGTGGTTCAGTCCTTGTAGTTCCTTACTGCTGCATACCGAAGCGCTGCCTATTATAGAACAAGTAGATGAGTACGAGTCAAGACCCTGAACAATTCTGGGTGGGTTTTAACATATGCTTTACCATTTATAGAATAATAGCACTTGCATTGCCTCTATTCATTGAGAGGAACTAAGCTTAAAGTACACTTGGGATTTATTTCATTTCCAGGGTGCCCCAAATTGCTAACTTTTACAAGACTCCACGTGTGTTGGCCTTGATGATGTGTTTTGCTTCTAGTCAGTTCAGTAGATTTCATGTTGGATCAGACATTCTGATTCCAGAGGGAAGAGCAAAGGCTACAACACTGTGCATGCGCAACTCTCATGTGCACACTTCCAGTGCAATACTGATAAATTAATACTTGGAAGTTAGTTGTTGCAGTACCTATGGGAAAGGGGCTCAAACTATTTGGAAATATTAACATATGTTCCAATACCCCAAAATAAACCCTTGCCTCATATACATCTTTTAATCCAAATTAGGAAAAAAAAAAAAAAGAGTAATTCTGACTTTACTGTAATAGAGGTGGGCAGTGTGTATATGTTTATAGAAGCCTAGTTACTCAAGTCACTGGTTCGGTGCATTAATCTGTAATATTTGCATTCTCTTTTCTGTCTTTAGATGCCTGGTCCATCTACAACTTGCACCTCGGATAAGAACTGCACTAAAGGACTTGTTAATGTCAAGAGCAATGGTATGACACTTGACTGACTTAGTGTGTTCATTTTAATTTCTTTAAAATATCTTTTCAGATGTCATAAATGTATCATTCAATGTTAGCAGAGCTCCTTATTGGTCAAGTACATGCAGACCATTAAGCCTGGCAGGCCTTCATTTTATCAGCTTGCCATTCAGCAAGTAATGCTCCAGCTAATTAAGGTATAAATACAGAGCTCCTGTACTTTTTTGGTTGTTCATATTTTTAAAAGGATCTCATGTTAGGCAAATATAATAGCTTTAAGGAATAGGGAGCAAACTTCAGCTTAATTTCAGTCAAAGCTTTTAATATACAGTACATTTGGCTTCAGGCCAGTACTTGCGCATCTGTTTTCCCAAGTAAAATGTCTTGTGGCAGGGTCTGGCAGATTTGTACTTCATACACATGCTTGAGTTTTGCACAGCTTCTGTGTGAACTATGAAAGCCGTAGTTAAGTGTCATAGTACTAAAGCTATTCATATTTTTTATACAATGGAGTGAAATGTTAGATTTTAAGAAACACAGTGGTGTTAATCTGCCTGATTTAACTTGTATAAAGTAAGTACAGAGTATGTCTTTACCTATTTTAAGTACAGGCGATGTGCACATGAGAGTTGCTTTGGGCAGGATAGATACAGTATTTGTTGATCCATCAACCCTCTAAACCCATTTATCCAGGGCAGGGTGCAGTTGGAGCCTCTCCCAGCAAACAATAGGTGCAGGCAGGAGAAACACTTGGACTGGGTGCTAGCTCATCACAGGGTGAACCTAGATGGGCCAAATTAGAAATCTCCAGTTTACTCGGCTTGCATGTCTTTGGACTGTGGAAGGAAACCAGAGCAAACCAACTTGGCTTGATGTGGAAACTCCATCTGGGGAGCAACCCCCAAACTCCTCACTATGAGACGGCACTGCTACCAGTGTAGCACTGTGAGCCTAATTCGCTTATTAACAGCATATTTATATTAACCATGGCCTTAAGAAGATTGTTTGTTTAAAAAATGACCTTTAAGACTTATTTTAGTAATACAGTACGTTCGTTATTGGCCACCCCTTAAACGCCAAATGACAGTAATACCTCAAGTTCACATTCACTAAAGTTTTAATTTCTGTGTTCGCCTTTGGTTTGAAAGTAACACTGTCACTCTTTGTAACATTATGCAAAGAGTGCAAACGATGGTGTTATTTTTTGCTGCATTTTCCACAATAAATAACATAGAGACAAAATGCAGAAATAGTCTGGCTAAGACACTTCTTGAGTGACTTTTAATAAATACCGCCATGGAATACAAGAACACTGTTGTAGCTTTCCAGCACATGCTTTAATACGTACACTAATGTCACCATTAAGGTGGGCCTGTTTCAGTTTTAACTGGACTTACTACTGCATGGGGTACTGCACTCTTATTAGATTTAGTACATAATGTTGTGTTGAGAAACTAAAGGGTCAAGTCAAGTTGGGGAGCTTGCACTGGTAGAGCGTGTTGCCGCACCCACTACACGACGAAACAACTTGGGATCCCCCAGGCAGACGCACGGTCCAGTCCCACCCTCCGGAAATAACCCTTTAACTACCGCAGCCAGGTGTTATGTGGGCAACCCCTTGGCCTCGTCCAGCCACTCGGGTCCCCAGCAATGAGGGTCCTACAAGCCAGGAAAAATGCACCACATGGCTGTAGTGCTGTAACTGACGCTCCCTGATTCGGGACTCCATGAGCAACCAGTCATTAGACACAAAGTCAAACCAACGGTACCCAAGGATTTTCCTGATAGACACCGTACCAAAGGAGTCCAGTCTTCGTCTCAGGTCACTGGATAGCGTCCGTGTCTCGCAACCATATAGCAAGACAGGAAGCACCAGGACTCTAAAGACTTGGACCTTCATCCTTTTTCATAGATAGCGGGAGCGCCACACACCCCTTTCCAGTGACCTCATGACCCCCCATGCTCTCCCAATCTGTCTACTGACTTCATAGGATGAGCCTCCAGAGACGTGAATGTCACTGCTGAGGTAAGTAAACCTCTCGAAAAGGCTGACACTATTTCCGCAAGCAGACACACTGCTGATGGCTGTGCCTAAGAGGTCATTAAAGGCCTGGCTGTTGGTTTTTATCAGGACACTCATAAGCCAAGACACTCAGACTCCTCGCTCAGTCTGTCAAGCATACTGATCAGAGCCTCCATTGACTTCATGAAGATCACAGCATCATCAGCAAAGTCCAGATCCGTGAATCTTTCTTCACCAACAGATGCCCCACAGCCGCTGGACCCCACGTCCTTGCCCAACACCCAGTCCATACAAGCATTCAACAGAGTAGGAGCAGAACAGACCGCTGACGAACCCCAGAATCAACTGGGAAAAAACGCAGAGGTTTTTAATAAGTAATAAATAATATATAATTTATTAATAATAAATAATAATAAAGGGACCCTTTTTATTAAATACCATTTATTTTGATTTGTGCAGTGTATCGCTCCCATTCATTGCCTGTGCTCTTGATATAAAAGGTAGTAGCACTGGTGGAGACCATTCACTCTTTATGATGAATCTGAACTTGGTATATTTACTGTGAGTGCCAGCTAACTTCTAGTAATGCAAGTGGCACTGGATTCACCAGTACATTGTGTGCCGTTTTTCCTACCAATGCCGAAGAGCATTTTGATCAGATGATCTTTGTAAAACAACTTGGACTTTAGTAACAAAACAAGTCCCTTCTACTATTTGCTAGTGCTTATTTTAATTATTGTGACAAAGTTTGTGCTTAAAAATGTATGTCTAACTTGGACCTGTGTTGAAAAGTGCATTCTCCATGCACCTGTCTTGCAACTTAATGTTGTATCTTCTGGTATAATCTGCTACCATTTAGGTGTCCAAACAGGAAGGTGTGTGGCTTTCAATGGAACTCTCCAAACCTGCGAAGTGCTTGCCTGGTGTCCTGTGGAAAATGACCAAACCCTGCCCAAGTAAGATGCTGTGATGTGGGGAAAGAGGATGGCATTCCTTCATACAGGATTTTCAGTAATGTACATGACATATTTGTGCAGCATATCTGTTCTTAATGTTCAGACAATTTCCAAAAAGTTATTAAAGAAATAGAGTAGAAGTTGTAATGTGGTAAGTTATGATGCAAAAGAAAAGTATTAGGTATCAAAATTTAGAATCTGAATGTGTTCACTTTAAGTACTCGTACCTTCACACAGTTCTTAAGGATAGTCCTCACTGTGAAAGGCATCTATCAGTGTGCGAGGTCCCCGTCCCATCTCAGCTGTCCTCTCTAATGTCAGTGGGTTAATGGCATGGGGGAGCCGTTAGGCGCCACTCAAGGTTACTTCTGTGAGTATTTTCCTGTTCTGTTTCTGGCACTGGAATGCCCAACAATAGCTATGTATTAAAGGATTGGGTACCATTTGGTGATAATCTGCCTGCCTGACCAAAAAAAATAGAATTTTGTTCTACATGAGAGCACTTGTTACTGCTGCTTTAAGTTGCATTCATTAGCTGTTGTGTTATGTCATGTAAAGGTCAACATTAAATTACTATAAAAATGGAACAAAAAATGTTGCAGTTCTTGGATGAGAATGTTAATGAATGATGTAGACATTCAGTTTATTCAGTTTGCAGTTGAACAAAGAAGCCAATTTAGTCAAAACTCTTTTTTTATTGGTTCAGGGGGCAAGTGCCATAGATATGAAAATGTGACAGAGAGACTAAAATTAGGCTTTGGCAGCCAAATGAAATAAGACACTTTATATTAAACAGGAATACCATATTTTAATTCTTACCACAAGAGGGAGACATTTCCTGAAGAAAGTTAAACCTCTCCATAGTTTTTAAGCATTTAGCTCTTTTTGCTCACCACATTTTCAATTATAATTAGAGGTATGTGAAGAATTGGCATCCCTTAGTGAACAGTGACGCTTGGATATTTTTTTTAAGTGCTCAACAAGAAGTATGGATTTGAATTCATGCTTATTGAAATCAACATCCAATGCATGAATGTATTGCTTTGCCAAGGATTTCTCCTTGATGTTTGTTTTTCAGCTGTTTCTGTGCAAGTACTTCCTATGGAAATTACTACCGTATATTTTGTGCAGGTCAAGAATCTGAAAAGGAATGAAACCAAATGTCTTCTGTTTGTGTGTGTGTGTTTTGTTTTTTTATAGGCCGGCACTTCTGAAGGATGCTGAAAACTTCACAGTCCTCGTGAAGAACAATATTCAATATCCTAGGTTCAATTTTACAAAGTGAGTCTTTTGCTTTTTCTTTTAATTTTAACACTTTTGGAACAATGACTGTTTTTAAACTCTATTTCTCACATTTCTGTTTAATTTAGGACATTTTGACTGCTTTTAAAAATTCTCCAAGCTTGGTTTATGGATTGAGTTTAAAGTGGAATTCACTTCTCATATCTTTAGGGTACAGTCAGACTGATTTAAACTAATAATTTTATGATGGCAATGACATTATTATTTTTATTATTATTATTATATTTTTTTTATTATTTATTTATTTTTTTCCCCTCAGACCAGTTCACTTTCAATAGGTTTTTCAAAGTGAGGTTTGCAGTGGCAGCATCGGGAACAAACCTCAGAGATATAAACATTTAGGTTCCCAAACTGAATAATCTCAAATCCAAGGCAGCAGTTTGGCATTTCTTTTGGCCACTTGGGTTTTGTCCACCAAAATAGTAAAAGGTTTCAAAGCTGGATTTTATTTGGTGCAGGTTTCTACCCCTAACTGAAGTACTCTCATCCATTTATTTTAAAGAAATAAAATGAAGACTGCAGATAAACCAGACTTGGATTTGAATCCATATTGCCCCATCATACATATAGAAAAAAAAGTCATCATAAAAGAAAAAAAGTGGAGAATAAAGTAACATTAAAGGGGAAACAAAGAAACCTACTTTCCTACCCCATAGCACTACCTTTTACAGGTTTGAACCAGGGTACTATTAGTTCAAAATTTTAATTTGGGGTCACAAATGGCTGCCCTGCTGGCTTCAGGGCCTTTTGTTGAAAACTCCTCTTCGCTGAGGTTGGTGCAGATGTCAAATAACCAGAGTTTACAAGACAACTTCAAGTCAACAGTGTCCCACTGATCTTTGAAGTAATGTCTGCTGCCACCTACCCGCCCAAACCATTTAAGCTGGATTCTTGTCAGTGTCCCATGGTCTGTTTCTTTCAGAGGCACAAGCAGTCCTGGCATATGGCGGATTGCCAGTCCTGTAATGTCTTGTGTTGGAAATTTTTATGGCATCTTTTTTTCACTTTGTGATACTGACAAGAGTTTAATATCCTCCGTAGCAACTGTCTTTCCACATGGGCTTAAATAGGTGCTCTCTGATGGCCCGTGTGTTTCTATCTCAAATCCCACTGCCTACTCCTGGGTCCATATGAGACTTTTTATTTTTCAGCCTCCTACCCTTTACTTCCTATATAGCACATATCCCATGCAGCCTTTTACATAAAAGAAATCTTATTAATCTGCTAGCAGCAGCCCCCATAGGCTTTAATGATCAGCTAAGTACAGACGGTTCATTAGAACTGAATGAGCCAGGCCCTCACAGTAGCACTTCAGGGTTTATACTGACATCCTATAGATGAAGCATCACATAATGTACAGTAGTGCTTCATGTTTCCACCAGGGACTTATTCCTTTTGATAACAAATTCTCTCCAAATCTTTAATCAGGAAAAAAAAAAAATCTACAGTTCACGTATCTGATAACAATTCTCTTTTGTAGTAGGCTTGTATCTTGCATTGTATGTACATCATTATTTGGACTTTGTACATTGGGCCATAGATTGAATTAAATACCTTCTGTAACTCTATTCACAAATACCTGGTTAGAAAATTGATGTTCATTTGCTTTAAAAGACTGTATTATTTTATTCTCAGGAGGAACATTTTGCCCCATATTAACTCCACTTATCTGCAGCAGTGTGTATTTCATCGTCTGACAGATCCCGAATGTCCAATTTTTCGACTTGGGGATATTGTTCAAGAGGCTGGAGAAAACTTCCAGGATATGGCAATTGAAGTAAGGGGACATTTTAAAGAGAGACTTCTAATTCAGGAAATTAACAACCAGAATACACAAATATTTGCTTATTGTAATTGATGATTTCCTTTAGGGTGGTGTGATGGGAATCCAAATCAAATGGGAATGTGATTTAGATCAGTTATGGTCCAAGTGTGTTCCTCGCTATATTTTTCGCCGACTGGATAACAAAGACCCAGACAATAATGTTGCACCAGGCTACAACTTCAGGTGAGGGTCTCTAGAACACTTGGGGGAAAAGATCTGACTTTGTAAATTTTGTCTGAGAGTGTTTTTGTGTCGTTATCTTTTTTTTTTTTTTTTTTTAATTCTTCAATCCTAAAAGATTTTCCAAATACTACAAGTCTGCAAATGGCACTGAAATCCGAACTCTGATCAAAGCTTATGGGATACGGTTTGATGTCATGGTTTTTGGAAAGGTCAGTACATGCACCTCTTCTAATGTGATCACAATTTCCATTTTTTACACCCAGCTATTTCTCATCTGGTTTTAATGTCATGCTTGATTTGTCATCAACTTTTTCTTCAATTGTGGAGATGTTCATGCGCTTTTCCTTAAATCCAGGGTTAAACCTTAGTCTTTTTGTTACAATGATCATAAATCAGAAAGGTGACCTTTGATTGGATGGACTTGCTTATTAGAGCCTCACCTAATCTGGTAACTAAACCAATCTTACTTGTTGCTACATTTTTTTTTTTAACTTAGTTTTCGTGTTGACAGGCTGGAAAGTTTAACATCATCCCTACAATGATCAACATCGGCTCTGGTCTTGCTCTCTTTGGCGTTGTGAGTAATGCATTTATCTTATGTTCCTCTTGACATTATTACAGTTAAAGAAGTCTGGAAAAAATAGTTACAATATACTTTTGTCTTCAGAACTGTAGTACTAGGGTGTTGTACCAATGTAGCCATTGTGAATGTAGTGACAAGTCAAGTAAAATGACACTTTTTATTGGCTAACTAAAATAGATTACAATATGCAGGCAACTCCGGCCCCTTCTTCAGCCAAGATGTACTCAACTTAACATCTTAATTACATCTTGCCTGAAGAAGGGACCTGAGTTGCCTCGAAAGCCTGCATATTGTAATCTATTTTAGTTAGCCAATAAAAAGTGTCATTTTACTTGACTTGTCACTGTCTTCAGAACTGAAAGGCTTTTGCATAAATGGTTAAACACTTTGAGTTTGCATCTTCTGATCAGTTCTTCTATATTTGAATTTTGTTCAGCAGCTTTCTTGGTTTCATCCTTTGTTGTCACTTGATAGCATTCTACTTTTTGCTTGATGTTTAGAAGCTAAACAGACACTTGTATGTTGGTGAATTTGGTGACCATACATTCGTAATATGTAGAATGAGTTAGTTCTTCTCTTCTCTTTCTAGTTGTAATTGTGTTTTGGCTCTTTCCTTGTAGGCGACAGTGCTTTGTGACATCATTGTTCTGTATCTACTGAAGAAAAGATTTTACTACAGAGAAAAGAAATACAAGTATGTGGAGGACTATGAATTTGTAAGTGAGACATTGCAAAGCCCTTGTGCCCACTAGCATATAGCGAATTTCTTCCTTGCATTTAAGTAGCTAACACTAAACTTAAACTGAACAGCAACATTCGCTTATTCGAATGAAACATTTGTTCACCAATCAGGCAATCTTTATTTTTTATGTGGTTTGTGACAAATGTACTAGTTATCCAATAGCAATTTTCCTACTTTTGTATGACATTCAGTGTCCTGAACATGTAATGCAGCAGTACCAAATAATTCCAGAACTAGAGCAAAATAAACTATTTATTGGCTCAGAATGAGTCTACTTAAGGGGTCATTTTTAGTACTGGGTAAAATAATTTTCATTGGAAGTAAAAGCCTCTATGCTTTTGAAATAAAGGCAGAAATAAAGCAGCTTTAGTGTATATGTGGGTATTGCTTAGTATTTACCTTGATTCCATTCTTTAAATGTTTTAGGAGTTAAAACTAATTCCTGTTGGTGTTCCCTAAGGTATTCATATAATACATTTCTATGAAGTATTTAATCCATTGCCTTAATTTGCACTTTATAAGTGCACTTTTTAAAAATAAATTGCCTCCTGCAAGTTGCTCTTGTATGTGCTGCCATAGACTGGCATTCCCAACAGAATTCACATGATCTGGGATTGGTATACACTCCTCACATGTACACTCTGCAGTAAGTGTATAAAAGGTGGGTTTCCAGTGATAACTGGGTAACTGATCTTGTGTTCTGCCAAAACAGAAGCTTGTTGATTGCCTTGATTTTTTTTTTTTTTTTATTGGGTATTAATTGAAGTAAAACCCCCTTTTCCCATCTAGGATGAGGCCCTCTGTCCTGGAAAGTGAAGCCCTTTTGATAGAAGAGTGCCTTGGCAACAACAGACCAACTGATGTAATTGAGATCAGAACTCCTGTTTTAACTTTACACCAAGTTCTTTCTCAGATTTAAGTGTGCATATTCATATAACTAAATAAACAGCTCCAACGTTCAAAGCTGCTGCGTAAATGTCCATTTTGCCAGGCAATGCTTATCATGTGGCTCTGTTGTTCTAGCGCTTAAGGAGGGGTACTAGTAACACATTATTTTTAACATATGTACTTATTTTTAATTTAAAGGCACAGAATGCAACATTAGAATGTGACACTCCATAAATTTTCTGCACCATAAGAAGAGATGCATTGCTGGACGCTGTATGGTGTGGGCTGAGCCTACAGTGGAAAACAGCAAGGCCTTTGGGATGAAAAGGTGAATGCACGTGCTTGCCTGGATTATAGCCCGCACATTGCACCTAGTAATGAAATGCGTTGGTATACCAAGTTGTTATCATTCATCTGGTATCATGAAAATGGATGTGTGAGGTGATCTGTTTCACAATAACAAGCAGCAAAATGGATTCTACAGTGTGATCTGTGTAAACCTGTTAATAAAGCAATGTTCTTGAAGAATTTGTTACCTTCTCCCCGTGTCTTGTCTTTTGTTTTTTTTTTTATTTAGATATTGTGAAGTGTTCATATTCTATTTTGAAGCAACTGGTTGAACGGAGACAAAACTGTATTATCATTGTTGAAGGAGGGTATAGTTAACTTATAATGATACCACTAATGGAGTGTGCTTATATTCCAATGCACAGAATGGTAATTTAAAATGGCCTATATAGAGTGTAATGAATAAGCAAGGCAAGCTACATTGCCACTGACCAACATTAACATAAACGGCAGCCCTCCTGTTTTTGAACATTTATTTTGGTATGGATCATTTTGTTAAAGGAAAATCGAAAAATGCTCCAACAATAGTGATCAATATGTATAATGAGACAAAATGATTAAATAAATCAGAGTAATAAAGATGAACTAAAGACCTCAAAACAAGCAAGAGACAGAAGAAACAATGTAACAATTTTTTGTCCCTCATTTATTTTCCTGGAGTATATGGGATAATAGATGGATGAATGAATGAAGAGATGGATCTTGTAGTGTGACATTGATTTGCAAGTTCCATCTGGAAATCATTATCCAAAATATTGTGTATCATTTAAAAACAGGTCAGTTATTTTCTGTATAAGCCATAAAAATATTTGCTTAATGGTGGTTCCTGTGGGTCGTGTGGCACAGCCGCCAAGTGCCTCTTTATAGTAGGAACTTGCGTCCTTGTTCAAGTCCTCCATCACGCGTGGCCATGGAATATTTCTGCAGAAGAATGTGATCGTTAAAAAAAGAATTAAGTGAAATCTGTTTATGGGCAGTATGGTAGTCTTCGGCTGGGACCCGCTCCATAATCTATTCAGGCGCAAGTTACTGAACTCTGTTAACTTGATTATTAAACAATAATTCAATTGCTTCCTATACAGTGGACATCAAGCTGTATTTAAAGTGCGCTGTTTCATGCTACACATTACAATATTTTGTTATCAGTGGCGATACAAATTAAGCAATAAACTACAACCCCGCTGATGAATACAGGCTTTTATTTTTAGCCAATATGCATGACTATCTTCAGGCTCGTAGCAGCACAACGGGTGGATCTCCACCTGGGCTATGATGGTGTTAGTCTAGCACCTGTAACACCATCGCAAGACGCGTTACAAAGCAAGCACAACGAAAACAGAATGCCAGCCGAAAAGCCATCAATAGTCCCCTTACCGTATCTGATATGTGGAGTCTCAAAACTGCATTATTTAAATGCGGTTGAATCATTTGTTACAAGCAAAAAATCTATATTTATATGGTCCATTTTGACTATTTTATCCATCTGTTTTCTACTCCAGCTCTGGATAATTTTCAGCGTGGCTGCATTTTTAGTGTTGTTTATTTAAAAAAAAAAAGGGTTGCGCGCCTGCTTCCCAACATTGTAACAGATTAAACTATGATTTGACAGAACCGCTCCCCTCGTTTCATTCTTTCATTTTACATTACAAACCCAGCTACTTATAGGTCATCTTCATATAATAAAGTGCCAAGCACCGCGAAGTGCAAATACTAAACGAACCGTAAATGAAAGCAGATATATCAGTGCTTGGCTCAGCTCTTTGCGATGTCTGTTCGTTCTCGTCATTAAGGTGCACACCTCAAAGACACCAACGGTAAGCTAAATAACAAGTCTGAATGGGCCAGCATGCCTCTTGTTACGCGAGAGAGTGAACCGAGTGTCGGTGAGACGGACTGGTGACACACCCGGCTTCGAGTCCCATCTTTCTCCCTGTGCCGCCGAGTCATAGACCAACACTCGCCGAGCCTGAACTAAATCGGTGGTTGAGATCGATGAGCGTAATTCCTACCAGTCGTCATCTTTTACCTGAATCGTTTGATAAGCGAGCTGCTTATACCCGACGCAGTTTGGTTACTTAGCAACAGGAAGAGTGCGCGCTCCATCTCTCACGCCGTGCACGCGGCAAAAACACCCGCCCTTTTCAACACTTCATTAAGGACGCCCTGCGGTCAGTATGGCCATTTCTCTATCTCTTCGCTTCAGATGAGTGGCGTGAGGGAACCCTCACACTTAATAATCTTTAGCGTTTTGAATGTAAAGTGTGGCTGACACTGTGATAAACGTGTTGAGGTGGTGGTTTTGTACCGTTTCCTAGCTTCCGTTCATCTTACATCTGTCAGGGCAGTGATTTCGACTCGCAGTCGAGATTAGGTGTGTTTAAATACTGTTTTATTAAATTTTATGTAAAGGTGTACTTGAATGTTCTGTTAAAAGTTACGTTACAAAAAAAGAATAAAAGATTATTGTCATTTGTTAATATGACGGGAGGCAGGCACTCCTGGTCTAACTTTAAAATGAAAAGCTGCCTGGAATGTGTCCATGCTGAAGCACGGCGACTCTTTCATTGACCAGCGATGGCCATTCTCAGGGCCCGAGTATTTGCAGAAAAGCTCCTGGAATATAGTTTTAATTTGCGTCTTATCGTTAGCGAAAATATAATAACGAATGCAAGCTTTACAAGTATCTGTCTCTCTCTCTCTCTCTTTCTCCGTGTAGTAAAGTGTAGTGGCATTGATGGGTGACTCAGCTTCTTGCCAGACTGGTGGTCCTCAATTGAGCCCTTTCAGGGCGGGGTGTGACATTACTTTGAAGTGGGAATGAGAAAAAGAACGGAGTTTAACAACGGGTCCATCTAAGGCGTTTATGTCAGGGATGAAGTAAGGTAAGAAGCCCCCATGTTTTAAGTGATGCACTTTCAATCTTTATTAAAGAAATTCTTTCAACCTTCAGAAACTTCAACCTTTTATTTAGTGATGGGAAAATAAAGCCTCATGAAGCTCTGAGCCTTGCTTTCCATTTGTGCCGAAAAAGATTTGAAGCGTCGAAGCCTCAGTCCCATTATGAACAGCGACATCTGGTGCTTCACTGAGGTCAAGGCAAGCTCTCAAGAGTGCAAGTGAAGCAGCGCTCACTGTTTCAGTCAGTCTCATGTCACAAGTAAAAGGTCAGAAAAGTCTGCGATCATTTTATTCTGCAAAGGCCCTTGTCCATTTATACCGCTTAACTTTTGAACGCCGTTATCTGCTGTTATCGGCTACCTGTTAATTTAGCGCCAAAGCTGTTAAACCAATAAAGCGCGCCGTGAAGCGCTGATGACATTCGAAGCTTCAAACGTCACGGTTCACGTGACAGCGGTGTTTTTGACACAGTGATTCGACTCGCTTGGCTTCAGATTGACTGACGCAAGCTTCGACACTTCAGTATGATTTTCCCATCTCTACTTTTGTCTCACTGTGTTAATCTGAAGCCCTCCCCTTCTGACTTTCTTCTATTACTTTAATAAATTTCTTGCCACTTTCACATTTCTGTACTTTGTCTTTATATCTGGAATGATTCAAGTATTAAACTAAATATAACAGCTCCTGAAGTGTACAACTGACTGGTATGTAGGCGCTAAATTTTTTTAAATTTTTTTTGATAATGCCTAGAAATGATATCAGAAAGTTGACTATCATCAATTTAATAACCAAAAAAAAAAATTTCCTGACAGAACAAAATATTCCACCGAGTCTCATGTGCTTATTTATTATTATAATTCATGTAAACTCATAACTTTTGTAAAGTATTTATTTGCTGACCCTTTTTTTAATATTGTTTTACTCATCCACTGCCTATCAATAATTTAAATAATAAGCACAAACTTTAGCCATTAAAATCCAACCACTTATAAATGAAGTGTGTCCTTTGACTTTGATTCCTCCAGCAATGTAATCATTTCCAGATTAAACATAATAAGTAACAAGAGTGTTAGTTGGTGTTCCGCATCATTCTATACACTGAAAGCTATTTTGACTGTCTATGCTGTCAATGCACCAGGAAGCTCAAAATACATTATTGACCATTGTATATCTTAAAAACAATGATTTCATATGGTATGGACAAACTTCTTTTTTTTTAGTCAGTCAACACTGCTTACTTAAAAATAAAAATGATATGGATTTCTGAGTTCAGATAGTGATTCCCTGAATCAAACAATAATGTTAAACCCAGTTAGTCCAGTTTATGGATGCAGGGGTCAAAGCCTATCCTGGCAGCTCTGGGCATAAAGCAGGGGCACAGCCGCAGATGGGGCACTTGTTTATCACAGGGCACCACAAGTGTGCATCAGAAATATTCTTTTACTGTTCAGGTGTTCATACAGGACAGTGTGTGGTTTTCAGTGTGACCCAGTACACCTGCAAGGTGCTTGTCTGTTCAGGATGACCACAGTCTGCCCAAGTAGTGACAAAGCAGGTATATCTTACATTTATTTGGCTGCTGCCTTTATCCAAGGTTGTCTTGTAACATTTATGAGACAATTGGTTGCATTTCTTTTTGGTTTTCCAATTGGAGCACAGACAGGTCAAGTGACTTGCTGAGGGTCACACAGTGTCGGTAGCAGGATTTGCAGTCCAAAGCCTTAACCACCACACCACATTGCCTGCACTAAAACATGGAATTGAAACCTCCACACTGGAAGTGCCCTGGATGGGATGTGAAATCAGCAATCTGAAGCTGGGAGGCAGCAGCGTTAATCATTGCACCACCGTCCCTGTACCTTATAACGGAGTTCTTGGGGACGGAGAAGTGAATAGTGTTCCATTGTAATCAGTAAGATGTACAGATCACATTGTTAGCTTTTTGTTAGGCATCTGTCGATGATTAAAAAGCCTTGTAGAAAGTGATTGCTTTTGCTAATATCTGTTCACATTTTCTGTAGGACAGTAGATTTATATTACCGGTAAATGGGTCATCTCTGAAGATAAATACATTAAGAACTAAAGTTGCTTAAGAGTCTAAAAACAAGGAATGGTCTTTCTTATCTTATAGTCTAATGCATTATATTTTCCTTTGTGAAGTTTTCTGGTTTGTTTGGTAAAGTATCTGAAGATAGCTGAGCTGTCATTCATTTCTTTTCATCACAGCTTTGCTGCTCAGTGCCGTTGCAGGTTCATTTTTTACATAAGGACTATCCTTTAACTAGCACAAGGCTGACGCCATAAAAGTAGTTCCTTTCACTTCTTGGTTTATTAGATAGTGTTTAAGTTAGTTCTCAGTCTTTAATTTGAATGAGTTAGATTTAATATAATCAGCTTGTGGAATTCACATAACATTTTAACAGTTTGTTCATTTGGCAAGGACCTGCTAGGAGCAGAAAAGCTAGAAGGCATGAAAAGTCTAAATAAATCTTGCGTATAAGGAGAAGACATTTAGTATTCAAGTGGATTAAAACCATCAAAAGTAGAGAGTGTCACAAAATGAGAACCAACATGATCCTCCAGGTAGCCATGAGGCTGCTTTAGATACATGTTCTTCAGTCGAGTAACTGAGGGAGTTGACTTAAGAAGATACCAGGGCTTCCTAGGATTGTTCCTGACACAGAAGGTGAGGTGACAATTACCCCTGCAATAACCCTTGGCAGGGAGTTCAAGGCAGTTTCCTTCCATTAGCTCAGTAAGTTTAAAATTAACATTTGATCTGGGGCGACGACTTAACTGCCATCTTGATAACATTTAGTTTTTGAGTGTGAGTCGAGATAGGAAAGTTGCACTGGCTGTATTTTGAGGGAAGAATTTTGGTGGGTCATCTATACCTTTTTACTTTTCTTTCTTTTGTGCTTCTTGGCTTTTAATTTGTATTTCCTAAATTTGACAAATAAGCGGAAACTATTCAGTCCATTTACTTTTTGTCTTGTCCCAATATCTAATCCAGGTATTTCCTTTAAAGTTGACAAGATTCCTCTTTCAGCTGCATAACTTGGACTTCTTTTTAGTTTGTTCTAGGTTGCCGCGAGCACTTTATTTTGAAAAAGTGACTTCAGACTTGAGAGTACTTCTCCTTTGATTTAAAGCAATGTTCTTGAGCACATTGTTTAGTGGAGAGTATTCTGCTGGATCAGCTTTGTCAATTAAAGTTTGAAGGCTTGGATGAGGTCTCCATAGAGCCTTGCCTGCTCAAGTCATAGGTTGCTTAGTAGAGAGTGCTGTTTACTCCTAGAATTTGTTGCTCTTCTTTGCATATCCCCTTAAGCTGCTGAGCTGCTCTGGCCTTTTTTTGTAGCATGGTAACCAGAACTGCACTCTGGACTCTAGATGTGCTCTCACAAGTACGTTGTACAGTCTAAGGATAACACCTCTCAGTTTATACTCAGCAGTTTTTACAATGTCTTTACTGTCTTTTGATGATATTAAAATGATTACTATTTAATGTTGTTTATATTTGTTCTTTGGGAACATGTCATTAACCATAGGGTTACAATCAAAGGTACCTCCTGTCACATGAACACCTAACAGGTGGTGCTATTGGCGTCACTGAAGTAATTGTGCTGCACCACATGTAGGCCACCGCCACTGCCAATATATTTTGGGAAAACGGATAGGCACAGTTTGTGTGCTTTAGTGAAATGCAGAAAGGGATCCTGCCCCTCCATCTTGATATTTTATAATCAATCAATGGCAGTTCTGAAACCTTCTTCAGTAGCAGCTGGATGTGAACTTGCAACTGATTAACTGAGACTGGATCAATTATGATACCAGTACTCTTGCTTCTTTTCCCTTTTGCTGACTGGACAATGGATAGCATGGTGGCTGGTGTGTGTCTAAGGCAATTAAACCATGGAGTCAAAACATCACTTGTGTGTCAAATCTTCACATTTTTAGAGTATGTATGATGTATACTGTGCACTATTATCTGTCAGCATTGTCTAATTTGTTTAATGATCAGAAAGATATATTTTGACCAATTCTGCACCCTCGGTAGGTTTGTTAAATCTTGCGGTGTTGGTATTTGACACTAAAGTGAAAACACTGACCAAAGGTTACGATATACATACAGATGTCATGGTTTTTGTAAAGGCAGGCGCGTGCTACTGTTTTAATGTGAATGATTCACCTGATCTTGATGCCCATTTTGACTGTTTTTTTCAGGAGATAAGTATTGTTTTGTTTTAAATATTTGCCATGTAATGTTTTCAGTCATCTTAACATCTAGTGGAATCTGTGAATGGGAATAAAAACAAACCTTAAATTTTGTTGTAATTTTTCTTGTGCTATGATCTGAAATTGTCAACTTAATTTTGAATAGTCACTTTGACTTCTGTATTTGCTTATTAGTACCTAAGTCCTTTTGTTTGTGAAACAAACCTTTTTATTGTCATCCCCACCATTTTAATTTTTTTGTTTTTCCATTGACAGGCTGAGAAGTTTAATGCAGTTCCTATAGTGATCAGCATCCGGTATGGTCGGCCCTCTTTGATTTGTGAGTAAATGCATTTATCTTGTGTTCCCCTTGGCAAAATGTTTAAATATTTTGGATTTGTTTTTTTATTATTCAAAACATTATGCTGAAAATGTAAAATTTATATTCATTATGTACTTTCCCCTTAGCATGTCAGGCTCAGGAATGTATTCAGTTGCTGTCCTGGAGTATAAAATCTTCAATTTTTAAAGCTGCAGACAGCTCATAATAAGTTTAATTTTGCTCAGTTGAACCAGGATGAACAATAGGGCAAGTTAACTGCAAAGGAATTTACAGAACCCTTTAGGCAACTTAACTACAGAGGCAATTTACATGAAAAGCATCCTTTCCTATCTTATTGTATTGTACCAGTAATTTACACCTTTAATGCATCTGTTTCCGTCAGTTTATATCTTAAAGGTAGAGAGAACAGGAAACTGTACAGTTGGGCATACAAGATGAAAAGCTGTTTTAGTCAGATGATAAGCAGCGTGGAAGCAGCTACAGGATCTTTGAGCAGAGATATCATCACAAGGACAACTGGCCAATTAAATGTATGTAATGTCACATGGCAGAGCCCCCACGCTGAATTTCAAGATAAATAATGGCCCAACTGATGGACTGAGGAGCAGAATGCCACGTCAGCAACCAAGACACATCAGAATGAGAGAGAGGGAGAGAGTTAGTGACCAATTCGTCTAAACATCAGACACACATCACACTAATTACTAAATTAACCAGGATAATATCCACCCTTGACACTGCTGCATTTCAGTAAGTTTTTTTTTTTTCTATCTACTAGGGGGCTTTCCCCCCTCAAACCTGCCAGTGCTACACGTCATTGTGAAGAGAGGGGCTGAACACACCCCAAGAAGTCGCACCTCCGAAGCCCCTCTTAAATGGTGATACAATAGGAAACAAATACAATATTTACAGTTATTACTTTCCTTATTTTCAGAATTTGCACATAGATTATTTTTGTTCATTTTTGGTTTCTTTTTTGCATTTTTTTTTCTCTCCAACGTTTTTGGGTCTCTTTTCGACACGCTGCTCTTTCTTCTTCACTTAGTCGTTGATGTGTCATCTAGAATGTAAAAAATTTTTAAGAGCTGAGAGCACAGGAAGTTTGTCTGCCAAAAGCATTCCAACAACTGAGAGGTTAGAAGACCGTGGTCTTGTTTGAAAATGCTTGTAAGTAGGGCGTGACTTGCAAAAGTCACCATCTCACGGGACTTGCTTCCAAAGGTTGTAAGTATGACCAGACTTGTCCGTCTCGCGGGACGTGAATGTGTCTTTCTGTCTTTCTTCAAAAGATCACGTCTTGTCTCATCCCAAGATTTTTTTTTTATAATAGAGAGATATCTAGACTTTGCTATCAAAAGAATTTGCTGTCATTTTTATTTTTTATTATGCTTTCTTCTATTTGGTAGAATGCAGTAGTTCATAGTTAGGAGACCAGGGTTTGTATCGTACAGTTGTGCTTGAAAGTTTGTGAACCCTTTAGAATTTTCTATATTTCTGCATAAATATGACCTAAAACATCATCAGATTTTCACTCAAGTCCTAAAAGTAGATAAAGAGAAACCAGATAAACAAATGAGACAAAAATATTATACTTGATCATTTATTTATTAAGGAAAATGATCGAATATTACATATTTGTGAGTGGCAAAAGTATGTGAACCTTTGTTTTCAGTATCTGGTGTGACCCCCCCAATAACTGCAACTAAACGTTTCCGGTAACTTTTGCTCATTCCTGCACACCGGCTTGGAGGAATTTTAGCCAATTCCTCCATCCAGAACAGCTTCAACTCTGAGATGTTGGTGGGTTTCCTCACATTAAGTGCTCGCTTCAGGTCCTTACATAACATTTCGATTGGATTAAGGTCAGAACTTTTACTTGGCCATTCCAAAACATTAACTTTATTCTTCTTGAACCATTCTTTGGTAGAACGACTTGTGTGCTTAAGGTTGTTGTCTTGCTGCATGACCCACCTTCTCTTGAGATTCAGTTCATGGACAGATGTCCTGACATTGTCCTTTAGAATTCTCTGATATAATTCAGAATTCATTGTTCTATCAATGAAGGCAAGCCGTCCTGGCCCAGATGCAGCAAAACAGGCCCAAACCATGATACTAACACCACCATGTTTCACAGATGGCATAAGGTTCTTATGCTGGAATGCAGTGTTTTCCTTTCTCCAAACATAACGCTTTTCATTTAAACCAAAAAGTTCTATTTTGGTCTCATCCATCCACAAAATAAACATTCTTCCAATAGCCTTTTTGTTTGTCCAGGTGATCTTTACTAAACTGCAGATGAGCAGCAATGTTTTTTTTTGAGAGCAGTGGCTTTCTCCTTGCAACCCTGCCATGCACACCATTGCTGTTCAGTGTTTTCCTGATGGACTCATGAACATGAACATGAGAGAGGCCTTCAGTTGCTTAAAAGTTACCCTGGGGTCCTTTGTGACCTCGCCGACTATTACACGTGTGCCTTGCTCTTGGAGTGATCTTTGTTGGTCGACCACTCCTGGGGAGGGTAACAATGGTCTTGAATTTCCTCCATTTGTACACAATCTGTCTGACTGTGGATTGGTGGAGTCCAAACTCTTTAGAGATGGTTTTGTAACCTTTTCCAGCCTGATGAGCATCAACAACTCTTTTTGTGAGGTCCTCAGAAATCTCCTTTGTTCGTGCCATGATACACTTCCACAAACATGTGTTGTGAAGAGCAGACTTTGATAGATCCCTGTTCTTTAAATAACACAGGGTGCCCACTTACACCTGATTGGCATCCCATTGATTGAAAACACTGGACTTGAATTTCACCTTCAAACTAACTGCTAATCCTAGAAGTTCACATACTTTTGCCACTCACAAATATGTAATATTAGATAATTTTTCTCAATAAATAAATGACCAAGTATAATATTTTTGTCTCATTTGTTTAACTGGTTTCTCTTTATCTACTTTTATGACTTGAGTGAAAATCTGATGATGTTTTAGGTCATATTTATGCAGAAATATAAAAAATTCTAAAGGGTTCACAAACTTTCAAACACAACTGTAGGTCCTCGTTACGTGGTGTTTGCACGTTCTCCTTGTATCTGTATGGGTTTTGTCTGGGTGCTGTGGTTTCCTCCCACTGTCCTAAGACATGCAAGTTCAGTGAATTAGCAAAGTTAAATTACCCCTAATATGTGTTTAGTGTGTTTGCCCTATCATGGACTGATGCCCTCTTTAGTCTTTGTTCCTACCTTGTGCCGTTTGCTAGGCTCCTGTAACCTTGGTCTGGATTAAGTGGGTTAGAAAATGACATGACGTGACTTTCTTCTATTACTTTATTAAATATCTTGTTGCTTTCACATTGCTATACTTTGTCTTTACATATAGAGTTTTTGCAGTAATAAAGTAAATATTAGGGCACCTGAAGTGGGACGATTGCTGCTTTCTTGCCCACAGGTTTTATCAAGGCTGAGAGGTCACAGCTCAATAGAAGAACAATTGTAGTAGAATTAAGACCCTGTTGGTTGGTTGGCTGGCACCCTGTCCGGGGTTTGTTTCCTGCCTTGCGCCGTATGTTGGCTGGGATTGGCTCCAGCAGACCCCCGTGACCCTGTAGTTAGGATATAGCGGGTTGGATAATGGATGGATGGATGGTTGGTAAACAGCATATAACCAAAAGGGCATTGAGCCTATGTGTGTCTCGGGGACACCTGAACGTCTGTTAGTGCTGGTGATGGCGAGCCACTATGTGGAATACTTCAGAGTGACTGGCAGCTGGGCATCACTCATACGTACTGTAGTTGTGTAAATAGGATCTCTGAATGTACGTATGTGTGTTAGACGTAAGTAGTAATGTAAGTTCTACCCAACCCATGATTATACATTTTCTTACTCCAATCACTTTCTTAGAAGTACAATATCATTTGTCTATCATTGATGCTACGTAGAAATTTTTTACTTTTTCATCGGCGGCTAAAAACCACTTAAAGTTAAGAGAGAACTGTTGTGATTATTGGAACCCACACTAAAAAGAGAGTGAGAAGTTTATGCACTGTTTTCAATTTCCAGTAGTAAAGGTGTTTGTTTCGTCTCTTCTATGTCTTGGTGCTTTATGAGGTTACTTTTCTGCACTGGCTAAAGAGAATATTGTCAGAAGTGGCTCCACAAGGTGAAGGGACTACCAGATGGGGAATTATATAAATAAATAATCATGAAGATATTAAATTAGGTTTTAGTTCAAAACAAAAATAAATCAGTCATTTTATCTGTACTTTATGGCAAACAATGGGTAGAACTTTGGTGACTGGCAGTACAAGTGCCTTTTGAAGTATGAGGTCATAATGGGTGCCAGCTAATGCATTGTGCCATTGTTCCCACCTCACCATTTTGGGTCCAAGGAGAATAAGGAACACATTAATGGTAGGTTCTTAGAAACCTATGAGATGAAGCCAGAAATAGCTTACTTATATTACATAAAAACTAGAGATGGCCACACCATGAGATTGCTCCACCACATATTATCATGCATTCAAAGTATCCCTGACAAGTAGCGGAGACAAATAGACTAGTATGCCATAATTTCATATTTAGTAAATAATTCACCTGCAGCTTTGAGAATTATAAGAAGATTCCAACTAATAGTCAAAGCTCACAGTAATACAATCTGGAGAAATTCTGAAACGGCACTCCACTGGCTGTTGTGATGGGGTGGAAGAGTTGTGAGAGGCATAATGCACATTGGCTCATCAAGGAGATCCTTTTTTTAGTTTGTCATTTCTGCCCGCTGAGATTTTAAAATTAGATAATGTCTCTGCACTCATGGTTTCTGTCTCATGGTGTTCAGTTCTTCAATGCCAGCTGGTTCAGGTTGTTAACACAATCCTATTTCATTACAGCTTACATCACTAGTCAGGGAGGTTTTCATTAATAATATTAACAATAAAGTGTACATTAATATTAAAACCTCATTTTGAGTTCTATTCATTAACAATAAAGTGTACTTTTGCTATGGTCTAGGAACTATTTGTTTCCTTGTATTATTTATGCTATGCTCTGTTTTCATGTAAATTACCATATAGCATTTGCCTGCAACCTTATTAGACACACAATTTAAAAAGTAAATGTTGGGTGCAGAGAGATTTTAAAGCAGGCAATCTAGAGCAGAGTATACTCCATAACAGCTATATGTATCTGTTAGTTCATCTTGTACATAAACTATGTCACTAACTACAGATGTTACTGCACCTGCTCTTTAATTCAAATTGTGGCCTACAAAATCATCTCCACCATCTATCAATTTGCTGTTCACTATCTCTCTAGATTTTTTTAATTTTAAGGAAACACACCCCATAGAGCAAAGGCAAGATCATTTTATTAAAATCTTTAGTCAGTTGCAGTAAACAAGAACTTTAAAACTGAAAGCAAACCCAGTTTGTTAGGTTTCTCCTTGTATTCTCAAGCTATGTTGATGGAGCTAGATAAACTTTAAAATACTGTTGTGTTTCTTGAAGGCAGAGTGACCGATCCTGTTGTCTTCCCTTATGCCTGAAGAATATGTTCAGGTATGTCCATTGGTGATAACTGAAGGCTGTCACATATATACAGCACTGGTTTAATCCTTCGTGAGTTTAGAGAAATGAAGCACACTCCTTTGCTTTGAATATTGTTCACGGTTCACCACTGCATCACCCAAAGGCATCCTCCAGTGTCACCTGAACCCCAACAACCCCCCATTTTAATTTCAGAAAGATCAACTTATAGGTTTTATATAATGTTTCACTCAAACCATGCAAAAGGCTTAAGAAGCATACTGCACTGCTAAAAATAAATTAATAAAAGTAGGAAACAGGCATCTTACAGGGAATATCAAGTACAATTCGAGCAGCAATGCCATACCAGAGGTTCTGTATATAAAAAACACTTTGAACAACAAATACATTTTCATTCAGCACCACTGCAAAAGGTTGACTTGTGTGTCCAAGGACTCCAGATTCAATCAAGATAGTGTCCCTTTTTGATGGTTCCCCATTAGCAATCTCACCAAAGGAAGAGTGGACATTCTTTTAAGCACTCCTTGTAGTTGCAACATTCAGCAAAATATTATGTAGCAATGAAAATCAAAATGAATATATTACATTCAGTATCTGGCACAGAGTCCAGGCAGGTATGAACAAAACTGTTTTTTGGAATGGCAATAGGACTTCTCAGTAGTTTTACAGTGTGCCTTTCTATAGGGACCAACATTTCAAAGCACCTTACAAGTAAGACACAATTTGTTTTACTTATTTACCCTTTTAGTATGCCAAATCATTTGAGACAATAGAAAAATAGGTATACTTGTTCTGCTGCGCTTTGAATCCCGACATTATGAAAGGCAAACTGTGTAAACATTATGTCAATTAAAATGTTTAAATTTTTTACAACATGAGCACTGTCTGGATAAATGAGCTTCACAGGGAATCAGTTATTGGTTATCATCCTGTTTCTGTGTTATTTTTATATAGCACCTTTCTATAGTGAATACCATCCAAAGGCACTTTAGAGCTACAGTACAACTGTTTCCATATGCTCGTAATGTCAATACTGGCAAAATGAAGTGACCCTTTCAAGAGGCAGAAATAGAATTTGCAGATCGATGGTCTTACTCAGTGCCAAGTCACAGTAAAAACGAACAATGAATGTCCCAGCACTCTGAGGGTGAGAGTACTGGGCATGTACAACTGCTTATATAGTGAGGGACCTTATGACAATGTGATTTTATATGATTTTATAATATATCTTTCCATAATAAGCACCGCACAGAGATGTTTGAAAGGCATGTTAAACTTGCGTTCATGTTTTCACAATATGAAAACAAGCAGAACACTGCCATTACCACAGTTTCTCCACAGTTCATGGGACCCAGGGGGTTATCACCAGCCTGGTCAACTTCTGTGTGAAGTTTGTGAGTTTAGCCAGTGTTTGTATGTGTTTTTTCTATATACTCTGATCTCCTTTCACTTTCTAAAGCCTTACAGAAAGTTTAATCAGGGACTTTAAATTGGTCATTTTCAGCCATGGTTCAATGTATTGGAAAGGCCTGGTTCAGAAATTCATGGAAGGCATGCAGGCAGCTAAAACGACTAAAGGAGTTCCACAGACAATTCCTAAATTTAAAACTGGACATCTTCAGCTTAAAAGTCCAGTCTCTCAACTGCTCATGATCCATTTTTGATGCCAACCAGGGTGTCATTTCATATTAACCATGTTTGTGGGTTGAAACTCCATAGGCAAAATGACCAAGCTTTAGTTCTTCGTTAAGCAGTGGTAGACTGTAATGTTTGTGCTTTATGTATAAACTTATATTTCTGATGACATAATCAGTTTTTAGGTGTGCCTAGATTTTAAGTAAATCTAAACCTGTTTAATTTTTGAAAGTTAATCAAGGAAAAGACTAATACTGTATAAATGATCTGCTAATAGCTTCCACACTAAGGTCTGACTATAGTTTATGTAAAATACACGGTTATTCAAAATGAAAGAGCAGAGTTCAAAAATTTATTTCAAACAAACTGTACATCATGCAAGATGGTGCCCCGCCTCATTTCCACTTGGAGGTCCAGCATTACCTGAACGACACCATTCTAGGACGATGGATTGGAAGAGTTGGACAACAAGATCTTGCTCATTGTCTATGGCCTCCCAGGTCTCCAGAAACTTACCCCCTGTGATTTGTATCTATGGGGGGTACATTAAAGAAAGAGTGTTTGTTCCACCTATGCCTGCTAATCTTCAAGATCTGCTACATCAAATTGAGAAAGCTGTGAATTCAGTAACTAGGGACCAGATGACTCGTGTGTGGCAACAAATGGTCTACCGTTTTGATGTTTGTCGCGCTACACATGGTGCTCATGTTCAGTGCATGCAACCTCAAGGACCATAGGACCAAACTTTGAACTTTCCACTGTCCAGTGGTGTGCGGCATGTGTTGCTGTCTTATACTGTTTGTTTGAAATAAATTTTTGTAATCTGCTCTTTCGTTTTAAATAGTCCTATATTTTAACCAACTTTTAAACATGGCTAAAATTAAATAAGGATGTACTAGATTTTGTTTACAAAATACATGCTAACCATCCAGAGTTTCATTTCAAAACCCAAGATTCTGCAGCTTCCTTTACCATCCTGCTGGGTGCTTCATTACTGGATTTGTTCCTGGGGGTTAGCTTGGGTTCTAATAATTTTATTCACACACAGATTTAAGAAAAGAACAGGATGCTTAATCAGATTTACAACATGAACAGGAACAAACGGAGGATATTCATTTTAAAAAGTGCATCAGACAGGGTCTGCCTGTCTCACCTAGCCTTAAAGTGACACATACGGAAAAGTCCTTGATATAAACTATTTGAAATTTATAGTGGCGTTCTTTCTTAAAATGCAATACTATTTTTGAATGTTAAAGAAGGAAAAATAGCAAATAGGGTCAAGAGACCATGATCAAATAAAATAATTCTATAGATTCCCTTTTTCCATCTTTATATATATGAATTTTTCTACTTTAGGTGGAAAGAGAAATGCTCCAAAACTGGCAGTCCCAACGCCATCACGTTACACAGGAGGTTACTCATATATTGCCAGTATGGACGATTAAGCCATTATTTTTTTGATAATGTTTAAAGTATATAAAACACTACAGACATTTACCAGAAGAAATCTGCCTTAATATTTTATGCATATTTCAGCCAATTAGGCTGCTGGGCATTGCAGTTTTTTTAATAGAACATCTGATGTAAGTCCATGAGGTTCTTATTGTTCTGATTTGAGAGAGAGTGGAGCATCAGCCCTGATATCTGTAAAGTGCATTATATTGCCTCTTTCAGGAGCCTGCGGAGTCCCATTGTCTTTCCAAGTAAGAAATGGAGAAGATCCATGGATATGCAGCAAGCATAACTAGCCTATCCATTGAGTAATGGAGGGTTTTCTTAAAACATGCAAACCATAAAACTTGATCCATGCTAGACGCATTGGCCTATACTCCAAACAGCACATATACTCTGCATGGAGATGCAAGTCGATATAGGACTATCTTGCAAGCCACACTGAAGTGCCATCTCCAAAAATTTAAAAAACAAGAGAAGATGCACAAAGCGAAGAGCCTACTGTTTAAAGTCAACACTCAGGAAAGAATGACATCCTCCTGGACATCAGGTAGCTCCACACTCTTAATGCTATCACCACTGCCTTGCTTCCTAGAATAGAAAATAAGTTAATGGTTAAACAAATTACATCACATCACCACAGTGTACATGATCAGACAGTCTTCAAAATAGTGCATGCAATGTTTATTCATAGGAAAAATGACACCCACTTATGAAGTCCCGAAACAAGACTATTCACAGGCCTACTACTTAGTTAAGAGTGGCATGGTGACAAAGTGGTAGCGCTGCTGCCTACTAACTGAGACCAGGGTTCACTTGCCATGTGCTGCCTCCCTCTTCTCTGCATGTCCATTTGGGTTTCCTCAGGGTGCTCTTCCATTCTCCCAAAGTCCAAAGACATGCAGCTCAGGTGAATTTTGTGAAGCTAAACTGGCCCTACTGCGTGTGGGTGTCCAGGGATTGTTCTTGCCTTTCTTTATTTGCTTCCTGTGATTGGCTCTAACTTTCCCACAGCAATGCTGGTTTGAAAATAGATAGACGAATGGCTTGTTTGGTTGTTTATTTTAAGATGGTTCCTTGTGAGTACAGAGGTGTGTATGAGAGGGTCTCATAACAGGACAGCCATGCACCCAAAATACTAGGATTATCTCCAGCTTCCACATAACCTGACTTGTATCAGGCAGGTCTGAGAATGTTATTTTATTAAATTTGCTGCAGGTGTTGGGTGTAGTAGTAGCAGAGATTACATGAATGGGGACAGCTGATTGAACCAAACATTGTGCATGTAACAACTTAGAATCCATTTATTTAGTATGTATTTTTATTGCTTTCAACAGGTAATATCTCTGCATGTGGTGCAAGTGGATCACTTCCCCCCATCTCCCAGCAGATGGCACATTTGTGCAAATATTAAAACTAGCAAGAATCTACACAATAATTTAACATACTTAAAATGTTTTAACTAACTAAAATTGCCTGTAATAAATTTTTCCAGTTTTCCATAACATGTTCATTGCAATTTCATGTCTAGAAAAACATTTTTGACTATAAAATTTGCTCATGGCTGGTGCTGTTGGCCTGTTTTCGGCGGTTGGGCAGACCCTTGGATCCTGCATAGCGCTACCCCTGTGTGCACATGTGCAGCTTGATCTTTTTTAGTTCTGCCTTGGGCCTTGAAGGATACAGCTCTGTTAAGCTGTCTCTGATGTGGATGTGAGCTACTACCCTCGGGCATCATGAAGAACAGTTCAAGTATTCTGTTCTGTTCAACGTGTACACCTTGGATTATAAACATAACACCAGGCTATGTCACTTGTAGAAATTATCCAAAGACTCCAGGGGAGCAAGAAAGATGATACTTGGGTGAAGAACTTTTTTCGTGTAACATCAGTAATAGCAAGGGACAAGTTATTGACTTTGGCTGCATCAGAATTTCCTTACGCCTAGTTACTATTCTAGGCATGGATGTGGCACACTGGTACTTGGAAGTCAACATCAGTGACAGGATGGATTGGTTTATAAATGCAAAGGGTAAAACAGACTCTTTTCTTTGGAGACTGTGCTCCTTAAATGCAGACAGTGAGATTCTTTATAACTCCATGATAGCCAGTGTGTTTTTCTTTAAGATAGTATGTTGGCCAGTAACCTCACTTCTGGAGAGGCCCACCAAATCGACAAACTAATTGAGGTGACAGGCTCAATTATGGGATGCAGTCTCAACCTGCTCCAAGTAATTTTATGAGGAGAGAAAGATGACAAAGCTGGTGCCTGTTTTAAACAATACTGCTTATCTTTTCTCTGACTCACTGTCATTGACCAATTTTAGCCAATAAATTATTTAACAAACGTGTTGAGAAACACTGCTGGTGTTTTTTTTTTTCTACAGTAAATGTGCTTTTATAATTCTGCAAAGTACTACTCTCTTTTCATTAACCAAGTTAGACATTTCTCTTTTGTTTTGCTGTGGGTTTGGTATTGGCTATAATACTACCGGCTATAAAAGCAAAATTCTGTTTGGGACAAATAAAATACTACCCTTTTTTCATTTAGGTATCAAGTGGTGAACAGGGCAGCGGTGGGGGAGATAAGACATGTTTACCTAATTTTTTTTGTTTTCTGTGAAAGGCTTCCGCAGCAGACTTGTGTAATCTGGCTCTAAACCATAAGCAACTGCTCCACCTCCTAACTACGAAAAGCCAAAGCACCATTGCAGTTTGTACCTATCACTTACACATACATTTTTGGGCTTAATGGAGCGATACCGAGCAGAGCCTAAAACCTTTCTGAAAGGACACAGTGATGATGGATTTTGTTCCAGAGTTTATAAACGGAGGATAATTCTGTATTTAAACAAGTCCCTCCTTATTTGTTCATTTCTAAATTCACAAAACATGTTCAAAGCAGGACACTCTATCTCTTTTCTTTTAGGATTAGTGTATATGCTTAGGCTAAAAATTTGATTAATCTAGTCAAGTTATAGTAGCTGATGAGGAAGGTAAATGACACCCAACTGTGCCTATGTGTCAGAATTTAGGAGCAGCATTCATTAATTTTGAAATGGAAGACACAAACATACAGGCAGCTATGAAACTTGTAAATCACCAGATCACTGCAAGGTAATGCAGAAGCAAGAAACCTAATTTAGAACACGGCAATAAAAGAGTAACAGATATTTTGATTGAAAGCTATGGTAGTTTGTGTTCTGTCAGCCATTGCAACAGTCCAAGAGTCAACTTTACTCTCCACAGCATTACTATTGTTACAGCTAAAGCTTATAGAAACCTTCCCTATCTTCGTACACATGGGAACTTTGCAGAGAGTACATGGCCTGTTTCAACATCAGGTTACATTTAGATTAAAATCAAACCATAGATTTTGCAAACTGCAGTATTACAGCAGTCTGGTAGTACAGAGTTTGAAGCATAGGTTGGGTATCTTATGCATATCATTTAAGACTTTTCATGAATGGGTTTGATTTTGTAAATTGGGCAGCACATTGGTCACTGTCCAATAAGCTCTTAACAGTCCTAACTCTAGGAATTCCTCGCTCTTCAGAAAAAGAGATATGTAACATTGATGCAAATTCGCTCACAATGGAGGTAATAGTGCACTAAATGACCAGTAGGCCCATTGTGGGTGGGGAACTGAATTTAAAGGAGTATCTCAACTTTCATCAATGGCTTCACCTGAACAAATGCAGAGAATTTCAAGTAATGTTATCCACCATACACCTGTTAGCTAACTTTAGAAAAGCCTAGGGCTTTTTTAAGTCGTAAATTCTCTATGTCCAGCATTTGTAAGCATTTTTGCTCCCTCTTTGAGGGAAGAACCTCCAGCGGGAACGGAATGATACTGCTGCAGAATAGAAATATTTTATGCTACACACTGTAGCACAACGAGCTGGGATTGAGTGAGTAGAAGGTGGCATTGTTTGCTATTATTTGCTTTTCCAAAACAAGATGCATTTATAATAATTGTACAACAAAATTCTGCAACATATTGTCTTGTATTAAACTTTTAATTAATGCTTATAAATGAGCACCTTGCCGTAACATCTCTTTTGTGATCTTTCATTATTCCATTAGTTTCAAGAACACACAAAGGGGCACATTTTCATATGGGTAGAATATGGAATGTTCAGGTGCGTGATGTCATGTACATTTTTCAGAACTTAAACAAAAAAAAGGGAAAAAAAGAGTGTTACATTACATTATAGAATTTAAAAAGAGTAATACTTTACGGGTACCAGAATGACTCAGTATCTTGGTTTTATTCCAAAGCTAGTCATAGGGATTGTTTGTAAATACTTTCCTAGTCTCTTCACACAATTCAAAAGTACATCTTAGATTTACTAAACCAATGTCTATGTATGCTCAGCCTTTACCAATACAAGTTGGTGTCTTACATTTGATGTTGCCAAAGTGTATTCCGACTCACCATGAAGAATGGATTTAAATAAACTAAACAGATGAACAATAGAGAGTCATTATGCATCAATTCAAGAGGAATTTCAGAAGTAAACTACAAGCAATGATTTAAGTGACAAAGTAATGAATAGCAGAACAGAATTCATTTTATCCTCCTCTAATTTCTAAATGTATATACAGATCCCTACTAAATTTTACATACATATATACAGTCTTTATTCTTTTTTTTTTGCCAAACACAGACATATTTGTTGACTTACACAAGCAGATTACCCGGCAGTAACAGACTGTGATCTTCTTTTCTGCTCCCATCAAAAGGATTTCCAAAGGATCGTTTCCGCAACATAGTTTTCACTAAAATCTGCCAAGACATTGTTTTTAAATTTCATTGTTTAGTTTCTCCAGCATAAACCACACAAAACACTAAATACTAAAAAAAAGAGAGGGATTCTACAAAAGCTAATTGTGTTCTCTGTCCTTACAATTTCTATAAAATCAACCTTTAGGTTGATAGTAGTGGTGTAGCTAGGGGAGAGCAAGGGGGGACATCTGTCCCCGGGCTCAGCATCCAGGGGGCGCCAAACTGATGTTACGAAATTTTAGAATGAAATGTTTTCCATTCTTAAATGCACTAAAAAGGAAAATAAAAAACATTTGCATACTCAGTCCATCACTTCATCAGTATGAGGATATCTTTTTCCTGTGTTTTTTTGTCTCTTTCTGATTTCGAAGCACGTATTAGTTCTATATACCCAACAGACAATAATTTATCCCCTCCATTACTCTTAACATGCTTGACTCCCACCCAGAAACATTTTTGATGTTATTAAACAGGTCGTGCAACTGACGTGGGGCATTAGTGTATCATTAACAAATGTTAATTTAGCCTACACACTCTGAAATATTCAATATGTGCCTTAATTTTGTAACTATAACAGTTAATAGCTGCAGCACTAAAGCTGCATACTTGCAAATTAGGATGGAGCAGTCTCCTTCCAGGGATGTTAATTTTTCATGTCTTGCTGTTCTTTATTTATATATAGTTTCAGCCCTCTGTTAACTTCGAATGGTGGTGCAAAAAAAAAAAAAAATTGAATTGAATTAAGCAATCCTAGAACTCATTTTGAAAACCACTATTTAAATGTAAAATTTTGCAGAGGAGGTTGCCCTAGCTGTTTCCAATATATTCTACCAATCTTTATTAAATTGTACATTGTTCAATGGCATGCAGACAACCCGTCATTTACAACCGATTTTTTTATTCTTTTTATGTTCTTACCACTGTGGCTAGGCTGGGGATGTGCTTCACTGAATTCTCCACCTCCTCTTCTGTCACTTCAATCAGAATGCAGTTCTCATCCTCAGAAGGTAAGATGTCCGTGCCATGCTTAGTCACCCACGGATGCACCTACACAAGGGAAACACAAGACAAATTACACAATTAAGTCAGCAGTAAGCTCAAGTTCCCAAATGTAGTAAGAGGGGGGAAAAGCAACTGTACATAAGTCAGAGTACCTTAATTTGTGGCACTGTAATTCTGGTTTCTGGATTCTTGTCCAACATTTTCAATAAAAGGTCTTTCAATTCTTCTGATATGTCTGGACTAAGACGAAAACAATTCATTAATGTGGTTGTTGATGTGTAATTAACTACTTGTGATAACTCAGGTTGCAATTGTTAGAATATGAATCTTTCCTTATTATGACTATATATGCACATAACAGCCTCAAACATGACAGCATTTTCTGCACCTGCTGCCTCCATGGACCCTATCCTAGTAGTTTTGGCTGGCCATTTCTTTAACTTCAGTTAGCTTTTATTTTATATAGTGCCTTTCATACAAAATATTATCAAAAGGCATTAAAAAGAATTATATGATTACAGTCCTTCTCATATTATTTTAAACATTTCAAGTGTAAATCATAGAGATAAATGTAAAGCATTTAACACTTCCCATTATCCATCCATCCATCAATTATCCAACCTGCTATATGTTATATATAAATTATGTATAATCATGTGCAATCAGCTACAAACATGACATGAGAAGCCTTACATAAATTGTAATTGGACACTTTTAAAACAAAACACACACACACACACACACACAGACACAAAACAATGAAAAACAAACATAACATTTAGACACACCAACAGGCTCTTCAGCAAGTATTCTCTTAGTTAAGAAGGATTGTTTGGGGACAAATTTAAACAAACAGCAATTCTTAATTGCAGGAGACATGCAATTTTTCAAAAAACAATTTAAGGGCTAGGAAAAAATAATATCAATGCAGATGTCTAGGGAAATGAGAATGTTGCAAACTACGCACCATTATGAAAGCTGAACACTACAATTAGTTAAATTAGATACTCAATAGGTAACTGCTTCATTTCCAATCCCAGCCAAACCCATCAGATAGTGTATGTACCAAGGGTAATTAGCTGAGAGAAATATTTAGTCAGGTTATGTATTAAGTATGTTGCTTTGTCTTAATTTACTTTCAGTTCCCTAATTACTTACAATTCAGGGAATTCAACAGGTTGACTCTTAATTTTCTGATGAAGGCTCAGGATTTTCTCATCCATAAAAGGACACTAGGAGAGAGGAACACAAGTAATAAAAAGAGTAAATTAAGAGAAGCGCACAAAGGTAAATAAGGCATCTCAATCTGATGCCAGAATTATGGCAGGTTAACAAAACGTAGTTAATTAAATTATGGAACAATTTAAACTCAAAGATATCTACTGTACTTTCTCTTAAGGCAATGCTTATCTTGCTACAGTGTGAATAAAAAAATAAAATAATGTTCAGACACTGACAATGGTGTATTTCAATGACAAGACAGCCTGTACACCGCCATAATGTGTGATTAAATTAAATTACCATGCAATTGCTTTAGAATGGTTTGCCTTCAGACCTAATTTGCTCTGGGATGAGCGAAGGTAGAATGATGTAGTTAACACTGGTATAAAACATTCAAGATGTCAAAAATATACTGAAGCAAAAATCTTTAATTTAAATACCATCCACTATATCATGCCAACAATGTTTGCAAGTGCAAGTGTTTCACATTGGTGAAAATTATACACATATCATCAGGAAATGCTGCTACATGAATGTATTACCTGTCCAAACACAAAACAGAACAGTGTAACTCCCATGGCCCACATGTCCAAAGCCTACAAATAAATTAAAAAAAATATATCTTAGCCACATTTACTCCTTCTTTATTCTAGTTCCAGAAATTAATTGGAATAGACTTTCTGGGAATTACAGATTTTGGACTCAACTATAAGAGCTATTGCACATCTTTATCATAAAAGCCAAAACAGAAGTGACAAATAAAAAAAAATTTCCATGGAGATAGAATATTTTATCAGGTTTGTTAGATGATAGTATATATTTTGTTATATTAGCTCAGTGTTTTTATTAATTATTATTTATTACAGACCTGTAGCTTGTTAGAAAAAGTGAAAACCTCACATGTCAATATGTCATTTCTGGCTTCCACCCTTGACTTCACGTCTCTTTAATTTTCACCTAGTATCTAACATAACATTCACAAACAAGCTTAATCCACTTAAGGTTCATGTGAGACCCATATTCCTGCAGCATTAAAGGGCTTCATTACGGCAAATTCATAGATTTATTTTTTGTACATTATTACAAGAAAATTTTAAAAGATTCTGTTGTGTTATTTTTCCCTTTAACCTTCTGAAAAGTAATAATGCAAACTTTTTAATCATAGCGTGTAGGTAACTTGGATTATATTTGGATAACATACTACCTTGTCATTCTTATAGATCTCATTTCTTTGGTTGTGGAGAGGAGTCATATTGCTTAAATAGCAGAATTAACATTCTATGCTGCATAAAATAATTATATATGTTTTTAATACAAATATGTACTTCTGTATTAAATTACACACAAGCACATTATACTTTAAGCTGCAGAAATAAAACTTTTTTTCAATTTGCACACTTATACAGTGTATAGATTAATTAGATTTACACAATTGCTACATTCATAATTAACCTGCCATAATAAATTGGTAACTGAACGGGGTCAAGTCTTACTGATAGCGTCACAAAACATGTACTGCCATGACAGCACACCAGGAATGGCTTGACTTTAATTTTACATTCTTTTAAACAACGAAACAAAAAGGATCAGATATGGGTCAGTCAATAAAAAATATGCACATAAACAATATTGTCTTAACTGCATGCCACCAGAATATTGATTGTCATGATATGGGGCATCATGCCCCATAAAGTATAGCTACAACCTTTCAGAAATGTCCACATGATGTTAAGAACCCACGTTTTGAGTGTGCGTGGTTTCTGTTTCTGGAGACAACAATACACACAGACATCACATTTTATACTGTAAATAGCTATTAAGTGAACTGTACTGTAATGTTTATGTGGCAAGTCTTGTGGTGTGTGTATTTTGCCACTAAACATCCTCAGCTGCAGTACAGAGTGTCTGTACAAACTGAAGTGAGGTCCACCAGGAGGGTTCTACTTTTACTTAGTATCTTTATAGATTTTCCTTCTTCGGGGCAGACAGTAGCTAGTATTCCAGCATTCATTTGGTTTACTCCTAAAATTAACTTATCACATCAGCACACATTTACTCTCAGCAAGTGCCTGCAGGAGTCCTCTCCTTTATAACCTTCACAGATATGAATCAGCTAAATAAATCAATCAAATATCTGAAGGTTTTATCTTACTTATTTTACCTTGCCAGAAAAATTCTTCCTTGTTTCCAAAAGTGTCTCTGGTGCAAGAAATGCTGGAGTCCCAACTGTGCTAGTGAGCAGAGCATCTGTTCCCTCAAACTGGTTACTGACACCAAAGTCTGCAATTTTGATATGTCCATCTTCTCCAACTAGTAGATTGGATGGTTTAATGTCACGGTGAACAATCTTCTGGTAGTGCACTAGTCCGAAGAAGGCCCCAAAAAAGAAAGAAACACACACACGTACTATACTCAGAACATCCAATTCCATAGAGGAGATTTAGGACTTAACTTCCATTTTTTTACCTTCTAATTAATATCCAACCATGTGCTGTTCGCTATACTGTCAAATACAACTTGTTTTCAAATACGAGTGTGCAAAAGTGCCTTAATCCCATGAAGGACAGGCACTAGCTTCCTGAGTGCTTTTTTGAATAAATGGATTAAATAATGAATTCAGTATGGGTCAAAAATAAAGCTAAACCGAAGGCGGGTCCAGATATGTTGTTTGAACAGTGAATTCAAAGAAAGTATTGCGCTGGTCTACTTCTTATAAGTCATTTGTAAAAGCATTTCTTTTAACTTTAGTAGATAGCATCTCATATCAGTGAGGCTGAGGCTTGTCTTGTAAATGGTTATACTTGGAATTTAAAAAAAAAGAGATTTGAAATTTAAGTTATAAGGCAATAGGCCCCCCCTCCCGCCCCCCCCCCCCCCCCCTTTTGTATTTCATTTTGCGATGTGCTAAAGTCCGCCTATCCATTTTTTGATTCTATTTACCAACTGTGGGGCATGAAGAGCCACAGCCTATCCCAGTAAAATTGTAATAAGGCATGAACAGTTTTTGCATTGGGTGGCAGCCCATTCATACTAAACACTTACTCATTCCTTGTGAGGTAATTTAGTTTTGGCACAGACACAACAAGAATATGCAAATCTGTTTCCTACTGAACAGGCCAGATAACGAAGACAATAATTTACAACCTGTCTGGGATGTGACATGAGTCTAGCACGGTCCACTCGCCTTGCCTGTGAGGTTAACCACATGCCTTTATTCTGTGTGAAGACATTCCAGTACCTGGTGCCATCCCAAAAATTCACTAGGATGGCAGAAAGCATTCCTTTTAATGGGATTATATTTAAGCCTGTTTACATCAGTGTAACATGATGCAATTGTGCATTTTTCTAAACTCATTTAACTTTACCATATATAAAGCAAAAACCTAAACTAGATGGGCTACCAGTATATGTATCCATGCATCCCCACTGACAAATCTATTTTGTTGTAAGGGTGTTTATCCCTAAGGTGAGGTATCTTATAAAAGAAATTTAGAAAGGAGAGAAAAATCATTAAGTTTTATTTCTTGCTCATTCCAAGTGACTGGTTATATTCAGTTCCACTTAAATTCTAAATAAATTAGAGGATTTTACTCATAAAGCTTTGCCACTTACAAAATTCAATTCCTTTCAACAAATCCCGAAAGTAGAATCTTGCTTGATCTTCCGTCAGGGGCTTATCTGTGGGAACTTCTAGAACGGCTCTGCTTGTATAAAACAAATTACTTTTATGAATGCTTCTTCCACCTCAGTATTGTTCACATTATTTATTTTGTATAATGTCTTTACCATCAAGCACCATTATAAAGTAAACCGTACTACACCATAATGCAAAACATAAAATTATAAATTATTATAGTATTAATAGTTACACAATTTTCAATTTAAACATGAGATGCTTTGGGAAGAACCTGCAAAAGCCATGCTATCATGTGTGAAGTATTTATACCAACATTGTTCAAGCGTGTTATGGCGCAGGGATAATACCACATCCACAGATATGTTTATCAATAGAAATGGCTACTTAAGAGCTTTTTTAACTCTGATTTTTTTATATGCCTTTTGTGTCAGAGTTCTGACAAAATGATGCTATGGATCATGTCACAGATAGAAGATAGGCTACGTTTGACACTAATGACAAACCATATCTTTTTAAGTAAAGACAAATAATTAGATTTAAGTAATACATTCTATTACTTAATCTTATTTAAAAAAAAAAAAAAAAAAAAACTTACCCTTGCTTTACCAGCTCAAATACTGCAAACAGAATGAAGAAAAAAAAGAAACACACCCATTATAAAGACATTTTCCAATCAATAACACCTTTGACAACCACTTTCTGTTTTGTTTCAGTTTCTAGGCCCTATTTTCTGGAATGTTTTAACAACCACCATTAGTTCTATGGTGCCTTTCTATTATAAACATCATGCCAACACACTTGCCAAGTATACAACTATAATTCAATTGATGATAAAATGACCAGAGAGAGCACAGGCAGGTTGGTGCCTTGGTCACAATGGGACAGAGTCTTAAATCACCCATCCATTTTCTTAAAGTGTTAGTACCGATTAAGAACTAACAGGATAATAAAAATATTGCCGCTGCTGATAAGCTCTGAAACGCAGACAAGATAGAAGCTTTGAGCAGCCATACTGATCACTTTAATACCATGCCATTGGTAAAGCAATTTACATCTGTTTTTTGAAACAAATGCTTTATACTTTATTTCATACATATATTTCACTTTTATAGGAGCCAGCAATTTTGAAATCCTCCACTTTCTAAACAGAATTAGATCTGGATTACTAGACTTTTGAAATACAATTTTTGATGTATATTGCAATTATACTCGTATTTAAATTCAGTTTTATAGTGATAATACAGAAATAACAGTTTGCAATTAAGAACTTTAAAAAGTGGGTTGGGGGGGGGGGGGCGCAACATAGGGCATATACATATGCCACCTTACACCATTGTGACACAACAAAATCAAGTCTTTACATTTTGAAACACCATGCACCTAACTGTTATGATGTTACTCTTTACAACTTTAATAATCATAGCATTGAACATTTGTCCACCAAGTAGAGTCCTATACAAAAATTAAATCAATTTCATTGTGTATTTTGCACATTGAGGAAAGTACAAGAACCACACCACAGGGTATAAATGGTCCTTGCATGTTAAAGGAACCAAGGCTGCTAGTCTGAACTGTAAGGTTTAGATTTGAATGTTAATCATTTCCTTGGCCATAATTTGATAGAAAACAACAACATTTACATTATTTGCCTGACGTATTGTACAGTCAAAAAAGGATATTACTTGTACAATAGAAGTTATTATGACTTATGACTGAGAATCCAATGTTCTCACTGGGGTTGCAGCAAATACGGAGCATGTATTGCTTCTATATATTTATTAATTCCCCGTTTACCTGATTAGAAGTTTCTATCCAATACTAACACACATAATAAAACAAAAAAATAAAGCATATCTAGTCCTCATCAAATCCTAATAAGAAGCTATCAGCCCTCAGCAGAAGTGGTAACTATAGATTTCCATATGTAATCCTGGATAAACCTGTACAAAACATCTAATCCCTAAACAGAAAAAGGATACACTAACAGATTTTGCCAGCATGACTTTCCGTTTCCGTACTGGACACACTGCAACCCTGTGTGTCGCCTTCCTGCAAGCAAAGAAGCCAGGATGGCCCTAGCCCAATAAGGGAAGCCCCCGACGGTGACCTTTTCCCCGGGACAGAAGGCCAAACAGTAGGGACACCCACCCATGTACAGATGGTCTTCGCTGGGGTCATCAAGCACCTGGCCAACAAAAAGGTATAGAAGACAATTACTAGAACCTAAATGCCTACCATAGCCTTTAGTAATCAAGTTACTGAAATGTAGAACAGAGGTTAAAGGGGACAAAAATTAAATAAGTTACCTCTACCAGTTTCACCACATTGGGGTGATGCAGCTTCTTGAGGATGGCAATCTCCTGGTAGACCCGCTCTAGAGGACCCTTGGGATTACTTGTGCTTTCAGGGCTGGTTCTGGTACCACGAGGTGGGGGCCGTCCTGTACCGTATAAAATTAGTAAGAAATATGTACAATTTAGTTACTAGCTGTTTGAATATTCTCACCATAAAATTAAAAAAGAATTCAGTAAAGTACCCTTATGGTTAAATTGGTAATTTCCTGAATTGCACCAGGTTTTACTGGGATAGGCATATTCTGCCCATAACATTAAACCAAATTAATTATAGATATTTGAGAATGTTATTGTATATGATGTAGCAGTAAAGGAATTAAGCTATGAAAAAATTAAAACTGCTTACAATTATTTGCAAAAATAAAATCCTGATTATCAGTTCAAGCAGTACGCTGAGCAAAGTTCACTTTTGTTGCTTCACAATATTAAGGACAAGCATTGTTGCCATGTTCCTTTTGTTTAGGTTTTCTTCTGGTTTCTCTTCTACATCCCTAAGATAAGTTGACTTACAAGCATTAAGCAGCCCAGTGCAATAAAGGTGCCCAATGATGGACTGGCATCCATTCAGGGTAGATTTCTGTATTGCCCCCAATACTTGTGGAATAGGTTTTAACCTCCTGTTATTTATACATTACAGCAAAAAGGCATGGACATATGATTTGAAAATAACATAAAATATAAGACTTTTCAACATGTTACAAACAAATGGATAAATATTTTTTCCTTTGGAAGAAGACAGTGGTATAAAATGGCTTGTCTGACATAGCAGTTTTCTTAGCCTTGTCAATGTATACTGCTTTATCCAGTCTCCAGGGATCAAATCCCACACCTGCTTGTTGTCTATCTGGAATTTGCATGCTTTCCTGACATCATTCTCCTCTTTCATCAAAGACTTGCATGTTAGGTTAAATAGTGATACTAACATTGCCCTGTATGAAGGTGTGTGTACTTTGTGATGAAATGGTGCTTGTTTCTATCATGATATGCTCCTGCTGCCAGTGACTCAGAATTGGATTAAGCAGATTTGAGAATGTTAACATAATTCCATATAAAAACAAATGATAAATTTTGGTACTTACGAGGAAAGCCTGCCTGACGCATAAGCTTCTTTTTAGAAAGCACTTTCATTGCCTGGAAAGGGTGAACATTTAAAAAAAAGCAGATATTTTAAACTCGTTAGACAAATCAAAACAATCTTTGATAACATCTTCCCAAAACATTAAAAATTCAATTACATTGTGCAACACTTCCATGAGCTTGACACCTGTAGTTTCCAGTTTTCAAAATGCTAGCCGAGAATAAGTACAGACATTATAGCTTGAACACACCATAAAAATAACCTTCAGAGATTTAAATAATCTGCCACCCCTTATTATAAAAATTATACTGGTTAATTTACCAACACTTAAAGTTTCTGTGTATACAACTGAGAGTCATGGATTTACTGTTATTTCATTGTAGGCAATATGTCCTAATGGCTGGAATGTAACCCATAAAAAGACCTCACCGGCCTCTGTTCATCCAAGGGCTTGAAATGGTAAGGGTGAGCAGCATTAAATACCTGGACGTCTACATCAGTGAGGACCTCACTTGAACACTTAACACCACACAGCTGGTCAAGAGGGCTCAACGGCGGCTGTACTTTCTGAGGAAGTTTGGTATGTCGACTAAGATCCTTGGCAATTTTTACAGCTGCATTGTTAAGAGCATCTTGACCAGCTGCATCACTGTGTGGTACGGTAACACTACTGCCATGGACCGCAGACTCCTGCAGACAGTGGTAAAGAGTGCTGAGAAGATCACCAGGACCCTACTGCCCTCTCTGTATAGCATCTACAACTATAGAGTCCGCAGGAGAACAGCCTCGATCCTCAGGGATCCCACCTATCCCCAACATGAACTGTTCACACTTCTACCCTCAGGCAGGAGGTATAGAAGTATGAAATGCAGGACTTCCAGGCTAAAGAACTCATTATTCCCCAAGGCCATTAGACTCCTAAATAACTGACTGGAGTTTATAACCATGGTCCACCTCATTCTATCTACCTCACACAACTGTATTTGACTTGTCCATCACACACCTACCTGCACAATCTATACTTTACGCTGCCTCTGTTACTTATTATCTATCTGCTACTTATTAATTACGTTTATCTTTATATGTTGATTTTTTCATTTGGTGTGTACAGCAAAGAAAGAATTTCCTTGTACAGGGAAACGTGTTTCCTTACTGTGCACATGACAATAAACTTTGAACTTGAACTATCCATCCATTATCCAACCCGCTATATCCTAACACAGGGTCATGGGGGTCTGCTGGAGCCAATCCAACACAGGGTGCAAGGCAGGAAATAAACCCTGGGCAGGGCGCCAGCCAACCACAGAACCTGAACTAATATACAGTATCTAAAAAATAACAGTTATATATTAAAGCACAAGAATATAATTCCTCACAAATTACTTTGAGCCCAAAAAGAAAAGGTGGATCTGCAGGCCTTTAGAATGCTTGAAACAGTTTGATCCACCCGTCTCCTATCCTCTTTTTGTCATGAAATCTAGGCCCAGGAATATCTTCAGAAAATCTCCATACTAGAACATACAAGTATCGCACAGTGGTTCCAACTTAAGTCTTTTGGTCAGTGAGTCCCTAATACTAACTACTGTGCATCAGTGCCACCATAGAAATTGTTCTGGTGGTTTGAATTATAACAGAGAGGCTGTTCAATTTTTGCAGTGCTTGGGCCAAAAGTCAGTCAGGCTAGTACATTTAGATACAGTAGCTTACTTTTTTATTAATTAAAAAAAAAAACACTTTTGCATAAACTCTAATAGATCCAATGGAAAGCTGTTTAGTGTTTGTAATTCTAGATGATTGCACATGTTCTCTCCTTTGAAGAGCCATGTTGCCTGCAAAGTATGGAGAACAGTGTGAATACTTCAAAGAAACAAATCTTTCACACCAAACCTGATGAATACATACATAGTAGGTGTTGTCATCTTCATTGTATGCCAACTTGACAACTCCATAGGAGCCCTTTTTTGAAATGGGACAAAAAACAAAAAAAGACAATTAGCTGGCTCCAATGTTCTTTCAACCAAAAGGCTGCCAAAAAGAAAGTTATTAAAAATGCAGGCATTCCTAATAAGCTATCAAGTTTTATGGTCAAGTCCCGTCTGCACCTGCTTAATGAATTGCTCTATGCAGACAAAAGAAGTGATCAAGGTGGGTGCCTCCTGTAGTTAATGAGGAGCAATTGCTCAGGTTCTAACTTGTTCATCCCACATGGCACCCAAAGGAAAAAGCCACCTACTCTCTCCCCAAAATATTAATATCATCCATCAGATAGCCAGTTTACATTAGATGAGCAACATGGGAATTTGAAAAGTGTGGTGTAACTTCTACATTAAATTCATTACCCCCAGTTTTAAATCCCTTGCAACTTTCTTTATACTGTACCTTTCCAAGTTCATCTTTTAGCTTATATTGATTAAGCTGTACACAGTCCTGTGAAAACAAAGGAAATGATGATTAGAAGAATCCCCTCTCTAGAACAGTGTGTTAACCCACAGCATTTTTAAAAAATAAACATAACTTACGATGACAGTTGTTTAAAATAAATCATTGAATCATTTTTTATTGCCAAAATAGAAGTTAATTTTTAAAAAGTCATCTTGTTTGAGCTTTACCATATATACAAATATATTCTAACACACATTTTTAACACCGTAAAAGGAATGAAGGAATATAGTAATCTCCCAAAACGTGCAACAAAAGACAAATTCATTTAGTAACAAACCTTATTTTTATATTTCCTTTCCATTATGAGCGCAAGAGCAGTACTTGACGTTTTCCTAAATCTTCAACTTATCATCTGCAGTATATGCTGCTAGTCACATTCCACAGAAAGTAGAAATGGCAGACTCTGCACTAGGCATCACAGTGTTGCAGCTCCCAGGCTTAAAACATTTAGGTTGGTTTGCGAACGCTTTTCCTATCTATGATTATTTCAACCACATTTCCTTTCTTCTGGCACTTGCCATATTTAAAGTTGTGCTGCAATTGCATTGCCATATTCATAGAGAGATAGCAGCTGAACAACTCTTCTTTTGACAAGCTTTGAACAAAGCACGTGACTCATGAAAATATAAAACTGCCCTAAGGGTTTTATGGGAAACGACAGTTTATAAAAGCTGAATGTCTGCTTAGGATCAGATCAGTACTCTAACAAGAGATGGATCAAGTTACATTTAAAAAGATCCTCCTTCTAGGCTGGACAAATAAGCCCACTGTATGCCTATTGAATAATATTTATTTTGGTACCATGCCAGTATTAACTGTACTATTTCAGTGAATGTTTGGTAAGGTTTTATTTGCTTCACTTGCTTTTTTTGAAGACATGCTTCCCCTCTTTCTTGCCTTTATCCTGTGCATTACTCAATATTTACATACTGTATTATAAGAGAAGGGTTTTACTTAGTCTCTACCAGCAGTTCTTTCTTCTTAAATAGACTGTGGGAATTGCATTTCAGAATAGGCATCATGAAGAGCAAACAACATGTACACTAAGCAGCTGCTTTCCTGTCTAGGCCAGGCATCACCTAGTGGAGTTTACATTGGTATTGTCAGCCATTTCCCAAATGCCATTTTGCTGCTGGCAAGTGTGGCACATGGAGTGTGGTAGGAAACCAATTACTTATAATAAGTGCACTGGCAGGAAGTTAGGAGAAATTGCCCATCTGTTCTCATAATTCATAATGTGTAATGTTCACCTTAACCACTCTAAGAGGGGAAAAACATAGGCAGTTAAAAAGAGAGTACACCTCACAAGCTTTTATTTTCTTTTTTAAAGAAGTTAGCTATCAAGCATTCAAAGTAACTGATTCACCCAGGCAGCGAGTCTTTTGATACAGCTACTAGAAAGAGGAAGATTTAAGAGAATACGTACCAAATGTCACCCAAGTCCATTAGTGGGAAGACATTGGTTTTAAGTAATATGAAAATTATACCAGCCTTTAGCACAAGCATTTCACATTGAAGCCAAAATCAATGTTACATGGCATCATGAAATTATTGAGGAAGTGGTCTTTGGACAGTTCCAGAAAGCCCAAGCAGATATTAGAGACTGCACACTAGTTCAAAACAACTGAATTTGTATTTTTCCTGTCTAGTCCATTCCATGCTTTTTCTTGCAGTCAGCATAATATTCAACCATGATATAAAATTGCCACACTCTGCAGCTTCATGTATATGTTTTGACCCTCTTTTCTCAGACTCAAACTTACCTGGAGATCAGTAATGGACACTCTGTGAGACTCCACAGTAGGTCTCCTGGGTAATCTGGGAGAGGAGTGGGGTGAGGTCACCGGAGAATAGGGAAGCGAGGGATAGATGTAGCGTCCGTTAACCCCTGTATGGAAACCCGGAGACTGGGGAGTCTGAGAGCGCTCCTGCAAAGACAGCTTCCTGTCAGAAAGGTTGAGACGAGCTCGAGACTCACGGGTCCCTGGGAGCCTTTGATTATGGTTTAAAGCTTCATCAAGCAGAAAGTGTTCGCGAAGAGCCTCACTAGAGTTGCAATTGTCTAAATCACTCACGGGTGACTCTCCATTGTCACCATGGTCCCCAGCTGCAGAGCTTGACTCGTACTCTGTGACTACAATCAAGGACTCCATCCTCCCGTCGAGGTTTAGTAGAGAGACATTGCAGACAAGATTTGAATGCTGCTGGGCACTACTCTGGCTAGACAGCAAGTCATTCCTGCAAATTGTCTTAGCAGCAGTGACACTTGAAACACATGATGACATGGCGATTGTTCCAGCCACCTCCACTCTGCTCCTCCATCCACTCTTCAGGTGTCAAGGCTGTAAGAAGGGACAACAGAATGTCAACCAAGCTTTGTCAGATTGCTTCAGTTCCATGTGACTCAAAAAACAAGTCAATGCATATTCTAAAGAATACAACATCAGCAATGGCCTTGAAAATGTGGGGAGAGTATATTAATAAAATAAAGCAAATAGTTAATTCATTATTAATCATTCCAGTGGCAAATATTGTTTGGGAATTCACTCCGATTAAATCATCCACTATTGACATGATAATGGCAAGTAGGAGTGACTCACTGACACTGAAAATGTACACCTCCAGGAAATGGCAATGGTACACACACAATCTATACTAATAAAAGGCAAAGCCCTCACTGACTGACTCACTCACTCATCACTAATTCTCCAACTTCCCGTGTAGGTAGAAGGCTGAAATTTGGCAGGCTCTTTCCTTACAGCTTACTTACAAAAGTTGGGCAGGGTTAATTTCGAAATTCTGCGCGTAACGGTCATAACGGTCGACAACATCCGCCAGCGACAACGTCCGCCATGTTAAACATTCTTATTTATGGCCCCATCTTCACGAAATTTAGTAGGCAGCTTCCCTGCGCTAATCAAAACCGATGTACGTACTTATTTTGGTGGTATGATGCCACTGTCAGCCGCTATATTGAACTTTCCAATGGTCTTTGTTGCCCTCACTGACTCACTGACTGACTCATCACTAATTCTCCAACTTCCCGTGTAGGTAGAAGGCTGAAATTTGGCAGGCTTATTCCTTACAGCTTACCTACAAAAGTTAAGCAAAAAGGTTTCATTTAGAAATTCTACACGTAACGGTCATAACGGTTGACAACGTCCGCCATGTTAAACTTTCTTATTTATGGCCCCTTCTTCACGAAATTCGGTAGGCGGCTTCCCTGCACTAACCGAAACCGATATACGTACTTATTTTGGTGGTATGACGCCAATGTTGGCCGCCATATTGAACTTTCCAATTTCACGAATTCTCCAACTTCCCCTTCTTCACGAAATTCGGTAGGCGGCTTCCCTGCGCTAACCGAAACCGATATACGTATTTATTTCAGTGGTGTGACGCCACTGTTGGCCGCCATATTGAACTTTCCAATGGTCTTTGTTACCTATCGGCCCATCTTCAAGAAATTTGGTACGTGGGTTCCCAACACTAACTGAATCCTACTTACGTACATATATATGTCCATAGCCTGCAGCTCGGTCGCCATGTGAGGTGCTGTTGGGTCCCCCATCCTCACGCCTCCCACGTTGTTGGATGTCTGCCTATATAAGGCCATCCGTCGCTCCGGTCTCTTCATTCCCTTCCTTGTTTCGCCACGGTATTCACGTCTCCCTGCTGATAACTACAGCCTTTTTATTTAATCCACGGCTTCTCCACTGTTTTATTGTTCATTTATTACGATTATAGTTATTGTATAGGTAGGAGTGAGCCACTGACACTGAAACTGTACACCACCAGGAAATGGCAATGGTACACACACAATTATATATAAAATTTAGATTGCTAATGTGGAAAACTGGGCTGAATTTTTTGTGTTAGCCAAAGGAAATATCGTAAATTCAATAGGAAAATTATAGCACATTTTCTTTCTCTCTCCCAGTGAATTTGTGGTTGCACACTTCTAGCTTTCAGGAGACATTAAAATTAAAGCCTGTTTTCATATTGTTCTTTTTCAGTTACAATGAGGTGGTCAGCTGATATGAAACGTAGTGATACTCAAACTCAGTCTTGTGGACTACAAGCATTTATTCCAATTAAACCAGGCTAATATTTCCTAGTTCCAATGTTTTGGAGTCAATATTAAAATTATAAAATCAGTTAGGTATGTTTTTTAAGAATGTGCCCATAGTTTTGTACCATATGTCATTTGGTGATAATGCTTTTTAATTTCGTATTTTAAGATTTTCATCATCATGATTTTCTCTCTGCTTTGTTACTAATTATTTAATCATTTTACTAATAAACACATTAGTGGATCTGATACTGAAGTAGCTCTAGCCTTATAGCAAGAGGTGTTGTTTGCTCTGGTTTATGCTCTTCTCATTGTTAATTTTTATCATTAGAAAACAATTAAGGAAGCTAACAATGCATAAAAAAGCAAGTGAATAGGAAAATAAGTGTTAGCATTTAAAGAAAAGCAAACATGTAAATGTCCTATTAATGTAAAAATAATACTTCTGAGCTTTTCTGACTGCACTAAAAGAGAATTATTTGACATCAGTTAGAGGTAAAACAATAGACTGGGAAACTGGAACAAAAACCTGCAGCAACCAGGGGTCCCGAAGACTTGGTTTGAAAATCACTGATGTAGAGACTATCATGATGCATATAGGAGATTCATGAAGAGACCAATCAAAAAGGTCAACTTCAAGTCAGTCCTGTATTTTGTTAAAATGGTAGACAAAATAGGTGTGAAGCAAAAAACAATTCTAGATGAGACACCAGGTAATCGCATTATTCAAATTTTGAAATGCCAGTCAACGTAGCATGCTTGTCTGAGTGAAAGAAAATTTATAATAACTAGAGGAGACCCACACAAATATGTACAGTATGAAAACTCAGACTATGTATAGATCAAGCCCAGGTTAATGGAGTTAAGGCAGTAGCACTATCCACAGAGTCATCACACAGTACTGAAGACAGTAACAGATTTAAATAACAAATAGAAGAAGCTATGAGTTGATTACTATAGCAATGAAAATGCACATTCAGAAGTTAGACTAAGTATCAAATATGTAAAGAAATCTAGAAAAATATGTAAACATAAAATTAATGCGTTGTGTATTTTTTGATGCTTTAGTTGGAACAGGTGGTCTCTTTTTTATGTGTAAATCTTTGTTAAAATTTAGACAATTCATTTTACAGCATCAAAGTAGTAATGCGCTCATATTTCCATTATCAAAGCCAAGATTTAGATATATGATATTGAAGCAATTTACTAGGGACACAAGTGTCGTTCTAATGATGGCAACATGCACAATTTGACATATTTTACTGCTATAAGTTACACTTTGGAAACAACTAAACATAATAGTGTTGCATGGCTTTTGAGTGACTTGTGAATATGCAAAACTTTAAAACAGCTGCCTCCATAAAATCTATAAAAACATAAAGAATATTTGTAATGCAAAACCAAGGAGAGATGGATGAAAGAATGAAACTTTGATTTTTATTATATTCTTAAGGAACCCAGATTGATTGTCTTTGTGTGGTGTAAGAGGAAACTCAAGTGCCTAGTGAAAATTCCTGCAGAAACTGACAAAAACACTAATTCAGAACATGATGACTTCGACAGGAATCAAACACAGGTGCTCAAAGCTGTCATTAAAGGGTGCCACTATGCTTAAAAGGCCAACTAATGCTTAGATAAAATATTCTATGGCATCAAGTTACTTCCACATAAATAAACTGTATAAGTATATTGCCTTTTTCATAATGAGGTGTGAAGATACAATCTGGAATTAGTCAATCAGGCATTTTTTTAACCTGCCTAATCTAGACCAGAGTCGTGGTGGAGGCCGTAGCCAATCCCAGCCAGCAAAGTGCAAAAGGCAGTAACAAACCTTGGACAGAGAGCCAGTCCACCACATAACATTACATGAAAGGTCCTATCCATTAGACAACAGTTACATTAAGCATTGGCAAGGAGGAATTTATACAGATTTCAATTTATTCCTTTTGGTAATCATGTGAAAGTGATCATCAATCCACATTACATAATCTGTGTAAAATGCCAGAATGAAAGGTAGGACAAACCATCTGCAAAATTACGTTTAGGTAACTGCTTATAAATCTGGAGATACTTCTGTTTCCTATTAAAACCAGTCCAGCCAAATTAGCAAATCACAAAAGCTGTTAAAATTTGGAGACTTATGCAGACAACAATTACCTTTTGACTTATTTATTACATTAAAAAAAAAAATTACATGAGCACTGAAACAGTGAAACTGTCTGCATTACATTGTGTGTCAGTTCACACCCACACCAATTAAAGCACACGATTTTTACAAAGAGCGAAATGTGGGTGTTGACACCTCATTAAAGTAAGCGAGAGGTCTTATGGGAAGCATTGAATTGCCGCAACTCCCCCTTCTCTGCCAGTTCTCACATATTAGTCTATTCTCTCTCTGTAGTGCCCACCTGCCCTCGTAGGATGTGCTATTTTTTTGCACAGCATTGTGTTTCTGTCGGTGGTGGGTTTTGATTACACAGAGATGGTAGAATGAGTTCAGCCATCTCATTACTGCTAACTGCTCTTTCGTTGCTCTGGCCCATTTCATCCTGTTTCTTATTAAACTCTCAGCTGCCTACAATAGTAAAGCTGCAGACACTGGCTAAAATCTCAAAGTGTACTTTTGACCAAACAGTATGACCCTGGCTCTTAGGAAAACCTTAAAATATAATTTTCTTGTTCTTTGATGACATATTAAGTTTCTTATTTTGTGTATACACATATACACACAAGCTATACATTACTTGTTTAAAATAGTAATGATAATAATAGCTGCTCAATAAATAGTGGAACATGTAAACTAACGTGATAAACACTTCCATCTGCATCTAATCCAGACTTGGCTCCTGCCTTGCATGTGACTGCTGGTCTAAACTCTAGCAAACTTCACCCCGAAACTTGGAGTAAATGAGTTTGGAAAATGCATGGATTAATGCTTGGACACATTTATGTGCACATAATTAAACAGAAATGCACTATAAACAAAAAGAAGCTTATTTGTTTTACACCTTCTCCATACAATTCAACAGGTATGTTGTTTGACATAGACATACTGTATCTGGAATAACATTGCACAACTGGAGCTCTTCGGCAAATAGTGATTGGTATGAAGGATAAAGAGGGCTGGAGTAATGATGATGGAAGGCTTATCAGTTTAAGCATTGCTTACATAGTACTTGCTCTTAGACTTAAGAATTTCTATGCTAGTGACTATAACTTGAGAACACTGCTTGCCTCACTATGACTGACCTTAGAACTTTCAGTAGAGTGGATAGTTTTACATGTTAGAGGTGAGGATAACAGAAGGTTAAGGAGCACATTGTTATATATGTGTGCCCCTTAGTGTTCGTCCCTTGATAAAACAAATCTACGTAGAATGGCATAAAACTCAGAGTTAATGGTTCAGTCACACAGATCTGGCTGAATGATCTGGAGCAAGTACATTGCCATCCCTACATGTATTCATAGCACCAACTTCTTTAAGCAAAATTAGACTGTTTAATACAATATTGTCCAGTATGAGATATGAGTGTAGAGTGGATGCATTGGATGGCAGTATGAAGAATGTCAATTTGTAATAGCTCTCTACAAGATAAAGTATGAAATGTAAATATAAATGAATATAAACTCATTCAGAACAGACCATTCAACCTAACAAAGCTCACCAATCCTATTTACTTGATTCCTCCAAAATAACATCATGTAAACTTGTGAATGTCCCTAGAGTCCTACTATCAACTATGTACATAACGTATTCCATACATCTATGATTGCCTGTGTGAAGAGCATCGTCTTTATGTTTGTGCAAAATGTACCTTTAACAAGTTTACAACTGTGTCCCAGTGTTCTTGTCAAACTCATTTAAAGTAACAGCCTGGGTGTACTTTACTAATTTCTTTTGTCATTTTAAAGATATAATAAAATTAATGGATATAATTAATAAAAGATTAAGAGTATTTGTAATGCAACTCTTCAGAGAATTTTAATGGAAATTTGCCACATTTCCGAGTTTTACAATTTTATCCAAAGCATTTTCATTTCTCTGCGGTGGGTTGGCACCCTCCCCGGGATTGGTTCCTGCCTTGTGCCCTGTGTTGGCTGGGATTGGCTCCAGCAGACCCCCGTGACCCTGTGTTCGGATTCAGCGGGTTGGAAAATGGATGGATGGATGGATTTTCATTTCTTTCTTTTGCATTGCCGAAGTCAAAACTACAGACCAAACACAAATCTCATGTAAAGCTTTAGCAGAAGAGCACTTTTAGAAAGCAAACATGTGAATTTATCAAGATTGGTTGGTATCAAAAAAATAAATAGAAATGTGCATTGGCAGCACATTTTTATTAATTTACAAACTTCTTAATGAGTAATAAGACTTGATTTTATTTGCTTCTTTAAAGGTTATTTTTGCAGTATGTGAGATAAACACACTGAATTGGGTTTCTATTGTACATTATCCCAGATACTTCCAGCTAGCGCAGTTTGTTTTTTTGCAGTGTATTGTAGCATAGCCTCTTTTAAAGTGTTGTATAGGAAAATAATTGTGAATTACTTTTCTTTAAGTCAGAACCCAATACGATGAGTCATCAATATTTTGAATCAATATTTTGTACACATTATAAAAATAATAATAATACATTATATGAATTAACAGTCTATAGATTTACCTATTTACAATTGCTGTAGCCATATTCATTCAGCAGTCACATGAAAAGATAGGCAAGATAAATAAGACAAAGGCTGACTAAGGTTTCTTTCTAGGGCCTCTCTAAAAGCCTTCCCTAGCTTAGTTTTGCTCTTGTATGTGTGTAATTCTGATTGCTCCACAGCTAAGTAATAGATAATGCTGTTTTGCTTTATTATATACCTTGTCTTTCTGTTGTTTCTTCCAGATTTGCAAGGTGCCTATTGGCAGCCATAATGCACTAGGTCAACAGATCATGTAACAATCTTATGGTTCGAGCTGCGCTGCATGACAGACACATACATTATATCTTAGCATCATTGCTCACATGAGGCAAAAAAAGAACAAGTTATCGTAAAACTAAATGGACAGATTATTAATAAGTTTTTGTTAGTGCAGCAATAATTGGTACTAGTGCCATGTTGGTCTCTGAACTTAATGGCCCTCTATACAGAGTTTGTCCGTTTACAGGTACCTTGTTTTATCTTTGATTTCTTCTGGAGACAGTGTCCATACCTATGGATCAACTAGTACATCTTTCAGGAATGGTTTCTACCATAACATACCAGAATGTCATCTTTTAAAAGCTGGTAAAATTAAATAGGTATGCGAGGATTTTAATTAAGAAAATGGCAAAAACAAGCATATGTAGAACTTGCAACTATTAAATTCCCTTATCCCAACTTTTTCTGAATTATGCCAATATTATTCACCCCACCACCCTTAAAGACCTCTCTCCAAGCTAATTCTTTTTTCTGAGCTAGAAGTGATTGCTTCTTTCACTCAACTGTACAGAAGCTTTCATCCAGAGGAAGAATGAGATTGGAATTGAGAAATCAATCTCTCCACACTGTGTGCATACTGTGATATATTTTGTTTCCACCAAACACATTAAATAATCAAGCTTCAGTTTGCACATGAAACATTTCTAGGACAAATAAAACAAAATATTAATTTTAGTGAAGAATCTTTTGTAACAGATTGCACTTTTCAACAAGCCACCGATTGTCAGGCTCTTGACAGTCATGTGCCTTGGCCACTGAAACAAACAACACCAGAATGGAAAGGAGGGAGTCTCAGTTTCAGCACTTTTCTGAATATGAGTAAAAATAAGATTGTAAAAGTTTTTTTTTTTTTTTTAAATTTTTGGTCAATGTCACTACAAGCCAAGTGACACAACCAGAGCTCCAAAATGCCTGGCTTTAAAATTTGCTTAGCATTCCAGAAATAAAGGAGCTGGCAGCTATTTTTAATCTTTATTTTTTTCTGTCTCATCAGCTCCTGGAGGTTAAACGTCTGAACAATTAAAGATAATGAAACCCATCATTAAACATGTTAAAGTGATTCTTGGATCACTAAACTAGAGTGTTGCACACAGGCTTAGACAGTAATAGCACTTAAATATTTGCACAAAAAATGCTGAAAGGCCGTCGTGCATAGAATTCAGTTTTCAGTGGAACCTAAGGTAATACTTCAGAATCACTTCAGCATTATTATATGAAGGAGATTACCTCTGTTGGATTTCCTTGAAGGTTTCTTGATTACATACTGTATAGATATCTACTATCTATAAGGAATAGACCAAGATATATATAATTTTAAAAGCACTATGTGCAACATGCTAGTCTGTGGACTAACTTAAACAGCGCTGCACACAGGACATTCTTGGCTATAGATTTTGCAGTTTTATCGCAGTCTACTAAGTGTGCCCAGTTAGTATACATGTACTATGGCGATCAAAACAAAGGGCAGTTCCAGAAAGTATTTGTGAAAGGGTGGGCACAGTTCTGCAATCTGCAGAACAGAACGGCTTCCATGTTTTGTTATTTTCTTGAAAAAAAGCACAAATTATTCAAATGTTTACAGTATATTTTGAATACCTTTGATTTCAATTTCTTATTTAAAAAAACAAACAATACAACATTCTTTTTGATTATGTCTGTGTACTATTGATATCAATTAGTGTGCTCTGACACACTACCTAGACTGCAATAACTTTATATAAACCAATGTTCTCCACCAAGCCATGGTGCTGGAACTGCATTATAAAATCATCCACCCATCCATTATCCAACCCGCTATATCCTAACTACAGGTGTAGCCAATCCCAGCTAACACAGGGCGCAAGGCAGGTAATAAACCCCAGGCAGGGCGCGCACACACACACACACCAAGCACACATTAGGGACAATTTAGAATCACCAATGCACCTAACCTGCTTGTCTTTGGACTGTGGGAGGAAACTGGAGCACCCGGAGGAAACCCATGCAGACACGGGGACAACATGCAAACTCTACGCAGGGAGGACCCGGGAAGTGAACCCGGGTCTCCTAACTGTGAGGCAGCTGTGCTACCCACTGTGCTACTGTGCCACCTCATTATAACATCATTAACTGCTAAATTCATTATAAAAAACAATGCAATTCCCACATAATTATTTACTCCTGCAAGCAATTTAGATTTGAAATTTATTAGTTTCATGGAGACCAAGACTGGCACTGTGCCTTGAGAAAGGTGCTATATATTTAATAATAATTTATTAGTGCTGGTAAAGCTCTGTAAACAGGAAGGAAATAAAAACACACACCAGCAGTTACTAGAGGTTTACCCTTTGCTCATATTACTCTTTCTAAAAATCATCAGTCTAGAAACACATGAGAAGTTAGGGACAGTCATGGCAGCAAAAGGTAAAAATCAGAAACCAGCCCAGACTGTGGACAGAGCCATGAACTACTTTCCAAATCATAACCCATCAAACAACTTGTTTTAAGTGCATGAAGTATTTTTTTTTATATGCTTTATTAATTCCTGAAGGGAAATCGTCTCCTTGCATGATCTTTGGAGGCCAGAGCACAGGGTCAGCCATTGGAGCAATTTTCAGGCTAAGAGCCCTGCTCAAGGGCCAAATGGGATATTTCATCTAGCAGAGCTCAAAACACAGCAGACTTTCTTTTGCTCAGAAGAATTTGGTGCTGTCACAATAAATTTCACATTTAACTAACAATTTTTAATTTGATTAAACTATATACTTATTTATGATATAATTGGTTACATTTCCCCTGTTTTTCAAATTATAGGACAGGCAGGTTAAGTGACTTGCTTATAGTAACACAGTGCCAGTAGCAGGATTTGATCCCACCAACCTCATAATTTGACAACAAAACAGAGACATACATAGGTACAACAAACATCATAGGCCCCTATGCTCCTGTGGCCCCTGGCCAGTGCCCATATGTTAAGATGGCTCTGTGCTTTTTATGTTCTTTACTTCTAACCCACTTTTCCTTTTAAAAGTCACAATTAGCTGGCACTTCTCTGTGAAGCTCTGGGTGCAAACAGAAGTCAACCCAGGATTGTGTCCCAGTCTATTATAACTGACAAAATAGGTTTCACCTTTTTGCAGCTGTATAACTGAATCAAGCAGGTTCTGCAAATATTACTTTGCACAGTGGCACGTTACAAAATGCACAAAGACACAACTTTTGCCACCTGTGTTCATTGTCAACACTGCCATGTTTGTTGACTTGCTTGTTATCCCACTGCATACCAGTGGTGGAGTTGAACAAACAACTTTGTAATTTACTGTTCAACGCCACACTCCACACAATCCCTGCAGAATATTCTTGCTTTTTATCCCGACTTGTATAATTGAAGCAGATTCCTGGGACAGTCTAAACCCACAAAAAGCTTATGAAAGCTCTTATCCATTGGACATTCACGACCAAATGTATTCCTAAAGAATTTTGATGTGCAGTCCAAGTTACAGTGGGATATATCTGCACAGATGGTATGCACATATACTGAATCACTTGCCAAAAGCATTTTGGTTTTAATCCATGTATTAACTGCCTAGTTGTTTCACAGTATGAGTATAACAAACCACACAGACTCAGTAGAAAAGATTTAAAGCAGGTAGGAAATGAACCCCTAATGTGACAGTAAGAAATAAAACGTTGTATAATATATTAGTGCTCTAGATATATAAGTTGTTTAAAGCCTGCCAGCAGAAATTAACCTAAAAATCTTGATTAGTAGAGATTCTCCTCCTTTACAATCCCCCATTTTCTAGTAATGCATCTGACTACATTTCAGCAATAAAGATATAAACCAATGGCTGCACTGGCTTTATGATCACAGTCTCCACCCGACCAATGAAATTGCAGTGTTCACACAAATCCCAGTCCATCAGCCCCTTCTTCTGTAACGCAGACTACCAGCTGACAGATGTTCTGTAGATTTACATCTCAACAGCTGTGTTTATGAGCACAGAGCTCATATCTTTCCGTTAGATGTGCTTAAAACATACAACTGAACTGGAATTATAGCAAAAAGTAAGGGTCGGCTATTTATTATTCTATCATTTAAACAGTAGCAGCAAATGCATCACCAGAGTAGTATTCTCTGTCAATTCCAGTAAATATTTGAAGTCGTGCCAAAAATAACTTTGCATGCCAACCAAGTATTTTCTCACAAGAATGAGCATTTACAATGTATTGTGGGAATTAATTCATGCTTTCAAAACGCTAAGGTGTCTAGCTGGGCCACACCATGCCTGTCAGCGTGCGGTGATTTGCGCTAAGCAGAATGGTGCAGAATGATTTTCAGACATTAATTTCTTTAATAAAAGTACACACTGAGAGTGAATCCTGAGTAGGTCAATCCTGTTCCGATAAAACTCGATTCCCCTTAAAAAGAAAAAAAAAACAAAACTACACACTTCACTGGTTAAGTCTTGAATCGACAGGCGGGTAATAAGCACACACTTCTAAGCTGGTATAAGAACCGTGCAGAAGGGAGAGGATCAAGAGGACAAAATAGGAACTCCTTCAAAGACTGGACATCTGAATAAGGCAGAGTCAAAGCTCAGTCCTGGTTTAATTGTCTGCGAGATAAAAAAAATCTAAATCGGACATAAACCAACAGTTGATCTCTGATCCTTTTCTAAACCGATTATGTCTTTGCAAGGGTGTTAAAATAACGAAATTGTGACACGCACAAGCTGCGGTAAATGTTACTGAATGGACTAATTCGAAATGTATTTAATGATCAATTAAACCTAGCAGTGTCGAACCTGACTGAAAAACGTGGGAACCGTTCGTGCCCACAAATTTCTTTCCAGTCTGCTTTTGTATTGTGGCGCTTTTCAGACAACGCCCACAAATAATATATGGTAATAAACCACGTATACGTAAGTCCGGTTTGTGCTGAGCCCCCACGGTAACAACCCAGAGGGCTTGACCGGTTGCACAAGCGACCCCCCATCCCAGTCTGTCGACTTTTGGGCAGCAGGTTCATGTGTCACAAATCTGAAGTGCATCATCACGTGTGTCTACCATCTGATAGACGTTCAGGATGGTTGACTTTCACGTTCTTTGAGCGAATGTGCGATGTTATACGAGTGTGTTCTTTAGTATGTTGTCAACCTTGGCGTCGCTCTATGCTGATGAATTAACCGTCTTATGGAAATGACGAATGATAAAGGCAACGCCATGCGATACACTTTTTTAATATCACGAAGGGAGTGAGTTAACACAGATACATTTAGTTAAACATACTCTTCCCCCAAACCCCCACAATGATAACATTAACAATGCCATATACAGTACTACAGATTACCTAGTACAATTTAGACCAATGTCACAGGTGAACTATTTTTGGTTTCCAAAAGAACCATCCGCTTGAAGGTTCTATGTAGAAATGACCTTTTACTGTGTAGCAGGTTTCATATAAAACATGAACACTTAACAGATTTATGAAATACCAATGAGTTCCTGAGTTTAAAAGGACTTTTTTGGGAGGTGTTCTCGATCGGTTGTGTCCTGCTAGGTAGACGATTACACGTTAAAAAAGTTTAAAACACCAGTGGGTTTCTGATTACTCACACCACATACAGTAACATAAGCTCAGTTCAGGTATTCTTGATTTTTCAGAATCCTGCCCCCTAGACAAATCTAAATATTTTGAACCTTTTCAAAGCCTAAACCACCAATTTCATATGCAAACAACACTCTCCAGCATTTAATTGTTCTTTGTCAAGGAATGGTTCTATGTGGAACCACACAACTCAGTAAAGCGACATTAAAAAAACAAAAAGAAATGCAAACCTTAATTCCATCCATCCATCCATCCATTATCCAACCCGCTATATCCTAACTACAGGGTCACGGGGGTCTGCTGGAGCCAATCCCAGTCAACACAGGGCTCAAGGCAGGAAACAACCCCCAGGCAGGGCGCCAGCCCACCGCAGAACCTTAATTCCATCTTTTAGGTTTACAGGAAATAACATACTGCTGTGTTGGGCTACACGACGTCTTTAGGTCTTGTCGCAAGGAAATTTTAAATGTAAAAAAATAAAGGCATCAAGAGCAAATACTGTCGTTGGGTGTTATATCAGCAAAACACAAATCAATTTTATGAGAAGAGAACGTTGCTTAACTTACTTCAAATTCAAAGAAATCGTTTCTGTGAAAATGTATTCATCTTTACCGGTAAAACGTGCTTGTTCCCTGTTTCGTCAATTTAAGTAACATTATAGAACATCGTGTTATCCCGTCCATTATTTTGCTTAATCCATGTATTCCATTTAAGAATGTAGGGGCTGCAGTATGGGGCGCAAGATGACAATTGACTCCGAAATGGTGGCGAATCTGCATACTCGTAAAAGTACCCCTGCACTAAATACTGTGGCATTTTTTAAACCTCTACTAAATACCTCAATCAGGTCTTTGCGAAGTGCGAGGTTAAATCGAAATATACCACGAGAGGAAGACCACATATGCACATGGAGAACATTCAAACTCCATACCAACAAAAACCAGGTGGGAATCGTGACACGCAGCGGTAAGCTGAATTAAATGGAGCGTGGACAATGTACTTTTTCTTTTTTGTGTGTGTGTGACCAGGCTGTAGCGTGCTTGCTACCGATTAGTACTTAGCAAAACCAACTTACAGGTAAAGTGCACATCACAAAATCCTCTTCTTACCTGAGCGAATGTTCTACCCGTCCGTGTTGTCACATGGCAATATGCCTGATGGTACTGCGCGCTGGGATTACGTTTGCCTTTAAAAGACAATATGAAATCAAAGTGAATTTAATGTAGAACGAAAATATCGAGTGCGGTATGTAAATTAAACATCCGGAGAGTACACCTTTAAAACCGTTCACCATATAGTCTTAGTATTTGCTGCCAAGGCCGCACTGATTAAGGTATACAGGCAAGCGATGCACGACCACTCTCAGCTTTGGGCCTTTTACTCGCCTCCCGTGTGAAATACGGTGTCGCTCGTGATCCATATAAAGCATTTCATTAGAATATCCCAATGTAAGACGGTGAAAACAGCACTGTACTGTGTACTGTAAAGGCAACAAGACAAGATAAACACGTTGCTCCGGATTTGCAGCCTCTTTCGCCACCACTCCAGTAGTTGAAACCTTTCAAGATTGTCTTTATATAGTTTAGTTTTGTAAAAGACGTACGCCAGTGATGCACCTTATATTTTAATCACCTTAAATTGCAAAGACGCCCGCAACACCAGAAACACTCATTTTACAATCTGCCTTTCAATTCGTCGTTTTCCGTAAAAAACAAGAGCTTTCATTATTTGTTCCTATTTCAGCTAGCTTCCGGCCCATACTGCAAAGTGAACCGCGAAAGATCGCTTACCTTAGCATGGTCAGCCCAGCCACCCGAACCTCCCGCTTTCTCTTGTGGCGTTTGCACAATCCCGTTCAATTTTTTTCCCTTTTATTTTCCAGAATGTAAGGCAGCAGGTTCGGGAGAAGACAGTGAGAGCGCATGATTGGCCAACGGGCAGTCACGATGGGCCAATCAGAGTCCAAGCAGATGTCATTTTTTTTTCTCTTTCATCTCTCTTATGCATCCAGTCTGGAACACGACTAAACCTTGACGAATGCGAGTGGATTCGCAATACAGTTAACTGCATATTTTAGTACACAATATCATATAATGTACACTCATCCTTTCTGAAGCGAATACTTTAAAAGATTTCATTTTCAATTATATATACGCTTATTGTAGCTTTAACAATAAACGTTTTGAGGAATTTAACCTGAAACCAGTAATATTGATCGTTAACCTGAAACCATTAATAGAGATCAAGAGGATGAGTCGTGGTCATTAGAGGAAGGTGACTGGCTCAGCAGTCACCGTTGACAGCTGTGGAAACTAAAATCTGCTAAACCTGGAGCTCCGCCACGACGTTACTTTTTCATTATAACTTATTTCTAATTGGTAGTACGTGATGCCCGTGGGCTAGCTCTTGGTGTCAGTAACTTTAAAAACAGATTAGCTCCTTCTGCCACTGTAACGTTTTTTTACTGCTATTTTACATCGCATAGGTGTATTCGGTCTGCAATGTTCATTAAATGTAGTTCCATAATTTTGTATACTAATAAGTGATAATTACATAACACAAATATGAATGTTGATAGCAGTCTCTTATTGGATGCTGTCGTTGCACTGACATTATCGCCTGCGCACACATTATTTAAAATACTTTATATACAAAAAAAAAAATCCCAAACCTGCAGACTTCATCCCAGGAGCACGAGGCCTTTTCACTCAGGAACTGGCAACCGCCCTCTTCAATACCAGCATGTCTGTGGGAGGACAGCCTTACAGACACGAGGGTGCGTAAGCGCTCAAGGTTGCTCTGGATTCGAACAAAGGATCTTGAATTTGTAGGGCGGTATCGGCCATATCCGAAATAATTAAAGACTCGCGTATAGGTTAGTTGGCAAAAATTTGTATGTATGCGAATATATATGGGCACGGTTTGAATAAGTTGCCGTATGGCGGCGCTCGTTGGCAAATCACACTTCTGTCCGGGATATGTATACGTACAATGTACATGCACCTTAATACAGTTCAGGAGCGCGGGGCACTCCAGCCAATCGCTGTACCCGATTTTACACATTTTTAGTAACTGGGCACTGAACGTTACAGAATACAGATTTGCACGCGAAGATGGGATGAAAACTAGACGTTTTTTAAGACGTATATAATTCTGTACAGTAAAAATTCAAAGAATTATACGTTAGTAGCACAATGGTGTAGTATGGACCACTGTTACATCACATCCCCTTGAATTTCCAGCACATTGACTGTCTCTTGGACGTGCTAAATAGCTTAACTGGTGACTTAACCTTGCCTAGCTATATTTGAACATGGATCTGTAACCTGAGTGAGGTACAAGTAAATGGAATAAGCGTTTAATATGATCGGTTACACCGACTGGCTGGACTTAAACCGTATTCGATGATGCTTTAGTTGTCCATTAAAATATGACCAACCCGTCATTCCAAGAGACCTAATGTGGAGCAGCGTTTGTAGGCGATGTTACAGTGACCTGCCCACTTAGTCCCGATGTCTGCACAGGTGGGTTTGAGGAGCGATCAACTTAAGTTCAGTCCTGGGGGCCCCCTGTGGCTGCAGCTTCTTCTTTTTTTAATCTGGACCCCATCCTTAATTTAGCAAGCTGTTAGTGTCAAGTTTTTTTTTCTGCATCGATCCAGAAATCACAAGCCGGATATGGTTAATATTTTAGAATGAACTAAGAATATATTCGTGTTAGATAGGTGAGAATTAATAATATTTATTTTTTAATGTTTTGGTTAAAGGTATTTTTTTATTTATGCTATTATTTACAAATGGGCACATAAGTAAAAGTGAAATAGTACTGATGTTACTGATATCTGCTCAGTTCTTCTTTAATTGTTAGTATTTGAATACTATTACGAAAACAAACTCCATTAAAATATGAATAAAAAGAGAATGATAAAACGGAATTAAGCATTGAAAGATATAGCAAAACATGTAATATCACAATACTGCACCTTTTTGAATGCCCCTCATTTAAGTCAGTTGGTAGCTGATGTTCTATACTATTTGAAATAGGAAAAAATCAAATTCTAACTTAGATGATCTGTTCAACACTTTTCTAAAATATTACAGGATCTAATCAATAACATTTTAGAATAAGCATCGATATTGGGGAAAAAGACACTTCTTTCTTTGCTGCTTTTAAAGATTCACACTGGTTGTTGGCTCTCCTTTGTTTCTCTTGGGTCAGGGTTGAATTTTGGTTTGTTGAGTTTGAATTGATTTCATGGAATGTTATTTGGTTCAAATAAAATCAATAAAAAATGAATGCAAAATGAGAGAAGGAAATATGACAAGTAGTTAATTAAGGAGATCAATTCAAGGTAAAAATGATCAAGTGATTGTGAAATTAGTTAAAACGAAATCCTCCAGCCATAAGCTGGTCCCAGGCTTGAGACAGAATACCACAGCCTTAGGGCACACATTAGGTGCATCTGAAAAACTGTCTCATTATCATCCATGTGTACTAACATTTAACTAGCGAATAGAATCTGTCCCTCCATGTTACTTATCTTTGGAGAAGCAAAACATTTAACACAAACCTTTAGAAAGACATACCCTCACTTAACTTACTCTGCAGTAACTCTAATTAAAGTGTAGGAACTCGCACCATAACCAAAGATTGGCATGAGAAAGCATGAAAAATAGCTACAAGAGGTACAGGAGCCTTACCCCAAGTTGAAGTGGCATCAATTGAAGTAACCTAATGTTCTAAAAAGGCCACGTTGATTAAATATTAATATGATATTTTCAATTTCTAAATTAGACAAATTTGTGTATTGGTTATCAGAGTCTTGGTTTCAAACCTTGGCTAGTGCTTATGGGTATTCTTGGAGCGCCTTATTTTTCCCCGACATTTCTAACGACTTTAACTTGGCCACCATAATGCCAGGAATTGATTTGTACATTTCCATACTTCACCTGAAAAATTCACAGTATTCACAATAATTTTAAAAAAATGTGACTCACATTGACGAGCCGTCATTGACTTTGCCTGATTAACCTAAGAATAATTTGTGCAGTTCCCTGTGTTTAGAAATAAATTATCCACAGAGACAGATCAATGTAACTGGCTGAAAAAAAAACCTTGAGGTGAAAAAGCCCATAATTAGATCATTAGACCTGACAAAGCAAGTGGGGGTTTTGGTTAGTGAAAGTATTTATTGAAACATTTGAAGTCCTATTGGTTTGTTGTAATAACGGTTGTGTTTTTACCACCTATGCACACTTGGATAGTATGATCGGCCTTGAAGGAAAAGTACTTTTTTTTATTTGCTAATACAAATTGAAAATCATTGCAGTACCGATTTAGTTCTAGAGAACAGGAGACAGTGTCTGAATCCTGGCCAGATCACTGGTTTATCTGCTCAGCGGAGCAAGCAGGTCTAACCTCTGCTGTAACCTGGATGGTGGATTACAAAGCAGCAGGCTCGCCTTCCTGGCCTCAATGCCCCTACATGTAGCAGGGTGTAGTCTACGTTTGAGGAATTTTGAGTTCAGGATTCTAAATAGGCAATGTCTCTGCTATTGTTGGTTAATATTCTTGTTTCTTCATCTACGATTTCTGACATTTACTGTGATAGTATGTGACAATTATGACATGGTGAATTTTTAATTTTCCATCTATAATTACAATAGGTGTTGTATTATACAGTGATGTTCCATGTACATCACCATTGTCTTTGGCTGATGACCGAAAGGAAAGATGAACAGCTTGGCAATGTGGTGGGATGCTAGAAAGGAAATGGGGTACAGTGGTTTGAGCTTCTGATGGGGGCACTTTCCAAGCTCAGATGACTGGCAGGAGACATGGACGATATAGCCACAACAAGCTGGATATATTTAATAATTGTGTTGACTTGCAAATCACCTGGGGCCTCATGCATAACGCCGTGCGTAGAATTCGCACTACAACATGATGTAAGCACAAAAGCCAAAAAGTGCTTACGCACAGAAAAATCCAGATGCAGAAATTTGTACGTACTCCAACTTCCACGTTCTTCAGTTCCATAAATCCCGGTCAGCGTGAAAAGTAATGCACGTGAACATGCATGCTGTCCCGCCCCAATTCCTCCCAGAATTACACCTCTTTGAATATGCAAATCAATATAAATAGCCCTTAAATTGATCGAGTGACATAGCGTGTCGGAGAAACTCGAAAGCTCAAGTTCACAAAGTCGCATGGTGCCCGAAATAAAAAAGAAGTCACATATCAAAGTCGCCGTGAAAAGGCGAGTCGTAGCCCACCGTCTGAGTGTCATATGAAAGCTTATTAGGGTACAGACAAAAAAAAAATAGGCACACAGTGGGGAAAAAAGCACCAAATGATTTAATCACGTAGTTTATTTTTTCATTGAAGTAGAACATCATAAACTTCATCTTAAAATCGTTTAATTTACTAGTTTCTCAAATCACCTCGTAACTAAAGTAGCAAGTTAAATGCTTTGTTTTGTCTTTGATCCTCTACGCGCTCTGTGTGTGTGAATCACTACGTGCTTCTGTTCTTTCTCCGACAGGACACAAAATCCATTACATTCGTTATATTACAGCTCTCTGAATAATTAAAATACTGAGATGTATATGTGATATCATTTTCATGATGATTGGAATGAAAGTATGTTATTCAACATGGGAACACGGTGGCACTGTGATTTTTCATGTCTCACACAAGATGTTGCTGCACCATGCGCGAACTTCGATGAAATAATTTATTGTAGCAGTACTGTCTCTTTCAAACGTACTAACCTCTTATTCCTGTTCTTATTTTTCTTTCCCCAAAAACCCAATCAGCTCTGTAATAGACATTAAGAAATCTGTATGCTTACGATGATTCTTCAAAACCTTTAATGAACATTGAAATATCTTCTTAGTACATGTTTAATTATTCTGTCTATCCTTCCAGTGTCGCACCAACCTCAGCAAATAAACAGCGCAAGGCAGAAACAATAGGCGAACTTGCTAGCGCTGCGACACCGTGTCCTCACATGTTTAATTATTAACAATACAGATTATTTAAATGAAGTTAAAGTTTTATCTGTATAATATAATCAACATATTTTGCTGCATTTCATCTTAAAAATGATATCGTCATCATATGTAAATATGCGCTTTAGAAAGTGGCGTAGGTTGTGCAATATTATAACTGTAGTGCAAGTTTACAGTGGGGTGATTGTACTTATAAGTGCAAACAGTTCTACAAGGAACAATTGTGTTTATAGTTCTTGGGATGAAACGGTTTCTGATCCGTGAGGTACGTACAGGAAAGGCTTTGAAACGTTTTGCTGTGGCTGAGGCAGCGTGTGCTTGATGCTGTATACCGATAATTCTCTTTCTGTTCAGCTGCTGCTGTGATTCCCCACTCAGATACAGTGATATAAATACTTAAAGTGGTGCAGTGAGAGTAATATGGAAAATTATGATCCGCTGTGGTAACTCCTGACGGGAGCAGCTGAAAGAAGAAGAAGGTGGTGCAGTGAGAGTAACAACGGTAAAGCAGCTATGGTATTTAGAATAGTTTGACCATTCCATGGACCATTATATTGTTACTGGTTAATTACAATCAGATGCATTAAACTAATAAACGATATGTGATTAATTTAAGTCTATTTATAAAGCCGTATCAGGAAAAGAAAGAACCACCCCACAGGAACAGGAACACTGCTTTGATGCTAGGTGCCGCCAGTCTGCAAAACTGAGCGGAGAACTTGCGTACGACAAGGTATGAGGTACCGTGGAAATGTGCGTGGCTTTACTCCAAGTGTAGGTTTTATACATCACAATTTGAATGTGGTAACGTTCTTACGCAACATTTCTGTGCGTACCCAGCGTTTACACATGAGGCCCCTGGAAAGGGAAAAAAAAATAGTCTTGTTAAGGAAAAAAAACAAATCTAGTTGACCCTTCCTGGCCTGTGACCACATTTTGCACTACCCAGAGCGAAGAGAAAGTTTCAGTTTTTGGCATTCCACATCAAAACACCTTACACAATTTCACATATTGAACTGTCCTTACAGAAGTCACATTTGTTTGTTTTGCATTCCTTGACTAAGTAGCTTTTAGAAAAGGAACTGATTGTATGATAAAGAGGCACAAGATTAAATACCAGTGTTTAATATAAGGGTAATGAAAGCAGTGCAGATTACTGTTTGATGTTCAATGCAAATTGCATGTTTCTTAATACAGGTGATTAGATTTAAATCTAGAAAGTACATATATAAAATCTAAGTTAGTGCAAAGTAACATTTGAAACATGAATTTGTTTTATATCTGAAGACATGATCAAATGTATCTATCTTTATCTCAGGCTGCACAGCAAGCATAACCACATGGTGCTTCACCAAGCAGACATACTTACATTGCAAATAAACAAGATTATAGGACACTAGCAACAGTAGCAACAAAAAGATGGCATTGCATTGTGCTTTATATATGCATTGTGAGAAGATAATTACAGATAAAATACATTATAAAAATAAACTCACTTTTTGCATCAAGATAGAAATAATTTGGCACAGGGCTAACAATGCTAAGGCTATGGGAAAGCACACAAGAAAAGCAGGAATAATAACTGGATTTCAGAAATACAAATAAAGCAGAATATCAGTTTCCACAGCAACCATAAGTCAGAGAAATACTGGACCTAGGAAAAGCTAAAGCAAGAAATACAGAAATGACAAAAATACCACAACATAAATCTAAAAGGAGCTTCACACTATACAATTGAGTACATGACACAGAGTCCATTAATGTATTATCTAATTATTTTACTTATTTGTATAATTTATTAGTAGTAAAGTGTGCTTGAGTGTAGAAATTATAACCTGCACGTCTTTTTCCATACAAATAACTGTAAACCTACTTTTGCCCACGTCTGTGTATCTCTCATTAATGGCCGGGGGGGATTAACAAAACAATTCCCTAAATGACAAAGAGCAATAAAAGAACAATATTAACTCGGATATAAAAGATACACATTCTGTTCCAACAGAAAATTGGGGTAGGAGAATAATCTAAAGAGATTATTGCAGAGATGGCTGCTTTCGGAAACTAATCGTTTCTAAGAACAGTTCTTTGTAAACAGCGTAACTGTTTTTCATATTTACACAATCTCGGTTACAGATTGGTTTACTGGTGAATGTTGTTGACTTGCATGCAGTGTATATAGGAAGGACAGCTGAGATAACCATTCAATATTTTTTTTTTATATAAAGGCCTACTTAAAATATTTGTTAGACGGCTGAACTGAAGTACATAACTGAACAGCTTGTCTTGTACTCTGCCGAAGGCAAATCAGGAACAGGTATTTTAGCCCAAAGCAAGAACAAGGCATTTTCCTAACAAATATGGAATATTACATATTTGAGTTTTTGTTACAAGCCATATTACATTTTAATTATACTGCAATGTGTATTAGGCACGTCACTTATAAAATTAAATTTACTATACATAGCCACTAGAGTTTCACTTAATAATTGGCCCAAATCTCATAGGTTACAGGGTTCTACTAACCCTAATTCTTTCATTAAAATAACAAATGACAGTAAATGTTACAAAAACTTGATGTAGCATGAATAACTAATCATGACCACAGTACAAATAAAACTGCTTTTTTTTTTTTTTGGGTCTTTTGACAACCATCTGAAACCATCAAAAAAATAAATAAAAAGCATACCAGTACATCTTAATTTCCTAAAAGTGTAAATCTGACAATACTAGGCTTTTCTAACTGCAAAATAGAAAGGAAATAAAAAAAAAAAAAAAAAAAAAAAAAACCAAAGGTCAACAAATTTTACAAAGGGGTCAGTTGTAAGTTAAAGCTAACAATGACAGATAGATTAAAGAACTGGATGGATCAAAAAGCAGCAACTAAAGAGAGACTGGCTGTTGAGAACCACTGTTCTAAGAAGTGTCCTTTACCTTGGTTTAAGAATGTTAATAACATTGGCATTAGTGTCCCCATCCCTTGTAGGTGGAGTTGCTATATTCCAGTAAAATTGTTACCATCTTCTCTGTCAGTAAATCTATGCTCTAACTTTTAAGTTACCTTACTGGATTGCTTGGTTAGGAAATATGCATCCAGATGCTCTCAAACCATATTAACTCAATTTTAAGGTCAACTGATTGTGAGCTGACCCCGCCGCACAAACTGTAATGCAGGAACTTACATTGGATGGGCAACCTGTGCATCACTGTGCACACCTCAGTAGAAACTCACACATACTTATAAAGTGCCAATTTACAGTGCTGAATTTATTATTAATCAACTTTGGATTATACAGACCTTAATGTAACCTACATAATAATGGACATTATCTCCTCAGCTTAAATTGATAGCATCACTTTCTTCAGTAAAAAGGCTACCAGGTTGCTGTGATTTTATTCACATCCTGTAGGCTTTTGCTGCTAATGTGAATCTGCATTTATTTCACCACCAGGTTGGGCACACACAGTGATCCTATCTTATTTAACACCAACTGCAACATGTTAGTGCATATTAAATTCATTTCATACAGAACTTACCTTGCCAAATACAATGAAAGTGCATCCACATGTATATAAATGTCCAAAAGCAGCATAAAATAGTAACATGAACAAACACAATGAGACAAATGTGTAAATATTATGGCTTTTCCCATGCCATTAATTGTAAAGGACTCAAAAATACTGTAGTCGTATTGAAATGATTGACCTTACTACTACAGCAAATAAAAACACCAACACCAATAAGTATTCATATTTGAAAACATCCACTGCCCAGTATTACATGAATGGCTGTCCATGGTAATATATTTTAACCTCATTAGCTGTATTTTGCACTGCTGAATCATGTGTGTATTGTACAACATCTTTTAATCAGGGCACCACAGACGTCTCCCTCATTTTACTAATTGTGAGATACACATTTATGTTAAAGTTAATGTTCTTAGGCTTCGAAGGGCTAAAATAAGCCGGCAGGAGAACAAAAATGCAGGTGACATATTAACTTAAAATATCACAGACTTTAGTGGTAAAGTCTTAGCAGAGAAGCTTTCAAAAATAGTTTTACGTTAGCAGCCTTGTCACCACAGGTAGTGATGCCATTAGAGTAACTTCCCTGTAATTTTACTGACCATCCTCTGATAAATGACCTACTTAAAAACCTTAACATAGAACTGCACACTGTCTCATTTTGAACCACCCACTGAACAAATAGGTGGAAGGGCAGGACATTTTAAAACCACAATTAAGGGAGGATACAATCAAGCACTTATTCCCTTCATAGTGCTGCCATGCTGTACCAGTAAACACAGGCTTTGGAGATAAGCACATTAATAAGTGGTCCACTCCTTAGTTTAACAAAAACAAAGTCAGCTAGCAAACAAGAAATAAGATTACATTAGACATGAAGCAGTTTTAATACTCAAGGATAAAGAATTCAGAACTGGAAGTGCATAGTAAACTTAATTTTATTTCATACCTAATAATGCTGATCATATGAAAAACCTCGAAGTATAAGTGTGGGTTTTTGTCTAAATATCCCAGTTTTCCTCACACAGATTGTAGAAAAATGTAAGGATAAGAGCTAATTCCTGTCTTGTCTATGACAATTATGGGATAAGCCCTAGCCTGTCTCAGCCCTGTACCAGACAAATACATTCTGAAAACAGATAAACGCACAAAACTGCTACTGATTTTAAACAAAAGACAACCGTACACAATCATTTTCAGTTCATTAGTGCTCTGTTAAAAACTAATGAGTACTAATGTTCTAAAGGCTTTATTAAAAAGTAGAAGATAAACACAATTATCCCATACAAATAACAGAACTTTCCATACTCTAACACAATTCCCATTAACACAATCAAATAAATGAAAAAAAGAGGTAAAGGGAAAAAAGCTGTACAAAAACCAATATCAAAATCAGTTTAGTGAAGGCTGATAAATTATCGTCTCTTCTGGAAAATGTTACCCCGGCCCATTCCACCACGACCTCTTCCTCTTGCTGCCACTAAATAAAGAAAAAGTACAATTAATATCCTTGCATATTTACTAGTAACAATTCTTTTACTAAAACCAACTTCACCACACACACACACACATCACAAAATTTACTTCATTGCAACAAGTACATATCTGCAGAAATGTAAGCTTTAAAACAAAAAATTAGGAATGCACCAATACTGCTTTCTGTAATTTGTACCGATTTGATACCTCTCATTTAGTAATGGACTCAAAAGATCTGACTGTGAAATATACAAGGATTTACAAAAATATAAGGTGGCTAAAAGTAAATTAGTAAGTGAATATTATTCTCATGCCAAAAATCAGGAAGACTACCAAAGAAAAGTGAATGCCAATCATTCAAAACAGTCCACTTACACACATGCTGCTTGGGTACAAGTCAGACTTTGTTTTTGATCTTTACATTTGTGCATGGTTATTCCAGGCACAAAATTTGTTTGTGAAATATAACTTTGAAGAAATAACTATTAATTTTACGCAGCCATTTAACATTGGAAATAAATTCTACGTTTCAAGCCTTTCCACTTGGCTTTGTGTTACTACAATCAACAGTCTGTCATCTGGTGAAGGGGCATCCTGTACTTTGATGTACATCATCAGGTACTGGCAGACAAATTATGTAAAGGAACCATTAATTCTAAAACAAACTATGTACTTAAAGGGGAAAAAATATTTTTTTCTCATTACAAGACACCACCTATGCCAGTTATTTAACTTATACACAGATTTGTTGCAGCCCTAAACTTAGTCTAATCATTCCCCACAAACTTAATTTGCTCGCATGGCCTTTACTTCATATATGCCTTGTCTCCAAATTTACCTCAAATGCAAACAAAGTTATGTCTGCTGTTTGGAGATGTTTCATTAAAAATAAAACATTAGTAATATTGAGGAGGAAATTCTTAAAAGTCACAATTCAACCTCTAATATATTCAGTTATTTATAAAACCTGTGAAGAGTCTCACAATACCATATTAGAACCCTACTTTGTGGAATGAACTGCTCCAATTTTCCAACACTACTAAAAAAAACACCCACCCTATGAGGGTAAATCCAGCAAATTCTGTCAGAAGGATGAGCTAATGAAAGTGGGATGAAATGTCACAACACTTTCTTTTAGACTAAGGCACTTTATATGCACATTCACATTTGTTTTCAAGTGCTATTTGTTACAGGTGCAGTTTTCATCTACAAGTTTGAGGAAAAAAAAAAATATATGAGCTACAAACACACCATGAAAAGAGTAAAAATATTCATATTAAATAAATTAGAAATAATTTGAAAGGTGTAAAATCCAGCTGTATTCAAGATTGTTAAGTGATTTGAAAGTTAGATCATTTTACAATTGGTTTGAATAATTAGCTCTCTCTCTCTCTTTTTTTTTTTTTTTACAGCGAGTCTTATACACAAATAACAGAATGCATGGACTACATTTAACACACGCTTTTGTAATGGTACTTTACAGCACCAGACAGAAAAAAAAAAAGGATCCCAGATAGGCAAGTGGTGGTTTAATAGCTATCATATTATTGTGATGCAACTCGGTGGGGCCGCTGCCCCAGTTACTGAATTTGTAGAATTTAAATTATTAGACTGGCCTACCCCAACCACAAATACTAACCTTAAAGTTAGTGGGGGTGGAGCATAGTTACCTATACGTCCCTAATGTTAATGTCCCCTTTCTGTGAGTAATCTTAAAAGCAATAATACAATTTGCGTCAAGATAATAGAAAAGTTGTTGGTTAAAAGCCTGTTACTACTTGTATTTAAAATTTCTGTCAGAGACGGCCGGGGAGGTGACCCGGCCGGGACAACTAGGGGGACCGGAGGAGGGCTTGCACCTTCCCCAGACCATGTGGGGGCGACCGCCTTGGTTGCTTTAGGGACCACGGGTAGGGAGCTTGGAAACTCAACCCTGTAGGGGCCCGTGGTTACCACCAGGGGGCGCCCTAATGCCTTGGAGACCCTGGACCTCAGCACTTCTGCCACACGGGGGTGTGTTTGTGGGAGTTGGCCGGGAAGCACCTGGAGCATATCCGGGTGTGTATAAAAGGGGCCGCCTCCCTTCATTCAAGGCTGGAGTCGGGTGAGGAGAGGACGAAGCAGGAGAAGAGAGACTGGAGGCAGCCTGAAGAGTAAAGGCAAACAGTGTGAGAGGCCTGGACTTTGGGGAAATCTTGGGGTTTGTGTGGCACTTGTTGACTTTTGTATATAGTGTGGACTGTAAATAAACATGTGGTGGTGTTTTACAACATGTCTGCCTGTCTGTGTCTGGGGCGTAGTCCACATTTCTTATACCTATTACTTATGAAAGGCATACCTAAGGAACAGTTAAAATCTCTGTTTATGTCTCCAGGAAAAATTACTGGCTGCTACAAACAATGATGGAGAGTAGAGAGAAATACTGAATCATTGTAATGTGCACATAACACAGCCACAAGGTTATTTTCAATGTAACTGTAAATACTGAGTACACAGTTATTTATCATGTGCTTACAGTGCCATCTTTACATAATTCCTTTCCAATCACATTGCACTACGCCTTATTAAATAAAATGTTATTGTTCTTGTACTTTGTTAGAGAGAAATTTTCATTTTCTGTAGTTGCTGTTAGCCTACAACGCTCATTATGTTCTTGTAGTGGGAGTCAAAAAGAGAGACAGAAAAAAAAAGGTATTGGTGCATTCCTATAAAAAATACAACACACTCCTGTTTGTCACTTTCTGTACCAAAACCCAAACATGTTAAGGATACAGAATAGCATTTGAGATAGCAAAAACAGTAAATCTAAACTTCCAAAGGAACGTAAAATTTGAAATGATGAAAAGCTCAGGCAAAATTCAGCCTCTATGTCATCACATTAACAATTTTTGAAAATGTAAGGAAAAAGGGAGATTAATAAATAAGCACTAAAATACACTCATAACCCTTTAACATACCTTGAGCTTTTAGAATAGCAGCCTTCCCTCTTCCAGCTCCCGAGCCCTGATTTTTGTTTTTCATACTCTTCAACATTGGAGCATTTTTTAACATATCTGGCAATATTAAAAATCTAATTTTGCTGCCACGAATATAGACTTGTTCCAGTTGTGCCACACGACCATCTCTGTACGTAACAGTAATGTTTGACATCTGTAGAAACATAGTAGCAAAAATTAAATAATTGCAATTAAAAGAGGCAAATAACTAGACTACATAGAATACAATATTGAATAGTCAAGTCACAAGACATTTTGATCAAATATACCATCAATGTTTATCATGTTACCTTTACATCTTTTAAGTAAATCTTTATTTCCGTAAAAGTACTATAATAGTACCATTTCAGTGTCCTTGAACTTCATTTCTTAGACATAAACATTTACAGATTCTTGATTTATTCTATTAATCTCTTGGTAGAATAAAAATGTGGTACTTGAAAAAAGCATACCTACTACAAATGAGACTTATGCAATACAAGTCAACCATAAGCAGTTAAGCATCAAGTAGTCTTGGTAGCACATTACACACTTAGAGAGTGCACCCAGTGTATTTATAAAAACATGACATGAAAATAAGTAAATATAAGTAAATAAGGAAATAAGAAAAATTTGAGCAGAACACAAATTTTAAAACAAATACACACAAAATGCAAAAGGTGTGGGGTGGGGTTGATGCAGTAGCTACCACTCCCTCCTTTTCTTCAGTTTGGTTTACTTTTTCTTAAAGTGAGTAGCAATGAACGAGTAGAAAGCTATTAAACAAGACATACAGACTGGCTAGCAGGAAAAAATTGGGGAGACGCCCTGGCTGGTAGATTTACATACTTAAACACAATGTGGATTAAGTTACAGTTGACTGGGTAGGGTGCTTTATAGGTTTGAGGGAGATTTCAGCATGGGTTTTATAATGATAGTGGTTATGATAAATTTATGCATATGCATAATGTGTGTATATGTAAATTAGACTTTATGGTCAGTAACAAAAATAAATAATGCGTAATCTAACAAATGTATGTCATAGTAACTAAAGCACTGGACTTTAAAATTCAAGAGACTTGTATAAAAGCATCAGCCACATCACCAATTACATTATACAGAAATACAGTAAAACACAGAGTACATATGTGTAAAAAGACTAATCAGGAATATGCTATTTACAATGTTGCTGTACCTTTGACAAACCAACAGCTCCACTTTTTGAATACAAAATGTATTTTTAAAGGAAATTAAGGGAGCATTTTTTGCAGAAAATTAACTGGGGCCACGCACTGTATGCACATGCTCCTTTTGACACCAACTAGTTTACAATCATTTGCTTTTAACAAACTACAGAAGTTTATTTCCGAGGATAAAACACAGAGGCCCATTTCAATAAAAAACTTCACACCACAAAGAGACACATATTGGCAAACTGCTAAAGTCTGTTTAACGGAGTGGAAATAAAATTAATAAGGACAAGTTTACTTTAATTTACCTGACAATTCATGTTGTCTTCTGCTTCAATAAGTTTTCCTCTGTATACTTCACCAGTGTTTGTTTCACAGGTCACAATGTGTCCTTCAGCTTCGTGAAGAACTTTAATTGGCACTCCAATCGACATCTTTTGAGAAAAAGCAAAACCACCACATTGAAAATTATCAAAACCTTTAACAGGTTACTGTAGAAAATTAATATTACTGTCCAGTAATTACAGCTTATTAAATTTCAAAACTGGGACTATTCGATTATTTAAAAAAATGGCAAAACAAAGATGGAAGTACTTTCCTTGTGTTATTCGACGGGCAATTCAGTCAGTAAACTAAATGAAAACGACGAGGTGGTTTGGCATTTAAGGCCTGCAAACCTCCAGGTTATACTTTTTTTTTTTTATTTGGCCCAGATTTATTAAACTGTAAACAAATAAAGACATCTTAGCTTCTGCTGAATATTTAACTTCCGCCATACAGAGTACGTACCATTCACATACACCGCCATCACAAACAGGGAGACGCATCATGTATTTACCAAAAGAGTTTACTTTTTTAGGTTCGTAGCCGACTCCGAATTATACAATGGACGCTGCCATACTGGAATACAGGAGTAAATTCAGACGACATGTGCATTATATCGCAAAATAACTGACCCGCCAGTAAAGCTCTACAGTCGAAGATGTTACTTTCAGGTGATCACGAACAGCGCGTACAAAAGGGATTCATTCATTAAAGCGCGCACTTTTAATCGATCTAATAAATATACGCAAATGCAACATTACAACCGCAAACATAATACAATTTTCTTTTCTCGAAATACTTACGATGAATGAGAATTTAAAAAAAGAACTGTTGTATGAATTTTTCAAACGTTTTCTAGCCGTCACTCCAACGTTCACAGCGTGCCGAGAAGCGCAGTACGAAATAGTAATGTCCCAAAATTTCCCAAAAAGCCCCGCGCTGCCCGGAACTCAAAAAACTATTTCCGTGTCATTTAAAAACTGCATGCTGGGATTTATATTTTTAAATTGTAGCGACTTTTAAGAGTATAGGGCTGAGAATTTCGCGATTCTAAATGTGACGCAGAACATAGACGAGGACCGTTTATATTATTAGGAATGTAGGTAAAAAAAATATAAGAAAGTAAATAGGCCAGGACGCCTGGTTAAGTCAAACGCGAAGCAAATTAAAATTAAGTCAATAGAAAGTAAATCCAAAGTACTCTTCGACTTGATATATCGTGCCCTTTAATAACAATAAATAAAAATATAATGAATATAGGGATAATATTTTCTGATAAACTATTGAATATATTTTTAGATTTTTCAAGTGACTTTGCATTATCTTATAAAGAGGCAATGTTGTTCATAGAAAAAGTTCAGTAGTATCCTTGTATATTATTAATATCAAACATACGCATAATACGTGATCTTTCCATGATAGTAAAAAGCATTGTTTGTTTAAGGAGATGGGCATAAATGAGTAAAATTTAAGACTGTGTTTGCCTTTTATTATGTTGCTAATACAAATATTTATATAATAGGTAACCTCATCAAATTAATAAGAAATATGTACCATCATAAAGCGTAAAATCAATTATCAGATATAAAACTGAAAACGTATCATTCTAATATTCAGTCAATACAAATAGCTGAGCTACAGTGGGTCAGTAGTACTGAACTGGGAACGCAAATAAATTGGTAGTCAATAATGCTTTAGTCACAGACACATCAAGTCAATAGGTGTATGGGAAATAACGGTTTACTGGCCGGGAGGTAAAGACATTTTAATTAAATAAAGCATTTCGTCGTTGTTGACCTTCTTGCTGTTTATTGTGAATACAGAGGAATGTTATGAGCATTCACTGCTGTTATCTCTACACTTTATATTCAAAGCGGTGTATTATAATGTCCAGCGTCCACAAGAGGGCTGCACCGTGCAGTGAACAGAGGAAACAAGATGCACCAAGAAAGTGGGATGTAAAAACCAGCATATCTGGTGAACAGAAGTTCATTTTACAATTGTGCTCGTTTTAATAAAAGGGAGTTTTGCTATGCTAGTTATGTGTGTATACACTAGATTGATAGATAATGAAACAGGGGAGACCGCGATGTATGTATTGATGCATTGTCCAGGATTGTGTTGTGCTGAGTTCCTGATACCACTGAAATAGGCAATTGAACCCTGCACGTCTGTTCTGTAATAAAGTTTTATTTAGAAAATGAATAAAACCAAACAAGCGGAGTTCCAAGTTTTTCAAAAGTACGTCATATTCAACTAGAACACAGGCCACCTAAAACTCCACCATTATAAGCTATCTCAAACATCTCTTAAAATATATCTCCCTGTCAGAAAAATGTGCTGAACATTTAGTCAAATCTGTGCATGAAAATCCTTAAGAACTTGACTGAAAAGGAGTCGAAGGTGGTGGCATATCTATTCTTTTCAAAATCTATTCACATTCAGTCATGCCTGGCCCAGAAACAATGAGTGTAAAGCAGGTGGCAGCCATGAAGGGCTGAGCTGAGACCATTAATAAATACACACTGTCAGGCCAGTTTAGAGATGGCACTTAACTGAACGACATGTTTTTATCTTTGAGAGCAAACCAGTGTGTTGGAGGAATATGTGTGATAATGAGGGCTTTATTGCAAACTTGATACATTTGACACTCCACTGCAACATGGAGCAGAACTACATCTAACTACAGCAAGGCTACAAAACCACCATTTACACGTTTGTGCCAGCCAAAAGGGTATTGTATAAAATAAAAACTGATTTAAAATGTCTCCAGTTTTTAAAGGTACTGTAATTGATAAAGTATGTTTACATAACATGCCTTAATGGCAAAACTTTACCACACAATATGGAAATTTGGATCTACCAACATTCTTACCTCTCAGTTATTCTGTGGGCTTTATTTATCTATTTATTTATTGATTTATTTGTCCGTTGAAATACATCGTGATTTATATCTGTCATATTAAAACTGACCATTATTTTGATAGATTCAAAATCAAGACCCAACCATTGTCCTAGTGGAGTTTGTGAGAGTTTTCCTTCGACATTCCCAGAGATGTACATATTGAGCTAATTGTCAATTCCATATTGGCCCTCTGTGAGTAAAGCTGTGGGTGTGTGTGTGTGCAAGCAGGTCCTGGATTAGGTGTGTCTGAGATGTTACTTCAGTATCATAAAGTGAGTAACTGTGGATAAATTACAAATCATCATCATGTTACATCCATGTTATGTTAAAGTACATTTTAATGAAAGGAAGTCACTCAAAAGTGCAAAAAATACAGTAATCATTTTTTCCGTCCATTGTCTTAAAAATATACTAAAGTTGTACTTGGGGTATCAGCACTTACTATATGTTATCTTTGATTTCCAAAAGCCAAATGAAGCCTCTGAAATTCCAGTGAAGTCTGATCCGACGACTCTTCGTTCTCCCGCTAGAGGGCGCTGCGGGCCACTCTCCTGCGCTCGGTTGCACGCAGATCTGAGACGCAGCCGCCGTCACACATTCCCGCGTCGTCTTTTAGACTCTGCGCAGGCGTACTGCGCGAACCAGCGACATAGACTGGCGAGGCTGCACTAGGGTAACAGCTGTGCATCGAGAGCTACCGTCGCTTGCTATGGTGTCCAAAACAAGGGACGTAGTTAATCTCGAGCGCCCGTGAGTCAGGAGAGGAAGTGGCCGCCCGCTTTTACGAGCTGGGAGACGTGCCAAGGATGACAGGTAACTGGGGTCCAGCTGCCACAGTCAGGCTGCATAACAGCCGTAATTGTGCCATTTGCCTTTTTTAAATTAATGTGTGGGTCTTTGATAGGGAGGCCGCAAGTGTTCCCACCCTTGCTACCTGTTTAGAAATGCATCTTCTCTCGTAAAGGAGGCGTCGTGTTTAATAATTTGTTCACCTTGAAATACTCTTCAACGGACAACTGAAAAGAGCATATGCATGTTTCTACTAGAGTATGCTAAGCCGTTTATTCTTTAAAGGCATCTGTTTTATCATTTTGATTCATTCCGATTGCAGCGTCCTTCGTATTTGTACTTAAAAAAGAAACTGTAGAAAGGTATAATATGTTTCGGTAATTTGTTACATATGCACTTTTGCAACGCTTCGTGGTTAAAGAATTGCGGCAATTGTGTACTTGGAAATGTCAGGTTGCAGTTGTTTCGATTATCGTTACAACGTGTACAAAGATCCGGTGAATTTGCTGATTCAAACGTGATGGTGCGCCTTGCGAAAGGTGCTATATACAATACACGTGCGTTAGTTACAGTGCGTGGTCGTCGCTTTTTGACCGTGCGACCTTCTCAGTATAAAGTGCGAGCCACACCTGCAAATGTCCTTTTCTTATCTTTGTTTTTTTTTTATACCGACCGTATCTTTATATTTTGTAGTGTCGTGGAACTATTCTGCCTTGTCCGTCAGTCTTTGCGGTTTTTCACTTCTCTCCCCGTTTGTAGGCTTTTCCAAAGTTTATTTACTTTGATTTACAGTACTCTGCTTTTGGGCCATCCTATCATTACACTTTATCTTGTTGCTTTTGGTCTTTTGGTTAAGCAGTTTATGATGGTAAATCCGGTGAAGGGAATTCAATAAAATTATTGTTTTCATTGCTCTTGGGACTGATGTGTAAAATTTAAAAGTGCCAAAGCTCCTTCCAACGCTGCTAAGAAGAACTTTTAGTCAATGGATAGAGGAAAATAATGGTCTTTTTTATTAGGTGTAGTAAAGGGACAAGGTATCATTTCATCATTATAGAACAAACCCAGGTTCAAATTTTCTTTGCATATTCTCCCCATATTTGGAAACGTCAGATTTCCTCCCACAATATAAAGAAGGTTAACTGGCAACAAGTAAAATGTGTGGTGAGCCAGATTGGCCATATTCCAGGGCTGGCGTGTGCCTGGTACCCATTGCTTTCAGTGGAAGCATTAGTAGGCACCATCTTAAGTTGTTTTATAGGAAAGGCAGGATGGAAAAAGGGATGGCTGTTGCAGAACCTTGGACAACATCAAACATTTCTATTTTGAAATGAGTTGTTTACCTGCCTCTGGTATGTAATTAATTGCCTATTTTATTAGTTTTTAAAAATACTAAAACAGCGATTCTTAACCATTTTTTTGCTTTGGGGACTCAGTTTTATCCACTTTTGGTTAGTAAAAATAAACACAAGTACAGTAATTGTGGTGGCACAGAAGTTATTGTTGCTGCCTAATAGCCTCAAGGACCGGAATTTAATTCTTAATGCCACTCATCAAGTGGTGCTTGCACATCCTTCCTATATTTACATAGGTTGTCCCTGGGTACTTGAGTTTCCTCCAATATTACAAACATGTTCATTCTAATTTAACAGGTGACTCTGAAATCTCCCCATTTATGTTATATTGGCAGTGTGTATAAGAGGCTAATGGCCCATTAATAGATTGCTATTGCTTTGCACCCTCCTATGTTTTCAGTTGGTTTCAGCTACCTGGGGTCCTCCAATGGAATACACTGATTCAGATAATGAGCAGATAGATTTTAAAGATGGGAGATTAAATAAAATGAGTTATACTTGTATAAAAAGTCTGATTTGGAAATTAAATAATGAAGTGAATACATATGTAGAACACATTATGTTTCTGCTGAATTACCCTGGACAGAGTCTGATCACTCTGCATTTATTTTTACCTGCATAATACAATCAAGCTTTCAAACAAGCAGGATCTGTTACCATTACACTTCTTTTCAATGGAAAAGATGAAGATTTGCAAACCAATGTCCATACAGGTGTTTAAATAAATTACAGGGTGACATTCATTAAGTGTATGCAATAGGGTTGTTGCAATACTAAAATTTAAAATTTTGATATGGTACTAAGAAAAGTATTCAAATTCCATACCATTTTTTGAGAACAGCATATAATGTAACTAAATAAAAATATTACATTAATTGTAATTATATTGTTTATGCATTAAAATGTTTACATTGATGGAAACAAATTATAGCACTTTAGTCATTAAATGTAAACATTTGAAGTACTGGAGTATTTTGTAAAAGGTAATAGTAAAGTTCTGTAAACAATAAAAACCTAAGGAGCTTAAATCTGGTCAACAGTTTTTTTAAACTGATAAAAGCAAATACTGCTACTGAAGTAGTACAATAAAATGTTAAAAATGTCATTATATGTTAATTGAATAACTATTGTAAACTTTTGTAAACCCTATACATAAAAATGTAAAACATTATAAAACATTAATGTGGTCTTTAGTGAACAATTGTTCAGAAAAGCAGCATGCATACAGACTACTAACACAAAGGCATTTCATAAATGTAAACAGTACACATTGTATTTTTGTAAGTAAACTGTAATATTTTTGTAACTTCTGCATTTTTTTAAGAAAGACTACCATGTCAGAGTGCTTTTCTGTGAGGCTGCTGCGTGCTTTTGTTGAGCTTCAAATGAGCCCTGATGTACTAAAAACATGTACTGAAGCACAGCAGCAGGTTTGAGCACACAGAGGAGTAGCACCATTGCTTTTGTTATAGCATCTTACATTGTATAGTAAATATGATGAAATATAATTTTACAGTTACATGTAATAAAATAAAAGAGAACAACACGCTATAGCAGCACACTTTGTGGCAAGGGTTCAAAAATTGAGGGAGCAACGGAGCCCCAGTGCTAAAGAGTGTTGCCCCAGATGAAGAGCACAGAATTAAACAAGATGAGAGGTACAAATAATTGCTGACCCTTGTCTTCTCATGTTACATGTTTAACTGACTACAAAAAATGTTTTTAACCTGTAGAGAAAAATAAATGGCACATCCTTACTTCAAACACAACAGTTTGAGTTTGTACTTTAGATTTAGAAATAAGATACCTGTCAAAATTCATTGTATTGACTCGTGTCAATCCTTCAAGTGTTTGAGTAAATTGGTTTTGTTACCCCCTTTAGTTGGTATTGTGCAGTGGCAAATCTTGCATATAGACTTGCATGTATTTCCTCTTTTGCCGTAAAGCCAAAGTGTTTTTCAGATGCCACTTGTTGTTAATTAAGCATGTTGGTAAAGGCTCAGATGCTGCTGAAGCTGACATCTTATCAATACCTGTTTGTGGGTGGAAATGGGGCTGCAGTTCTAGTCATGCCGACTGACAACCTAAGGGATTCAGTTGTCAAAAGCCAGAGCGAGCCTGATGTGCATTAGTAGTGTAGGCTGTTGAACCGAGTATTGAAGCAATTTTAAAACGTTTGATCAACATTTTGATACTCTTGACAACCCTTCTATGCTGTACATTTAGCCAGCAATAACCTAACGTCAGCAGACATAAGATGGTTATAAAAATCCCCACAATGAATAGAAAGGTGTTTACACAAATTCCTTGCTATTCTTGACATTTTGCTAGTAGTAGAGAGCACTTTAATTCTTGTCAGTACTACTGATCACCTCTCATGTCTCCTGCCTTGTTTTCAGATGACTCAATTCAGCTCCATGTGCCTGTTATTCGGCAGCAATATCATTGGGACTGTGGGCTGGCCTGTTCCAGGATGGTTCTGAGGTAAGCCAGGTTTGCTCATCTTGTGACATGGAGACCAAGTCCTCGAGCTACTGTTGGAAATAAGCTGGAGAAGCTTACTTTGTGCAGGGCCATGGTTTTTTCTCATTTATGCTTTTACAGCATTCTTCACCCTTATGCAGATATCTCCATCCTGTGGGTGAAGAAGAGTTTCAGAATGCTTGCTGGGAGCTGAAGCTGACCGAAAGTGTGTGGACTATTGATCTTGCATACCTGTTGTGCCTCTTGGGAGTAAAGCATAGGTTTTGCACCCAAACACTAGGAGTGGATAAAAACTACAGAAACCAGGTATGTGGCTGATAGATGATGAAGCTTTCACAGGGATTGTAAAGAATACATACAAATCTGTGACCCTAGGTGTTAGTAGTTAGACTAAAATAAATTAGAAACAAAATGTGGTTGTATTAAAACAAAAGATTATGTTATGTTATACATTGCACAGTTCAATTTATTTTTAACAACTCTTTATTAATATTATGAACCTCTCACCTCCACATACACTGATAGGTGTAAAACAAATGTGATCTCCAGTGTTACTTTGTTCTGACAAACTCCTCAGATGGGTTTAATTGAATAAAAAACTTTTAATAACATGGAATTTTAAAGTTGAGGCATTGGTAGTTAGATTGGATGAAAGCGCTATTCATTTTTTATCTGAATTGAGCTCACTTGTTTTTTTTGTTTTTTTTTTTTAAAAAAAAAAAAAAAAAAACTTGATTGGCAATACTCATAACTTGTAGGAAATTTTGTGGCTACACAGAAGCCTCCATATCAGGGTAATATGTTTGAACATCTCCCATTAAATAAAATGTAGAATGTATAAAGTGTTGCATTGGTGTAAATTTACTGTTGGCATTATAATTGTTTTATATTATATATTGTTTCACAATGCAGACATATATATTCATCTGGAGACAAGATCATGAGTAACATTGTGCTTAAAAGTGTGTGGGGACAAGTAGTTGGCTCACTGAATGTTACATTTCTAAACCAGTCCAATGCCTGGTGCAGGCAGCTCTCAAAGTAGGGGTGGTGAGTTTGAACTGCACAGAGCAGTGATGCTCATGTTAATCTGTTCGGACCTCCAGTAAGCTTCTAATTACAATGAACTGTCTACAGTCTCAAAATCTCCTAAAAAAAAAAAAAAATCATATTGCACATATAAATATGTGTCACATATGCGGAGAGCACATTACACATTTTAAAAATAAACATAACCTGTGGCATGGCAAAAACCTTTCTGTAGCATCAGATTATACATTGGCATTTGAAGAAATCAATGGATGAGTGGTAAATGTAAATGATATGTTGTCACAGGTTCTCTTTGTGCTCTCTATTATTCAGTTACACCGATTCTTACACTATCATTGTAAGGTTATAAATTAGTAGCAGCCATATTCATATAAACTACAAAATATGCATTTGAAGTATACGATGTGTCACACCCTCTCAAAAAGACTGATGTTATGCAAACCGATAATGAAAGGCTAAAAGAAGATGCAGATTTCAGTACTCAAAACACCTGAATCAACCAATCTGCCTAAATACACCAGTAAAGCATGGACAAGGCTGCACAGCACCCAACTTCTGACTGCACATCTAAACCAGTAACTAAAGTAACTTAACATTAATCTCTAATTAGAAATGCAAACATGCCATTCCAATATACAAACTGCACCAGTTATAACGCATATATCCATAGACCACAATGTTCAGCTATACTCTTATTTGCTGCTGTTATGTCACATATTGGTATAGTAGTCAAGATGACAGAAAGGAATCAGACGGAAGCACTTCTCATATGTGTGGAGCCATGTAGCTGCGGTGGACCTGTGTGTGTGTGTGTGTGTGTGTGTGTGTGTGTGTCCTCTGTCTCTGTGCTCATTACGGTGTACATTAATTATCAAGCTTCAGTTACCTTGTGCTACAGAACTCGTGAACGGATCACAGCAGTTTTAGGTTTTGATTTTCTCACAGCGTCAAGTCTTTTGTTCAGTTTCTTTTGCTCTCTCCCTGAAATCTCATCAGTTGAAACTACACGGACTGGAGAAACTGGGACAGGTGTTTCAGGAAGAACCTCGGTGGACGTAACCTTTGCAGTGCAATGCGCTACATATTTTAAAATGGGTTGTCCCCAGATGTGTATTCTCGTTTAAGAATCACATCTGGCCCTACAAGACCTTATTGTGTTTTGATTTTCTATACCCTTAATCTATTTCTTTTTCATTGTGTAAAATTTTAGCTTCTAGTTTAAGTTTTTATTTGTATACATTTGTTTTGGGTACATTATAGTTTTGTGGTCCTCGTTGCATATCATTTTATTATTAATTTTTTTTTTTTTGCTTTTTTATATGTTCTTCTCACAAGTCATTTTATAAGAAGCATTTTGAGACAGAAGAAGACAGAGTGAATGAACTTTTTAATAAAGCTGATTCCAATGGAGTGGTTGTTGAAAAATGGTAAGATTTCATTAAGCAACATGCCCACACTAACACTTCAGTGCTATTTTTTCTTCACTTGAAAGCCTGTTTATGGATAGTGCAAAACAGCAGAAAAGATGCCATTAAATGAAGACATCTTCATAAAGCGATGCATCCACAAGGCCTATAGCATTGAGAGGGACTGCTCCCACCTTTCACACATTCTCTTAGTCTGACTTCCATCTGGCAGAAGGTACTGTAGCATCTGAACAAGTTCTGCCAGTTTTGGCAACAGCTTCTACCCCTTAGCAGTCTGTACTCTGAACTCTGTGCTGCCATCCGGCTGTTCAGATCTGCTCCTAGCACCTTATTTATATGCAGTATATTATTTTTTACACGTGTTAATAATGTTGTTTTTATTATTAGTTGTTGTTATTTATTATAAACATCTATTTCAAATTATTCCCATCTGTTCACTTAACTATTATTATTTATTTATTCATCTATTCATAAGATAGTTTGTTAGTTGTCTTACACTTGTCCTCGGGAATGCTATTCTGTGCCAGTACAACAATAAAGTGATTTGACTTGACTGCCTGTATACCTGTACTTCTGGAACGAGGTATAGTTTTCATTGCAGTGCATTTAGTTTGAAATCAAAAAGAGGGAGTTTTTCTTAAATGTCACACATCCAACCATATCAATCTCACTGTATTTTAGATATTACACACCATCCCATTTCCAAGAAATATTTATTCAATATCTGTTATTCTAGATTTGTCACTTATGACATCATTTTATTTGCTTTCAGCTTATCTGATGGGCTTGGACAATGTATATATATATTACAACATTTCAGACACGGATGCAGTAAATTGGAATATAATTTTTTAACTTACTTTTGCGATTAGACATTTCTTTTCCAGATGTAGCACACATACCAATTTTTGAATAATGCTGTTCTAGACCTTTTTTTTTTTTTTTTTTAATTATTTTTTCTTTAAATTGTTTTATAGCTCTGTGACTATTCAGGAGATACAAAATCATTTGATACAAGGACATGTGGCCATTGTATTGGTGAATGCTGTTCTGCTTGTCTGTGACCTCTGCTCGACTCCTGTCAAGTACTGCTGCTTCCTTCCTGTTGGCCAGAAGTGCTTCTGCAGGAAACCTGACTATCAGGGACATTTCATTGTTGTGTGTGGCTTCAATGGGGCTACCAACAGTATTTATTATAACAACCCGGCCTACTCCGACCGTAAGTACATTCAGATTTTCTGTTGCATTCTGAAATCCAGCAATTGATGTAGTTAAACTCAAACTTGAGTACCTGAATGAGAATGAGTCACTAAATAATTGCTTTCACAGTCAATTACTCTAAAAAAGATTTTATAAAATTAAAAACTGTAGCTTAGGTTACACAGTTTCAAAATGCAATATCTGTCATAATATGTGTAGTATGTTATAAGGAATAGCATTTATTAGAAAGAAAATATATTATCCCTTCTAAGGGTCAGCAGTGTGCTTTTTAGTGACATTTCTATGTGCCTTGCTTGCATTAATACATTTACAAATTTATATGAACTCCTCTTGTCTGATGTTAAAAAACCGATGTTGAAACTAATATGTACATGAATGTTCACTAATAAGAAAATGCAAAATTTTTGGTGCTATTCAGTATTAATGTTTCTCAGTTTTATTAGTGAAGTAATCCCTCTGATAAAAACAGTGTATAAATTATAAAGAATGATTTTTTTTTTGTATCTATTGTGTTCTGTCTGTCTTTATAGAATGTGGCCACATCTTCATGATACATGCTGGATTTCTTATTAACTGAAGTAATGGATGCATTTTACTGAAATCAGAATAGTTCTTTGTACATCAAAATATAGAAGTTGAACTTGTCCAGCCAAGACATACACATTAGACAGGCCAAAAACTGAGCACACGGTGCTTGCCAGATTCTACAAATGGCTTAAAAGAAATGTTTCATGAGTTTTATGTTCAGGGAATGGTTTGAATCAGACATGTTTATATTTTCTACATATTTTTAAAAGAGAATCATATGTTCCATACCAGTGGAAAATAGGGGCAATGAGAGTCTGAAGCAAACTACCGAGTTAACTTAACAACTTTTAAACAGTATTTGGATGAGTTGCTGGGGCACCTTTGCTACTAAGTAATAAAACACGTTTGGTCGGCTTAATGGTCTTTCCTTGCTTGTTAAACATACTGTATGTTCTTATGAAGACTTCTGAGCCACTACTATTTTTCATCCAGTTAATTCTGTGTTATTATTTTCTATGTTAAAATAAAAAAGCAATAAAAGACTCCTTGCCCTTTCACCTTTTTTCGCAGGTGTGTGCTGCACCAGTATCAGTAACTTTGAAGAGTCACGAAAGAGCTATGGAACTGATGAAGACATTCTGTTTGCTTATAAGGAAAGTTGATGGCCACCCAGAGCAATAAACAGTCACTGTGATATTCTTGCTGGTATTCTGAATAGACTAGCAAAACAGAACTCTTCAGCCATATTTTGCACATAACTTGTAAAAGAGCTGTAGTCAGAGTTTCTTTTCTAAGACTTGGCCAGTTTCATTGGATGTATATATTAATGAAAAGGGAAATATTTAAGGACAAACTCAGAAATATGGAGTTTACAAAAAGGAAATGCAATGGAAGAGAAAAGTAAAACCTGTGATATTTTCATAACCTGCTATCCAAAAAAACAGTTAAATCTGGGTTTGAATATAATCCAGTGTAAAGAATCCCTTGTTCATACATTTATCCTATAGCAGAGATTATCTGGTTATACCCTTCAGTGATATTTTGGCACAGGATTTGAGTTGAAGAAAAAAAAAAAAACATACTCCTTTGCTATCTGTTAAGAAATATACAAGGAACCTAAGCCAAGAGTCTTGGTCTTTAAAAACTATGTAGTTCTTACAGAATCTAATTATTCTGAATGTACCTGCTTTTCATTACTTGTCTCAAATACTGAAGTTTACATGAAGACATCTTCAACTAGGATTGTCGCACACACTCAATTCCAGGTAGTAATGGTGTGTTAGATTCCGTTACAAGTCAAGTTTGATTTCTTCCTTTCTTTTTAAGGGTTCATTATTAGTTATTAGAACCTTTTTTCATCAAGTCTAAATGTATTATGAGCATACTTGAAATCATTTTTTGCTACCAATGGTACTAACAATATTTGTTGGAACCCTTAATTTTTTAATCACGTTCTTCATTTCTGTTATCCATGATCCATTGTGGCACTTCTAGCTTGGTGATCTGAGCCGTACTATGTATGGTTACTGCTGTTTCATTTTGGTGAGTAAAGGAAAACTGTCTCTTCTGACTGTAGCAGTACCTACTGCCTGTTACAAAAAGTGTCCACTTTTTAATTCACAGTTTTCTTGCTTTATTGATGCAAGGCATTGTTTCACCACTTTTTAAAATATGCACGGAAATACACTTTCCTCTAACTATAAAGTATACATACTGTTAAAGAATCGCTCCAATTATCAGTATACTATTGCTTTGACCCACTAGGAATGCTGCATTTTATCAGTCACTGTAAAGCAATTTGTGATATAAAATGTAGACATCTGTACAACCTGAAAAGCATGAGACTGTCACAGAGCCACACTTCTGAATTTCTAACTCTGAACAGTAGAGTTTGTTGTTGGCTTTCCAGTTAGCTGCTCGGGCCAAATTGGAGGCATGTTCATTCATTGTCTTTACAAAGCCATAGGAATATCTGTGTGGAAGTAAGGTAGTTTTTACAAATTAGTCTGTCAGCACTACTGCAACATTCACTTTGTTATCCTTCAATGAGAAGAGTAAAAAAGGTACATGGGTGATATTAATTCAGCAAGGAGGTAGAATTTTTTTTTTTGTCAGATAACTATTTTTTTACAGTAAAGATCCCTTTCCGTTCTTAAATAGTCACAGAATATTTTACTTTTTGTTTTATTAAATCTTGCCTGTTGTTAGCAAAGGGATTGCATTGTTAACAACCACAGAAGAATGCAAGATGACGTTGGCACTGTTTAAATTTCAAACAGGATAATTTTTTTTTTCGATAAAGATCAAGATGTTTTAAAATGTATATTTTTAATTGCATTGATCAATAAAATGTCATATTTAACACTAATGTGACTACCAGTCTTTTTTTAGTTGTGAGCTTTGATCCAGCTGGCCATGAGATCTGTCCATAATGCATGCAGACTCAGCACAGACAGTGACCGTGCTGGGATTCCAACTCAAATTCTTCTTAATAAAAGAGATGTGAGGCAGCAAGACTATTCACCATGCTATCCCAGGCTTTGACGTTCTGCTGAAGCAGCCTAGAGTGCACAGCACATGAGCATTACTGGCTGACTTAATATAATTTGAGTAGATCTGTGAGTTGTGGGTCTTTAATGCATATCAGTACTAACAGTTTAGCAATCAGCAGGAACATACAAAAAACACATGGTGCATTTACCATTGTGGTACGGCAGTTAAATTATTAGAAACCCAATGCTAAACCGTTCTACAAGTTGTAGGAAAATACCAGGTGTCGTACTTCTTTAGCATTGAATAGATGCAAATAATTTGGAGAATGACAGGGATAAGGATGCTTTGGAAAAAGAATTGCAATTTTTATTAATTCAGACAACCATTTATTCTAAGAATATGCATATTGCCTCCAGTCATTCTTTTATAACATTAGGTTGGAAGTCATGTTGAACAGCTGCCTTAAGTTCCTCTGCATACATCTCGTATCTGCCAGTCATCTGCAGGGAAAGAAATAACAGGTAATTAACATCGTGCAACTCTCTGTATTCCTGGGGAGGCTCAGTCTTTTTTGTTTCATAAACAATTCTACAAATGTAATTAGTAGTTATGGCCCACTTTACACAGCATCTTGAATGAAGTGTTGTGATGGGATATCTTTGGGCTGTATGTAAAGAGATTCATATGTATTTCCATGGTAGCATTTTCCTGTATTTTTGTTATAGAATTGTTGCAACCCAGGTATAAAAAGGCGACTCTTCCACTGATCTACAGGACAGTGTATTAAATTGGTTGACTATCACAGTTTTTTCTTCCTCTTCATCTTTTTCCACTTCTCTGAAAGATCCATGTCCTTGATTAACCTCCTCCATACTGCTCAGTCCTGCACCCCCTCCCCAATCAAATACTTTGTCTTCTTTTAAACTTCTTTTATTTTTTCCATCCACCTCCACTTTGGGGTGTCTCCCTTTCTATTACCCAGTACTTCTATACCCAGCATTTTTTTGCTGACATATTCATTGTCTCTTCTCATCACGTGTCCATACCACTTCAACCTACATTCCTGTACTTTGTTAGACCTCTCTCCCAGTTTGTTGTTCCTCTGATTGTCACATTACTCTACTGTCCTTTTTTGTAATGTTACACATCCATCTCAACTGCCCATGTGTCTGCTGCATACGTCATTGCTGATCCTACCATGGTCTTTAAAACCTTTCCCTTAACCTTTTCCTTATTTCTTTGATCACACAATTCTCCTGATTCATTCTTCCAATTGTTCCATCCACACTGCACTCTGTGGGTTATCTCTGCATGTAATTTTCTACCTTTGGCCACCACTACTCCTAGATGCTTAAATGTATCCACTCTTTTCAGTAGCTCTCCCTGCAGGCTAACATCTGTATCCTGATCATCATTAAACCTCAAGTATTCTGCCTTCTTCCTATTTATCTTCAGACCTCTATCTTCCAACTTCCTCTGCACTTCCTCTTTTTTGGTGTAGCAAAACAACAATGTCATCCGGAAAAAGCCTGCCCCGTGGAGATTGGTCTTTTATCCCAAGAGTCAATACATCCATAGCCAGATCAAAGATGTAAGGACTTAAGAGAAGATCCCTATGGCACACCTATTCTCACTGGGATCTTGTCTGTTATCCCAACCCTAGTCATCACTCCCTCTTACCTAATCCTGGACAATCCTCACATACTTCTCTGGTGCTCCTTACTCTTTCATGGACCACAGACTGCTTGATGTGGCACTCTACCATAAGCCTGCTCCAAATCAATAAACACCATATGCAAACCTTTATGTTTTTCTCAGTCCTTCTCTATCAGATGTCTAAATGCAACGACTACATCAGTTGTTACTCTCCCTAGCATAAAACCACTCTATGGTGGGTCTCTTCCCTAAACCTTCTCTTTATAACCCTTTTCCAAATATTCATTGTGTGACATCAGCTTTATTCCTCTCTTGTTCCCATATTCCTGAATATTGCCTTTCTCCTTGTAAATGAGTACAATCACACTGTTCCTTCACTTCTCCGACATTCTTTCCTGTTCATAAATATTCTGCATTAGATCCCACAGCACATGTAGTCCCTCCTGCTGGTTTTTCATCTTGTACTGTCACCTTTCCAGTTTTCATTCTCTTGAGTGACTCCTTTACTTCCGCCCTTCTTACTCTTGGTACTACCATTTGGGACTTCAAATATTTGGTTGATCACCACAATTAATCATTTCAACCTTACGTTACAACATTAATATACAGACCCCATTGTGTGTGTGTGTTTTTTGTGGATTGATAAATGTTTGCTACTTCATAGCAAGCCAGCAGATGGCGCTCTTGAACCATTCAATGGGTTCTCAAATATTTCTGTCTCGGTCATTTAATGTTACAGGTTTTAGATGGAGGGGCGTCCCACTTTCAAAATTCCTCAACTGCGGCTCTTTCAGGTGGGAACCACATTAAAAAAATATAATCTACAAAATTATATATTATATATATATATATATATATATATATATATAGCTAAGCAAACAATGCAAGGCCATATTTGTGACAATTTTTAAACCAATTTTTGAGGCACAGTTATCAGAGTTATTGGGCTAATCATAACACTAGGTAAATGTATTGCCAGTCCGAATATATACTGGATTATCCTTTGCTGCCCACTTACAACTAATACAGTAGCAATAAGATATGGACCGATCGGCAGGATGTTTGTGTTGGGGCGTACATGCATAAGACTGAAATACGTTTTGTGAAAATGTTTTAAAAATTCAAAGTAACTTTATTTTTACTTTCCAAGGGAGAGCGCAGACACCACGTCCACCGGCGATCAGGACTATTCAAAGATCTGCTGTCGGGGATCCAAATGAGGTTTCAGATCATTTTCCTTTCTCTGTTGAGCTTTTCAAATAAATACATTTCGGAAGCTGAGGCGGGACACTTTGCACTTTATATACAGATATATTTATTTCATTTTTTTTGCAAAGTAACTGGTATTTCGGTCTGTAAACTAGGTGTCTGTGAGGCACCTGCGCGTTGTGTTTTCGCATTCTCCTTTAGCTTGTATTAGTAAATTAATATGGATTATTGCATTATTGAATTATAGCACCAGGTTTACTGTTAAGCATTTGATTGTTAAATTATTACATTTCTACTTTTTTATATTATTAGACTGACCAGATCCTATAGGTGCCCTCTCCTGGCAGCGCGGCGAGTAATAACGCAGTCAAGGCGCGGGCTGCTGCGGGTGTCGTCCGTTTTGCGGTTGCACATTCTTCTCTTTTCTGCCTCTTACATCACCATATATATTTCCTTATAAAGATTAACTAGCGGTTCTGACTAGCGAAACAATGGGAATTTAGGTGGGGTGCAGAAACCATGAGATCGATCAAGCGCAACATAGAGTGGCGGAGTGGTAACTCTGAGGCTAGGGATCTGCACTGGCCCTTAACCTGCAATTGCTGAGCGCTCTGAGTAGTGAGAAAAGCGCTATAGAAATGCAAAGAATTATTATTATTATTATTATGGACGATATCTGCAGCAGCCGGCACTTTAACTGCGTTATTCCCGGCCGCACCGCTTCATTGCTCTGTCCCCAGTGCTGATTTAACAGACAACGTGACGCTGAATTGCATTATGAGGTTTGGAGAACACCTATGTATAAAATGTTTTGTTAGCTTGTTGTTGTAATAGAGACACAAAAATACAGAAGCAGCCTGTCACTCGGGAAATGTTTGTAGCTGTATCTACTCAAACCTGAAGATCATCAAGCGTGCGGCAGCAACTACAGTGGATTCAAGCGGCAAAAACTCAAATTAAGAGCTCGGGAGCCCCGCCCTTACGCTTGTGACCACGCCCACTCGCGCACGCCATCGAGCGAGGCGGGAGCGGAGGTGAATGTATCGACACGACCTTTTGTTGTAAGTATAAGCTAACCGGGTCTCTGCACTCCATATTTTATTCGCATTTTTGAAATCTTGCAACAGTATAGCTCGTGTTCATTGACTGGCTAGGTAAATGACATTTAAATAGCGTAACAATTAAGCGGAGTGACTAGGCCCATCCTTCTTGCGGCGTCTTTGAAGTTTGCTGTGGCGTTCCCCCAGTACGAAACCCCGCCTTTTTTTTTCTCCCGCCTTCGCTGTCAAATGGACGACATCGACGTCCGTTCAAACGGTAGTGAAACAACGATGTGTCATTTTTTTTAACTGTCCGGAATTTTAAAAGATCTTCAGATGAAACAAACTAAGCAGGTAGGATGCGAAGACCACAATGGCGAATTAGATTTTGTTTTTGTTTTTTTGCTGGTTGTTTTTATATACACTACTTGTGAAAAGCTTGAGGTCACCCCGAAATATTCATGCTTTTTTTTATTCCCGCTAGAAACGACAGATTTTAAAAAAAAATTATTATCATGGCCACAAAGCACCATTACCAGCAGTCATTTCTTCAGTGTTCTAATCAGCTAAGTTATATGCTAGTTGGTTATAAGAGAAACCTTTCTAACTGCATTAGCACCACTGAAATCTGTTATTCTGTTCACTTGAGTTGGAATGGACTGGCATTCCTAAAGTTCATTTCTGAGTTCAAAAATGGCCACAATGAAACAGCTTTCTCAAGAAAACCATTGCACATGACAGATTGCCACGAAACTGAAGATTTCATACAAAGGGGTCTTATGACTGTCTTGAGAGAAGAGGCCAAACTGGATCTAACCAGTATAGGAAAAGAAGGAGAAGGCCGAGATAGACAACTACATACGAGGGTAAGGACATCAGAGTGCGGGAGAAACAAAATGCCTCACAGGTCCCCGGTTGACTTCTTCACTTTCTTCTACACACTTAACCCCCAGTGTCATCTGCAACAGTTGACTCCAGGATGGTGGCCCCATGATTCACTTTCCCAGACATCTCTCCAATGTCTATGCTCCTTTGCCTATTTTAACCTTCTCTCTTTATTTGCCAGTTTCTCATATTGCTTATTCTTTGAAACTCTGCCTTTAAGGCCAATATCCCAGAATGATCTTTTCTGTGTTTTAGATGACTCGGGGATTTGGCATTTATTTAAAGAAAGAAGTTAACTGAAGACCTGTAAGGCGTGTTTTTCGGAAACTACACACTCTGATGTGCTTATCCTCTGGGCCTTGCTCCTCTTCTTCTGTTCTGGTTAGATCCAGTTTGTCCTTTTCTCTCAAGACAGTGACAGATCTCTTTGTATTTCGTATATGCCCCCTATTCAGAGTAGACATGCAAGTATAAGTTTTATTGTATTGTACTATATGACAGTAAATTTAGCTTGATTTTATCAAATGGAGCACTCAAAGATTGTGTGCCTGGTGCGTCCTCCTACACAATTAAGCCTCGTGTAAGCAAGTATGCTTTCATTTTAATTGTGAATCCTGCACATAAAAAAATTATAGTTGTGGTAATCTTTGTAAAATAATCCATGACCTACAGAAGTCAAGTAATGATCCACCATAGTTTTAATTTTACCCATTTGTCATTTATATTTTGAAGTACTGGTTGATGAGGTTTGAATAAAAGCGAAAATTAACAACTTTGTAAAATTTCATCCTGACAGCAAAGCTGATGAAGAAGAATGCTGATTTGAAGGCTTACTTCACATTTGTGCCAAAGTGACCGGGTAACAAAAAGGATAAGTAGAAAGTTGGAACATCACTGTAAGTATCCTTTTGACATTTCTTGTCTTGCTGGCATCACATATTACTTCATTATGTACGTTTTCAATCTGATTTGAGTGTGGGAAAAATGTTGCTACCATTCTTTACGTATAGGTTCAAAATACTTATCAGAGCCTGAGTGAACATCTCAAAACGTTTTAAAGTGGTGGCTTGAAAAATAAAAAAAGAATAATAATATTTATTGAAATGTAAGCAGCTCAAGTCCAGTAATAACCTAAAATGCTAGAAAGGTGTGCGTTAAAATTGACAGAGGTTAAAAAAAAAGTTTATGTTACCAAAAACTGGAGAACAATGTAATGTAATGTCATGTTCAGAGTTATACAAAAAGGCCTTAGTCAGAGGACAAATAATGAATGGGTTAACAAGTTACAGATTTCTTGCTGCAATGGAAGTTACTGAAGCTTTAAAAGCTGATGTGCACATTTTCTACTGGTGTCCCAATTTTGGTTGATTACTTACAAACCTTCTGTCGAATTAAAGCGGATTGGAACAAAGTGTGTTGCTACACCCTCTGAAGCTTTACTTGCACAATATGGGAATGTTTACTGCTATTATAATGGTGAGAAGAAAGCAATTAAAAAACACAGACAAACTATTATAACCCTTCAAAGTGAAGGCCTATCCTTTAAAGAAACTGCCAAGAAAGCTAAGGAGCGCAGTTTCCTACATCAGGGGTTCCCAGGTTTAGGCCTGGTGTACCACTGTGGCTACAGCCTTTTATTCAAGCCATTTCACTTGTCGTGGGTCACTCTTAAATCTCAGGAATCTAATTATTTTAGTTGGTCTTTCTTCTTTTCTTATTCTGCACTCAGAAACGTACTCAAATATATTTGCATTTAGAAATGTAAAAATTTCATTTTTCATATCATGTACCCCAAAACATATTTTGTAAATGTCAAAAAATGTCAGGCATATGTTTTCTTTGTCATAGTTTTAAAACCCTTAGCTTTCTTGTACCTTATTTCTGTAGAGTTTGCTGCTTAAACTAGATCCAAATACTGACAATTAGTGATGAGCAGTGCTGACACAGGTGATGCTGAAAGTTAAAGCAGGGCCACCAATGTTACATTCAGTCAGGCAGTCATTGTCCAACCCGCTATATCCTAACTACAGGGTCATGGGGGTCTGCTGGAGCCAATCCCAGCCAACACAGGGCGCAAGACAGGAAACAAACCCTAGGCAGGGTGCCAGCCCACCACAGGGCACACACACACACACACACACAAACACCAAGCACAGCACTGTGCCACTGTGAGGCAGCACACAGACTGTGACATTCTTTAGTGCGTGATCATTTATGTTAACGTTTCTGGCAGGTGGTGATGTTGAGGTGTTAAAATGTATACTCGGTACACCATTTCCAAGAGCATTTTGCTATGCCATTTGTAAATCATATTCTGTAACAGAGCTGCCGTATCACTTATATTTATAAGTTGACTAGTATAACTTGGCAGGTTTAAATGAGTTTTAACTCTATTTAATAATCCATCCATCCATTATCCAACCCGCTATATCCTCAGGGGTCTGCTTGAGCCAATCCCAGGCAACGCAGGCCTCAAGGCAGGAAATAAACCCTGGGCAGGGCGCCAGCCCACCGCAGGGCACACACACTCACACACACACCAAGCACACACAATGTAGGATTATCAATGCACCTAACTTGCATGTCTTTGGACTGTGGGAGGAAACCCACGCAGACACGGGGAGAACATGCAAACTCCATGCTGGGAGGACCCAGAAAGTAAACCCAGGTCTCCTTACTGCGAGGCAGCAGCGCTACCCACTGCGCCACTGTACCACCCATGTTACATTCATTTGTGTGCTAATTAGTGATAAAAGGATTAACTAAGTGGTCCTCAAGTTTAGTCCAGCAGATGACTGTAATTCTAAGTGTTGATCCCAACCACCTTTCATTTTGCCTTTATTATTAATCAAGCTGTTATTTTTCCCAGTTTCTGCCTTTTTTGTGTCAATCCAGAATTTTAAAAATGAGTTCACTAAATTTTCAGGGGAAGTAAAAAGCCTGATTCATTGTTCTTTTTCTTGCTTATTAAGATTTTGTTCTTTTTATGTTCTGCTAATTTAAGCATTTTCTTATTAATAGCTTACAAGTAAAGTTTATACATGAAGTAGCTGCTTCCCTTTAGTATTCAGTGTCCTCTGCACCAGCGTTTATGCTGTTCATCACTAATCATCAGTATTTGGATACAATTAAGGGAGTCAACTCCACCAGAAAAGGTGAACTAAAAAGAATATGGTGAAAGAAAATTAACATATAAAAGGTATGACAAAATGCACATTTATGAATTTTATTTAGAAGTACTAGGGGGCATTGCCCCCTGCACACTTCGCTCGCCAACCATACCCACCAGCGCTACGTGCTATTGTGAAGAGGGGGGCTGAACGCACCCCAAGGAGACACAGTCGCTTAAATGGTGATACAATGGGAAACAAATACTTTTTTTTTTTTTTAACCTCTTCTTTGCTCGATCAGATACTGGCTTGCTGCTTGTGCCGTGTCGCATGATCTGCATTTCGTGCGGCGCTTGGGACGTCTATCGCGGGACATGAAAGTGTCTCTCTGTCTCTCTTCAAAAGATCTCTCTTCCAAAGATCACATCCCGTCGCAAGATTTTTTTTTATAATAGAGAAATATTCTAGCATATATTTCTGAATGCAAAATAGGAGAAGAAAAAGACTAATCAACAATTACATTATTTAGGCGTCATGAATCATTTATTTGTGAAAGTGGTTGGATTGAAAACCTGCAGCCACAGTGATACCACATAACTGAACTTATGAACGCCTGTACCATCAAAAAGGAACTTGAAAACTACTTAGAGGAAAAGGTCTGGCAGAACAAAAGCCACAACAGACTCAAAAGACAAGCTTCTGAAAGTCGAAAGCCTGTGCGATAGGGGTGTTCCAAAACTTAACTAGCAGTGTATATGTACGTGTGTGTGTGTGTGTGTGTGTGTGTGTGTGTGTGTGTATGCAGTGCCATTTGAAACCCATTTAATGTCAAACCCTGTTTTACACATGTTGTTATGTAAGATTTTGCATATAACTTGATAAATGTTTTGTATGTCTTTATTTGTAATTTAGGTGAAGCAATGTAATTTAGTGTTACTTTGGTGAGAGGCATTCGTGTTTGCCCCCCCGTTTACAACTTTTCTTTGCAATTTTATGACAGGATTTGGGGGATGTGTCTTAAACCAGTTTGGCGAGTGTTTTTCTGCTAAGGTCTTTCAACCCCCCTGCAAGGAAGTCAGGGTGTTTAACATATGGTTTTGGGGGGGGGGTGGCAGGTGTTACGATGTTCTATTTCACCCATTGGTCTGAGGTATGGCTGTTTGGAATTGGCTTGTCTCAGAGGCCTTTAAGTACCATGATGTCCTATTGGTTTTAGGGGCTGGAGAGAACATCTATAAATGTACGTGCTTAACCTCACATTCTCTCTCTAACCAACATATGATGAAGAAGCATCTCTCTTGCTAACCTGTGATGATGTAGAAGTATCTTTCTCTTGTTAACAACTGATGAAGACCATCACACCATGAACTGAAGACAACACAATGAAGAGCACAGCTTCAGCCATTTTGAACAGACGTGTGGCTAAAAGCTGAGCACCAATGATGCCTTAACTAGAGACATTAAGTAACTACAAGTCTGTGTGCCACCTGAATTACACGTCACCATTTTATCAGGTTGTATGGTTGCCAATATTCAAATATACTTTGCATTTTGTTATTATTTATGAATATTATCAGTAATACATTATTTTATGTGTAACTTAACTCCTGCTTGTCTTTTTACTACATCTAATTGCTTGAGGTTATACATATAGAAGGGAAGTTGGGGATAAGGCATATACAATAATACCTTATAAACAGTGGTAAGTAGATTAGGCATTCTAAGGCTACATATTAATAACACAATAGGGGAAAGTAGAGCAAAATATATGACTCTACCAAGATAAAACAACACACCTTCATGGAATCATCTTCCCTTTTGCTTCGAAAGTGCCTAGAAAACGACTGTCCACTAACTCCATATAATATGTAGAGAAAAGCCAAGCAAAATGACCCCTTTTATTGGCTAACTAAAAAGATTACAATATGCAAGCTTTCGAGGCAACTCAGGTCCCTTCTTCAGGCAAGATGTAAGAAGGGGCCTGAGTTGCCTCAAAAGCTTGCATATTGTAATCTTTTTAGTTAGCCAATAAAAGGGGTCATTTTGCTTGGCTTTCCTCTACATTCATAACGGCTAACACGTTACAACACCTTAGTACTAAATCCATATAATATAAAAGTGTATGCTCAGACTTTACTTGCTGTCATCTATTATTTCAGAGAGCACCTTGGGATTTCTTGAGTTGTCAATCTCTCTGTTTTTTCTGTGTATCTACAATTATTTCTGATGCTATCAACAAAGAGCTTTGTTTACTTTATGTTGCCACTTCATCATCTAGGACTAACTTCAGTACAGTAAGTTTTGTACTATGTTGCCTGTTAACTTAGTTCTTTTTTGTCAAACACTGATGTATACCGCTTTTTTGTAAGTAGTCAAGGTGAAAGACATCTGCTAAATAAATAACAACATCAAAAAGAGCTCCTTCCTGTGGCTGCTAAAATTTTGTGCGTTGGCACATTTTTTCCTTTTGAGTCATTTCAAAAGTAACTCAATACTTTGTTTACATTTCAAAAAACAAACATAAGGCAACTACATATTGCTGCCTGACATTTAATATAGAAATTCCACATGGAAGTGACTAACAAGATTTTTATATCTTTCTATTTGCTGTTTATATCCTGAGTTGATAAGCAAAAGTAAAAATATGCTGAACTACGTTTCTATTGTTAGCATGAAAGATAGCTAAAGGTGATAGAGCTAGTCTGTTGGGGTTTTCGACAAGCAAAAAATATGTTTTGGGAACGTGATGTGAAAAAATGCAATACAATATTAAAAGCATAGTACATCAGTTAGGTTTTTATGATATTTGAAAATTGGCATTTCGGAGGAAAGCTTAAATGATACAAAATTCAAGCTACAAATTAAAAAAAAAAGTTTGGAATATTAATAACAGAAAATACAAGCTTCCCTCTTCAAATCAAATGTTCCTGTGAGCAGAGGAACCTGATTAAATTTGAAAAATAGTGTAATTTATTATCGAAGCCAAATAAAAATGTTTCAAGAGTGCAAGCCATTTGAACAGTGACAGACTACTAATTCATTCAATATATTCAAAAGAATGTTAAGATAGGAAGGTCCACAAGGAGCTCATTTCAGATATGCGGCTAGTTAATTTTTTCCGTACACATACTGTACAGTTCTGATTGTGAATGTGTGACGTTCACACAAAAGTCTGAATGTTTAACTAGCTTAAAATTATGCCTTTTAATTCATTTATATGCAAAGATGAAACAATTATGCTATTGTACAATTAACTCATGCAGTAAAAAAGAAATACACATATTTCTAATTGATCTTAACTGAAGAAGTAAGAAAGTACAAAGTTCAAGTCAGGTTGGGAATCCTGCACTGGTACAGCGTGTTGCCGCACCCACTACACGGCAAAACAACTCGGGTTCCCGGTTGGCAAATGGGCAGACACGCCATCCAGTCCCACCCTCCGGAAGTGACCCTCTATGGTGTTACATGTGCGACCCCTTGGCCTGGTCCAGCCACTCGGGTCCCCAACAATGAGCATCTTACGAGCCGGATCACCCTCGGGGACACGCGCCACATGGCCATAGTGCCGTAACTGACGCTCCCTTACAATGCAGGTAATGTGCCTCATTCTGGACCCCATGAGCAACACAAAGTCAAACCAACGGTACCCAAGGATTTTCTGCAGAGACACACATGAAGAAGTCCAGTCTTCATCTCAGGTCACTGGATAGCGTCCATGTCTCACAAACAGGACTCTAAAGACTTCGTCCTTTTGCGTAGATATCGGGAGCGCCACCACACAAATCCCCCAAACCCCCCCCCCGCCAAACCGGCCATGCTATCTGAAAGTTAACAAAGTTAAAAAAAAAAAAAAAAAAAACCTAATAAATGTAAACACCATTGCAAAAGAGACTTACTTTAAAGCTCCATTTATCACTAATCTGTCTGTTAAGGTTCAGATCTAATTCAGCAACAAGGAGACCATCGCGAGTGCGTGACAATCCAGGGGTACGACTGCCATCCGGAGCTGCCACATAGCTTGAGCCATAGAAATGGCCAAATTCATGGTGGGCTGGAAAAAAAAAAAAAAATGCTTTGCAATACTTTTGAGTTATAACACTTTCCAAAGAAATATTGTTATTTAATACTTTTCTACTATTTGTGTTCTTGATATACAATATTAGTTATTATACTAATATATATATGTATTATAATTGGTTAACATTGATAAATAATTCCACGTATGTAGAATGATACACCATAGCAGCAACAGCCAACCATCCAACAAAAATTCACTGTCAGTGGAATAGCAAAAACAAGCCTTAAAAAAACTGACTTTGGTACATTTTAACTGATTTATTTATTCTACAGAATAACATTTACAAATATTGTAAATATTAATTCCACTCTTGTATAAACTGATCTGTTACCTTTTCTTCTTTGCTTTTTTATTTACCATGTCAGTGTTTGTATATACTCAGGGCATAAACAAAATTTATTTTTTTATTCCTTAATACACTTTCATTGTCAGAGATTACAGCTGTGACATATAAACTGTATTTTGTAAGAGTAAATTAACTATATAATGAAATAATTTGTGTTATAATGTATAAAGCAGGGTGGCACCGTGGCAGTAAAGAGACCTGGGTTCGCTTCCCAGGTCCTCCCTGCATGGAGTTTGCATGTTCTCCCCGTGTCTGCGTGGGTTTCCTCCCATAGTCCACAGACATGCAGGTCAGGTGCATTGGCGATTCTAAAATCTCCCTAGTGTGTGCTTGGTGTGTGGGTGCATGCCCTGTGGTGGACTGGCGCCCTGCCCAGGGTTTGTTTCCTGCCTTGCGCCCTGTGTTGGCTAGGATTGGCTCCAGCAGACCCCCATGACCCTGTAGTTAGGATATAGCAGGTTGGATAATGACTGACTGACAATGAAAGGCCATAGGGAATATGGTAAAGAAATCAATGTATCAGGATGATTAACTTCAATGGTGAACCTTTGAAACAAGATAAAAGATTGTCTTACAGGTATCACTGTATGCTGAGTCAACAGGACTTGGGCTGACGCTCTGTTACTTTTATTGTCTGATAATATGGTAGAATATTAAATTAAAAAAGATATTTAAAAATACACATACTGTATAGGACGGAATGGTGGCGCAGTGGGTAGCGCTGCTGACTTGCAGTTAGGAGACCCGGGTTCACTTTCCGGGTCCTCCCTGCATGGAGTTTGCATGTTATCCCTGCGTTTACGTGGGTTTCCTCCCACAGTCCAAAGACATCCAGATTAGGTGCACTGGCGATCCTAAATTCTCCCGTGTGTGTGTGCTTGGTATGTGGGTGTGTGTGTGGCCTGTGGTGGGCTGGCACCCTGCCCAGAGATTTGTTCCTGCCTTGCGCCCTGTGCTGGCTGGGATTGACTCCAGCAGACCCCCGTGACCCTGTGTTAGGATATAGCAGGTTGGACACTGACTGACTGACTGTATAAAGCAATACATTTCAAAGTCTGAAAATTTGGCATGTATCCTCAACAACAATTAAAGCGAACTAACTGCATGAAAAGTGGGTAACAGACACAACAAAAAAATTCTACCCCTCTGAATAAGTGTTTACAATAAACCATTGATAAATTGGCTTGTTTACTAAGTTGTTGCACTGTCTCATCTCCCTCATGAGTGTAAGACATAACTGTAAGAAAACTTGATAAGCTACCATTTTTATGCACATTTAGTTTGCTGTATATTATTGGATGATTTATGCTGCTTTCTCAACAAAGGAGACACTAAGCCCATGACTTTCAAGTCTCCAAAACCACGCCCAGCTCCTGAGAGCTAGCACATCCCAAACGTCTGCATGAGAAATATGGTTCCTGAACCAGCACTTCATGTAACAGTGAATCCAACTAGATCTAGCTGGCCAGCTGATTGGCATCACAGCAGACCATGACCCCTTTACATTGTGGTTTGTCAAACCTAGAGGATATGGTGGATCCGTTTGACTCAGGTGTTTGGGCCTCCCAGCCTCCAGGATGACTTTAGCAAACACATCCAGGGGGTCTGTTATCCTAGCTGTAGATAATGTTTGCTTAGCATTAATGTGAAATGTCATGAAATCACTAAACTCTTCAGAAATGTACATTGACTTGAAAGAGTCTGGAAATAACAAAGGGATTATGTACTTTTTCCTACACATATCATTGAATCTGCAATGAGTAATGGGAAAATGACTTATCCTAATGATCCCAAAAACACAGCATTAAAGTATTATTGTAATCACTCAATAGTAAAATGCTTACCTTTATTGCCATCTCCTGAGGTAAACTCATTTTTAAAGGTCTCCTATAACATAAAACACACACAATGGAGCCATTTATTGAAATTAAAAGATGCACACCTCATCTTTCAAGAAAAATATTCAGGGATCACAAAAGACAGCATGTTTGTCTATCTTTAATAATTGTAATTAGAAAAACAAACAACCAGAGGGCAGCTTGGTTGTACTGTGGGACCACATCTGCATTACAGCTCTAGGGACTAGGAGGTGATCCTTATCTATTCACAATCTATAGACATATTGTTATACTGATTAATAATATGCTACATGGATGTTTCACCCTGGGGCACTCTGCTTTCAGGTTATGCTGTGGCTCATTGTTGTCACCAGTTACCCTAACATACACATTTTTGGAGTTTGGGTGGAAATCACACACAAAAACAAGGAGCACACCTATTCACTGTCCCAAGAACTAAACCCAAGTTCAGCATTAACCACAGTCATATCTATCCGTGAGGGAATGATTAATAAATCAATTGCTGTGTTCTTAAAGGGAAGTAAAGCAAAGTGCAGTTTTGGCTGGTATCATATTTTTTACTTTAGATGGTCAGATGACTATCAGAAAAGCGATGAAAATGCCTACCGTGCCAACTCTGTTTATTGCACAGGTGAAACAGTGGTTAGCAATTGCTGCATTTCTTGCTTCAATGGGCCACATTGGTTCACTGTAATACAATCAGTACAAACAAATAATTTTAGCACATATCATTTCAAAACATGTACAGTAAGTTTGAATACAAATCCATTACTGCCTTATATAGCATCATGTAGATCAGGTACTCTGAACCATACTGTGAATATTCCTTTTTCTGAAGCTAGAATCCTTGAAATCTGTGTTGGCCTTTTCTAGATTTATTCATTTAGTTCTATCCAGGTCAAGAATTCTCCATCAGCTTAGGTCATTTATGATTCTTTTTTAGGAATGTAGGAGTCATATTATATAACTTTAATAGTTGACTGTACTGGCACAATTTCACAGAATCTGTTTAGGGGAAACCTGAACAAATATGGAACATAAGAACAACAGTAATTATTTCTCAAACATTTCTAAGAAATCCATGTACATAATGAAAGCAAAATAGCATCAGGTACTGGAGATTAAAGTGATAAACATATCCATCACAAACTTGCAGTTCAATAGACCTATGCTGTGTATTAGATGGAAGCAAAGTGAACAGAGAATAAGCAGAGTGTCATAGGTCAGATAAGACTTTTAGGGGTTTATGTTTCTGACTAGAAAAGAAGAGTGAACGCATGGGTGGAAAGGGGGGTGTTCATCCTTTGATTTTTGAAGGATTGCACAAACCACCTTTCTACCTGTTTCTTGTAGTTGGTATACTTTATTACCATAAACAACTAAAATACTGCCAGTCACAGGTTTGAAAGGGAATGTCTTTCTTTGATATTCCAAACCTTAACTGTCTCAACTCTTGGTGAGCTTTCTTGACAGTAATGGGTGTGTTAGCTTTCCATGTTAGGGTGCTGTATAGCCAGCAGAGAGTCATCCGGAGCAGGCCTTGAACGCGGAAATGAACAAAGATAGTTAAAGGCAATTAAAAACAAAAGACACAAAAGACTTTGGGAGACAGAATGCACAAAAATAATGAAAATACCAAAAGATTTAAAGTTTTTGGCCCATTTAAACTGTAGCTTGAAGCCCGATTATGTTGTGGGGTGAATAGTGTCCATGCCCACATTTCTTGTCTACTTACAACTAATTCTCCTTCAACTTCTTTTATGGTTTCTTTCACTCTGGTCAGATGAACCTTTGTTCATCTTTTACTTGATTCCATATTTTCCATACTGGTGGCCAGAGAAGTCTTTAACACCTGTGACAGATTAGGGTTCGCTCGCACCCTTGTACCCTCAGACTACACGTCAGACACCAGGTAAAAGTCCAATAATGATATTTATTATAATAATAAAGTGCACAAAGCACGCTCCTCTCCACAATTCTCAATAAACAATACAATAATTAATATACCAATCCTCCACTCCCAGACGCTTAGCCACCCTGCCTCCCAACTCAGCTCGTCCGTCTGGGATTTCCCATAGTCCTTTATACTCCTTGACCCAGAAGTGTTTGTCCCTCAGTCCACGTGACTTTCTATCACTTCCGGGTCAGGTAAAACTTCTCTTTTCTTCAACCTGGAAGTACGTCATTCCTCCCGTTCACGTGACCAGGACGCACTTCCAGGTTATAGGGCACATAGGAGTCTACGAGCCTCGCTATAGCGACTCCTTGTGGTCCCCAAGGTATCCAGCAGGGCTGTGTATAAAAACTACAAAGTCCATGAGGCCCTGCTGGAACTCGGGGCACGTCCATGTTGTCGGGAGAGCTCCTCCTGGCGGCCTGGGGGTGAGGGCCGGCAACTCTTGCCGGACATCCATCACACACCCCAAACAGGAATTACTTTGGGGTCAAGCCCTGAGACATTTCCAGGGTCAAGAACCATACTTCGAGAGCCCCCTCTAGTTACCCCATATATCCTTACAATCCTGCAGTCCAAATTACAGTATATGTATTTTCAGTGAAGGAGGAAAGGCCCAAGTACACTGTTTTGTGTTCCTCAGCTGCCATCTAATAGTGTGGAGTAGTTCTGGAATTATTCCCATTATCTTCCTGTACCATGGGCTCATATTGGTGACTTGTAAGCAGTTCTATCTAGGGCTCCATTCACAGTACTGGAGCAGAGTGTCTATACCAGTGATGGGTAAGTTGGCACAGGCAAGGTTATTACTACCAGTGCACTTTCCACCAGACCAGTTCCTACAAGGCAATCCTTCATCCTGGGAAAAAGTGGTGACGAGTTCTCCACCACCTTAAACATAGCCATCGATACATTATGTTGAGAATGTTCATTTGTTTGGCTTAACATACACCCCTTGGTTTTTAGTTTTATTGAAATTTAATCCCAGGTTATTAAGGGAAGCCATTTCATTAATTGAGCTCTCTACCTAATGAGATATATGTTCAAAAATACTAAAGATGGGCAGATTTTTGCACTCTTTCTAAATTGTTTAGACTTTCAATAAACTTTGCACAAAGATTTTACATAAAAATCCAGTCACATCCCTGTTTTCTTATGGATACATGTTTTTGTATGTTAGTTTCCTTTTACTGCTTACAGTACATCATGTCCTAAATATAAACATGACCTCCTTATTTCTGATGCTTTCACACTATTGGAAGACAGTGACATTTAGAAATGGTGTTGACCCATAAACAATCAAAGCCATTCAGCATGTTAAGGCTTGACAGCAAACAAAAGTCACTAGAGGATTACCTAAACCATGCAAGGCTTAAATGATTTATAACATAAATTCCTGTATTGTGACCCTACCTGAGCTCACCAACCGTGGCAGATGGGTTAAAGATAATTTCAGCCCCATTTAAACTATAGAGGAGCCAGTTAAGAGGGTGATGCCTTCCATAGCAGATATTCACAGCAATCTTCCCGAATGCTGTCTGGAAAACTCGGTGACCAGTGTTTCCTTCCATGTAGTAGGTAGACTATATAATACAGAAAACAAATTCTTAATTACTACTGCATTCTGAATACAGATGGTCTGATTGCTCATTCATTGCAGAATGTAGCCCCAGAGTCATTATTGTTTTGAAAGGGTTCCAAAGATATTAACTGATTTCCCAAAAGCTTGAAATAATCTTTTAGACCTTGGCCCCTGGCTGATTAAAATATTGTTTTTGGAATCTATTATTTGCCATTCATTGTCCCTGATTGCCAAAAAAACAATAAATATGTAAAAACATAAAAGTGAAAAGTTAAGAGAGTCTTGAAGATTGAGTGCAATATGACAGAAAAATTAGAACAATGGCAAACATCTGCTTAATATAAAGAATTACATCTAGAGCAGTGGTTCCCAAACTTGATCCTGGGGACTCACTGTGGCTGCAGGTTTTTGTTCAATCAACTTCCGTTTCTCATTGGACTCTTAGCCTAATTAAGTAAGTCATTATTTCCCAGTTTTTGTGTTTTGGAGTCAATGTAGGAATTAGATAGGTTTTTATTAATATGCAATAAGCAGTTATATAGGGAATATGCAGTTGTTTTTTTAAGTCGGTAACAGTATTTTCAACCTAATTTTCAATCTGCTTTTCCAGGTGTCCAGGTTATTTAATGGATTAGTATGTACTAATTAGCGGGTCTGACACTGAAGTCGTTGCTGCTTTCATCATCCTGGGTGTCTGTTATGTTGGTTGTTAATTGTCACTATTAGGGTTAAATTAAGGGAGCAAACTACAAAGGAAAAGGGGAAAATAAAAGGAAAACAACAAAAAAGATGCTAAGCATTTATAGCTTTAGAAAAAAACAGAAATATTTTTAAATGCCTAATCAGTGTAAAAACCATACTATTGTGTTTTTCTAAATGCAGAATAACAGAAGATTAAAAAAGACCAGCTAATTAAATGAGATCAGTTGTTATCAGGTTGTTGTCACTGATTATGAATCTGGTTGGAACAAAAACCTGCAGCCACAGTGGGTCCCCAGAACCGAGTTTGGGAACCACTGATAGTGTGTATAGACCTACAAACTGTCAACAATTCAAAACATAAAACAGCAAAACAAGATGATGTTAAAATATGGAAATATTAACAGTTTTTAACATGTGCAAAGGCAGCATTTGATTAGCACAGGACACAAGAAAGTCACAGAGAGAAAGGTACAGTGGCAGGAAGAGATGCCTAATATATGCCAGCCTGACACTCCCTCAGTTAGAGAAGATTTGTGCAACTTACGTTTTGTGCCATACTGAAGGTACCTCTTGCCTTATGAACACCCACTCACAGTTGTCTTTTAACAAATATAATAGACCAGCAACGGCACACTGCACGATAACGTGCATTGAATTACACTTGACTTATAGTTTTCATGCTCTTTCTCTGTACGTTTAGCATTCGTTTGCTCAGAGGTTGATGCGCTTGCCCCTTCCTGAGCAGCTCTTCTTGTCTCCACCCTAGCGGCCTGCTTCTTCTCTTCTTCCATCGGCATCTTTTTGCGTTGAAACTGATTAAGTCAGTGATTGTGTTGCGATTACTTAGTACGTTTTCTTAAATTTTTCACTTAAGCTGGCACTTAAGTCCTCAATCTGCCTCAAGAGTAATTTAAGATATGAAGAGGTAGGGGAAGTGACGGCAAAGGTGGTAGGGGATGAGAATGGCGCCCGTACGCATGTGCCGCATGGCTGCCCTGCTGGCCGCGAGTTGATTGTACAATAAAATAAAAATAAAAAGAGGAATAACCTTGGAGGTCAATCATCACCCTGAAAGCGGATAGTAGACATCACGTAGTATACGTGTACCAAATTTCAGGTCAAACGGTTTGTGAGCTACAGGTGATTTAAAATCCTGGACAGACAAACGGACAGCCATGGTAGCGTATTATATATAAAGATTAAAAACTTTCTACTACAGAAATGTGGAGAATCACAAAGGGGAAGGAAACAGAGGGGAAATATTCTAATGTCCAAATATTATTGAGCCCAGTAAGCCTTGAGGCTGTAAAGAAAAGAGCAAATTAGAAAAAGAATTCTTGCTTTGGAGTCACCCATAGATAGTATTCTCAGTAATGATGACGGTGCTCTTGAAGAGTGTACTAAATACCCGATTGTACGTAGAATCTGCACTGTTTTTGTGGCTGAATATCAATTTTTCTCCCTCCACCCCATCAATCAACCAAAACTACTTATAAACACAATTTGAATACTACTCTCAATAAATTTAGCTACAGAGTATTGAGAGAGTGATTAAAGCTACGGATTCACAGTTTAAGGGGCTACATATGATTTCTGACAGGTTCACTGTCAACCTTTGCACGCTCTCTCTGAAGCAGTGTGGATTTTCTTCTGGGAATTACCACAAATTAATGATATCCATGCTAGGTTAATAAAACATTTTAAACTGGGCTAGTCATAATGCAACAATTAGACTCTGCTAGTATTTTTCTGTATGAACCATTCATGAAAGAAGAGGATTCAGTAAGTATATGGTTATAGCAGCATCTGCTTTTTTATCTGTGAATACTTCCACTGTTCTAACTAGTTAATACGTCTAGAGGATCTCCAGTTACAGTACCTGTATCTGGATACATGTTTGTTTTTATTTAAGAATGGACAAATCTCCCTTTTTAATCAGGTAAATATCTCTTCAGCCATTGTTAGTACTGGCAATTCAGAATACCTTAAGAATCATGGATATTTCTAATGCTTTAATTGTCACTCATCTGTCAGACATGTGAAACGGATTGGAATACAAATGCTGTATTTATTACAGGAGTTAAATGAACACATCCACGTTGTTTAGCTTAACCTGCTCAAAAGCCAAACAGCCTCATTAATCATGACTTGGTAATTCTGTCTGCGTGAGCTATACAAGATATAATTGGAGAGAAAATATTTATTACAGCAATCACCCTGTCCTCTCACAATGACTAGTGTTCAAAGGCAGTGACAGATAATCTTCTTTCAGCGGTTCTGACATCACTTGCAGTGCTACAGTGCTACAGGGCAAAGGCTTTGCTTAAAAAGTAAATCATCAAATGCCTTTTCAGTAGCAAGTAAATGACTTTTCATGAAATCGGCACAGAGTAAATCTAGGCTGAATCCATAACATTTGCCTTCTCACTTATTTCTATTACCAAAGATTTTTAACATTTATTATACATCATAATTTATAAGTATTTAATTTTGGTAGCTTTCAGCCCTATGCTCAGTATGTAATGTACAATATGATGATTCAGGGCTGTTCTTGTTGAATGTTGATTAGGTTCATTTGAAGTCTGCTTCCAGTAGAGCTCCTGCCTTTAATGATGTCAGTAATACCACACATCTTTTACAAAAGAACATACATGTAACCAATAATGAGAAACTGATATCCTGTCCCTTAGCTGAAATGCTTGGACAGAGAAGATTACATACATTTTGACAAGAACAGGTCATTAAGCCGAAGAAAGTGTACCAATCCTATTCACTGAATTTTTCCAAAATCACATCACGTTTGGAAGGCCACTAAAGTTCTACTCTCTACCTCACAACTTGGTAATTTATTATATGTGTCTTAATTTTCTTCACACAGAAGACCACTTTTAGAACCATCCACTTTAATCCTGTCTGGAAACAGAACACCATCCATCCTGGCCAGAACATTAGTCCAATACCACGTCCCATTACAAAGATTTGACTTCATTTTACCAGCGTGTTGGCTCACCCATTTGTTTCCCCTCAGTGTCACAGAACAGCACTCCTTTTCTCTCTCTTACTTAAATTTGGCAAGTTGGAACTGTGTACCCTCTAGCAGCCAAGAGGTCTTGTCTCCCCTGGCCTTCCTTCTCAGGGATCATTCTCACTTTGGCCACAGGGCAATTTATGTTTACCTACAACTATCTAGTATCTTGTTGAAGAATTGCATACTTTCAGCTAAATCACTTCCTTCTCTCGTACTTGTGCTGGTATTCCTAACTAATTCCTTTCCAACGCATGCAACACAATTACAGGGAGTGTCACCTTTTATTGGCCCCAGTGCTCTCACAATAGAATCCTCAGGTCCTCTCCTGCTGCCACTGTTATCTGTCTTCCCTGGAGGGTTTCTGTGGCTTCTAGTGCTGTTTTCCGTAATTCTAGTGATGCCCTTGCCCCCTTGCAACCTCTTGCAAACTAGAGATGTCCTCACATAGTGCATCAGATCACCAAATATTAATTACCTTAAGTTGTTCTTATTTATTCCTTTAATCAAATGTAGTAATATATTGCTAATCAAACAAAATCACAAGTGTACATTTAAAATAATAGGCAACTTTCTCCTGTTATGTGTGAATGAGGAAATCCAATTGAATTCCTGGAATGGCTTACCTGGGAATTTATAATGTTGCATGAATGAAAGGGGCTAATGTTACTCAAGAAACATGGGAGTCCTGTCGTAAACACTTTATTTATTTTTGTTATTTGAAGGACAATAGATGAAGAAGTGACTAAGATTAGGTTCAATCATTACATTTGTAGTTAGAAGGACTGGGTAAGTGTCAAACACATTAAATAGTTGGCTGATGCATATGCTTAATGTGGGAAACCTTCAACTACCCCAGAGTCTGTTAATCACTTATAACCACATAACATCTATATTGAATGAGCTTAGGTTTGATGGGTGATTTACAAATACTGATAAATAATTAACAAACATGGAAGCTAATGTGTGCCTTACAGTTCAAACAATTTCAACATCTTCTATAAACATTTAACTTTCTTTAAACCATACTTTACTAATGTCTAACACAGCTAATAAAACTGTAAACTTTTACCCATGGTGGAAGTGAATAAATGAAGGATTAATCAAATGTTATGCTTCTGAATATGCTTTCAAACTGAAAACAAAAAAAGTATAAAAAGAATATAAAACACAAGAAAAGCACATAAAATGTTAATTCTTAATCTATATTGCTCACCTCATTAAAATCACCCACTCGAGGAATGTGATTCTTGCGACTCTTCCCTAGAACATTTCCAGAGTTTGACACAACTACTGCCGTGTTCCACAAAATACCTCCGTGATTATCATCTCTCTCTAGAATAGGAGATATGACCACCATGTTGTACTTTTTTGACAGCTAGACAAAACAAAATCATTAAATAAGTAAAATAGATTCTTCATTCCAATCTTTAAACACTATGCCATAAGGAGCCTTCATATTTAAAATTCAGGTTCAAACTCAAGACCTTCTTTATTGCATTAAAAAAACTGTCAGTCTTACTTTGTGATCTTTCATATTTGGTGGTACTTTTACCTTAACCAAAATGGGTCTTTGTGATTTCAGATTGTGTACCAGTTCTTAAGTCATTAAATAGCCCTCATTTAATGTTAGGTTACATTTCAAAAGTCTGAGTATTATGGTGGTCTAGTATTAAAGGACCTGGATTCTACCTCAAAAGGCTTCTTGGTCAGTCATCTCTTCTGTCTCACTATGAGGAAGTCATTAAATTTGCCTTTATTTCAATTGTAAAAAAAAAAAAACCATATGTAAACAATTTCAACATAGTCCTATAGTTCTAAATCACCCTGGCATGGTGAAGGTTGATGTTCAGTCTTACCCCTTTTACCAATAAGCAATCACTTAAGAGGCCTATTGGCAAACTCCTGGATGAAGGCTTTTGAGATATATATATATATATATATATATATATATATATATATATACTCAGCAAAAAAAGAAACGTCCCCTGACTTACAACTGTTTTTAGTTTCAGTAGACTTAATGTGTAAATATTTGTATGAACACTAAAAGAGTCAACACCAAAAGACATAAACTAAAAATGTTTCACAATGTGTCCCTGAATGAAGGGAGGCTCAAAATCAAAAGTACCAGTCAGTATCTGGTGTGGCCACCAGCTGCTTGAAGTACTGCAGTGCATCTCCTCCTCATGGACTGGACCAGATTTGTCAGTTCTTGCTGTGAGATGTTACCCCACTCTTCTACCAAATGCACCTGCAAGTTCCTGGACATTTTTGGGGGGAATGGCCCTAGCGATCCAACAGGTCCCAGACGTGCTCAATGGGATTGAGATCTGGGC
>JANRMT010062838.1:7009478-7051007 GCA_026402145.1 Polypterus bichir lapradei | reverse complement strand
CTCCTCATGGACTGGACCAGATTTGTCAGTTCTTGCTGTGAGATGTTACCCCACTCTTCTACCAAATGCACCTGCAAGTTCCTGGACATTTTTGGGGGGAATGGCCCTAGCGATCCAACAGGTCCCAGACGTGCTCAATGGGATTGAGATCTGGGCTCTTCGCTGGCCATGGCAGAACACTGACATTGCTGTCATGCAGAAACTCACGCACTTTTTGCCACTCCTGTCTGGTCCAGCGAAGGTGGGTTTGTGCCCATAGGCGGCGTTGTTGCTGGTGATGTCTGGTAAGGACCTGCCTTACAACAGGCCTGCAAGCCCTCAGTCCAGCCTCTCTCAGCCTATTGCGGACAGTCTGAGCACTGATGGAGGGATTGTGTGTTCCTGGTGTGACTCGGGCAGTTGTTGTGGCCATCCTGTACCTGTCACGCAGGTGTGATATTCGGATGTACCGATCCTGTGCAGGTGTTGTTACACGTGGTCTTCCACTGCGAGGATGATCAGCTGTCCTTCCTGTCTCCCTGTAGCGCTGTCTTAGGCGTCTCACAGTGTGGACATGGCAATTTATTGCCCTAGCCACATCAGCAGTCCTCATGCCTCCCTGCAGCATGCCTAATGCACGTTCACGCAGATGAGCAGGGACCCTGGGCATCTTTCTTTGGGTGTTTTTCACAGTCGGTAGACAAGTCTCTTTAGTGTCCTGCGTTTTTAGAACTGTGACCTTAAATGCCTACTTTCTGTAAGCTGTTAAGGTCTTAACGACCATTCCACAGGTGCATGTTAATTAATTGATTATGGTTAATTGAACATGCATGGAAAACATTGTTTAAACAATTTACAATGAACATCTGTAAAGTTATTTGGATTTTTAAAACATTATTGTTGAAATACACAGTCCTGAAAAAGGGACGTTTCTTTTTTTGCTGAGTATATATATATATATATATATATATATATATATATATATATATATATATATACTGTATATGTGAGTAGTAATACATAAAGCAATAACAATATATAAAGCAATTATAGACTTTAAGTCTGTAATAATTAGGTGTACTATAGGAGATGTAGCTTTTATCCATTGGACCTCTGATCTTTGTAATGATCGGCTGCTGCCTATCTCAGTAATTAATCCAGGATGAAGGTCCATTGCTGTTGAACAGCATAGTTTTACTAGATGCGTTGGTGTAGCTGTTCTGACTATACAATATTCTTTAAACTGTAGCAGACATCATGATCAGCTGTTCCTAAGCATTTTCCCATTCTTTGTGTTAAATCTGCTGTGTAAATTACCCTCATAGAGTGTCAGATTTAAAGTAATTTATGAAATTCTCTTAACATGCATGGTGATGAGGGCCAGCTTTCCTGGATACTGTTTATGTTGCTTATTCCATATCAATCCATGTGACATTACAGATTTTTCTAATGTTCATCTTCCTGCTATCCTGAAACTCTGCTACAAATCTTTTGGCTATTCCTAATATATGAACATCTTTACATAGATCTGTATAGGTGGCATTATCAATTGAAATATCTTTTCTTTTCCTTTATTATAATATCTCAGTAAAACGTACAATTACCATATGCTGCTGTGCTAGATTTTTTGATTTGCAGTTAATTCCTGTATTTCTATAGTGCACTCTTCTCTTTTTGATATGGTATCCTTACTCAAAACTCCAAACTGTCTACTGTCTGTTTTCAGAATTTCTTAAATACTGTTTAGTAATCTTATTTAGCCTGGAGAGCACCATGTAATGCACCACGTGGAGCTATATATAATAAACACTGATTACTTGATTACTTGAAATATGTTGGTCACTTGTGCCCTTTTCTACATTTAACAGTGGAAATGTAGCATATAGATCTGCAGTTGTCAGTTAAGATTTCCTAATGCCTGCATTCTGGAGCCCTTTTGCTACATAGAGTGGAATTAGTCATTTAAAATGCATTAGTTGGCCACTGATGGAAAGCAGTAAAACATAATTTACAACCTTCATATTGCACAGTGACTATTATTAGAATGACTGTATAGAAAGGCTCAACAAACAATCACTGCTGTAAGCAAAAATATGGAAACAAATAGCCGATGCATGGTAATTGACTGCATTAGACTATAATGTGTACAATACATTTATATTTTACCACTTCATATGAGTAAAAGCAACAGAACAAAGCTGTGGCCAGCAAATACTGCCTCTGTTGTGCAAGAAGAGAGTATGATTTTTATATTTTGGTCAAGATTAACTTCAGGACATTATTGATTTTTTGGGGGGTTGGCAAAGCTACATACATATGCAACAATAACAGCTTGAGAAAATTGTGCCATGTACACAAATATCATTTTACTAATTATGATCAAGAAGTAATAATCAGGTTGGTATTTAAGTATTTTCATCTTTCTGATCTTTCTGTTGTACAACTTATTTCACAACTATCTGAAATATAATAATGCTTTAAATACAGGCAAAAACAGAAGTTTGCTATTGATAGAGTTTTAAGTAACGCCTCACCGGGATTTCATTACTAAGGGTTAATGTAGAGAAAAGCCAAGCAAAATGACACCTTTCATTGGCTAACTAAAAAGATTACAATATGCAAGCTTTCGATGGCAACTCAGGCCCCTTCTTCAGGCAAGATGTAATCCATCTGGTTGATGGATTGATTGATGACATCTTGCCTGAAGAAGGGGCCCAAGTTGCCTCGAAAGCTTGCATATTGTAATCTTTTTAGTTAGCCAATAAAAGGTTTCATTTTGCTTGGCTTTTCTCTACATTCATAATGGATAACCGTAGTACTAAGGGTTAAGGTTAAATTTAGGAAGATGAATACAGTAAACTGGTATCCAAATGTGACAAATGTTTAGGATGGGAATATCACCTTAAGTATGTATTTTCTCAAAGGTGTAGTATAATGTGTTAAAATACACTGTGAGTTAACTAATTAGTTAAAACTTAATCATGAAAAAAATATTTTCCTAGTACAGTTCTCACAATCATGTTTTTCTTTCTCAGAAAAAGGTTAACATAAGCATTAACATATAACATAAAGAAAGAGAACATGTTAGTTAATTGAGATTGATCATTTCTGAGCTATTTTGCATTTTGTTATTTCTTTTATTTTTAGTACTGCAAAACATCTCCTTCTTCTTGTATTCCAGTAGGTGTTTAAGATATCTATAGCTGAGCAAAGTGAGGTGTTGCTACAGTAGTGAGGTAATGTAGTGAAAGCTATCAGTACTCACTAATAAAGTACTCAATCTGGTATTACTTCAAAAGTCTGATTATAATGTAATAAACTACAATAATCTAGTATGTCATACAAAACATATGCACTCAGGAGGGAAGGGGGGAGACACTTCACAGGTGAAGTGAAATTCCAGGACACAGTTTTAACAAAGAAGAGAAAGATATGTACAGTCTTAAGCTGTATTAGCCTGTGTCCCAAACAAACTGGGGAAGAATTAATTCATTGCCTCCTCTTTATTGCAGATGTTGACAAAAGACAATACGCTTCATTAAGAGGCTTCTGCAACACACATTAAGAGTCTGATCTGTCTTTTACCTGTTCACAAGTTATAACACATATTTACTGTACCACTTGTCGTAAACTTTCATTGTCTGCCATTAGAGTGTTTTAATGGTTTCTAAGAAAAAACTCTCTAAAATTTTCAAACAAATGTTTTTAAGATTTTGAAAAATGAATTATCCTCACTGCAGTGAGCTGGCATCCTGCCCGGGGTTTGTTCCTGCCTTGCGCCCTGTGCTGGCTGGGATTGGCACCAGCAGACCCCTGTGACCCTGTGTTAGGATATAGCGGTTTGGAGACTGACTGACTGACTGAATTATCCTCATATTATCAGCTTGTATTGTTCTTAATGGTATTTTGTATTAATGTGCTCAAAAATAATTCCTAAATCACACAGAATGATAAAAACAAGAGTTATCAAGAAATCACAAAAGTGAAAAAAAAAAAATCTCTCAGGAAAACACAACTATGTGGGATCTCTCATACCTGATATTTCAAGATTAAAACAGAATCTAGGATGTCAAAACATGTCTACATGGGAATAAATCAGTCAGAAGTGCTTTACAGACCATATTTTATAAATTAACATATTTAAGTGCAGATGCTCCAAGGAATTTTCTTTTATCAACAGAATCAATCACGTCGTCTCTCATGGTTGTGATGATGGACACCTCTCCCCTGACTTAGGTTAATCTTTGTTATTTAAGAAACAGCTGTCAGTGTGACATTCTTTCTTTTCTCTTCTTTTTACTTTTTGAATTCACTTAGTCTCTCTTCTCTGCAGATAACAGAATGTTGTGAGGTTAAGCATTTTTGGTATGATTAATATATTAATTTTATTTTGTTTTTAGTGGAATTTCCTTCTCTGTCTGTATATTAATAACTGTTCTCCAGGTACTATAGTTTATTTTCATTTCACAAGCGCAATGCCCTGTATGAATGAGTGTGCTCAATTGTGTTTTGTCAGGATTTGGTCATTTTGTCTTATTCCCAATGCATTTGGGATAAGTTAAAAACAAAAGATGAATAATTGATTGGGTATGTTGGCCCAAGTGCTTGAGACATTGAGCTGTAAACCAAACAAATTCCAGTTCAGTTCCCATCCATGACTTACTCTTCTTGTCCTACACCAGGCACATAAGAATAATGTTTATGAAAGAAAAGCACAATATAAGATGATTATTTAGGTAGGTAAAGCTACAAGTACCTGATTATGGTATGGTACTGTATGGTATTAATGGTATGAGTGCTGTCCTCTATGACTGATGTTTTTAATAAGTGCAAATAAAAGCCACAAACGCAGCAGTTTTAAACCCAATAGCGGTTTTTCATGGAATCTTTAACAATAAAATGAACTTCACTATGTGCTAATTGCAAATACAGAATTCAAATTAATTCTTATTCTTTTAAAAAATATCACATTATTGGTAAAGAAAAATGACTTAAATAAATATTGCTTAAATTTCCACCATACAGATGTTTTGAGAAGCAAAGAAGAGAACTACAACATTACTTATATATTATGTTGCTGGTCACCCTGTATGCTTTTAAAATTGATCCTGCACCTTTGTACAGACTGTTGATATACTGTATCCTGAACATTCTCTTAATAACTAATGCTTAAAGGTTCACGGACATTACACAGCAATGAAAGAATGAGAATGTATTAAATTGAGTATATGCAACTGAGAATAATTATTTTACTTTTTCATGTTATATCTCAGGTAACATGATTTTGTGTTACACGAATGTACTTTACATTGCCATTTACTTGCACTACTAATAACTGTAGCTTTTAAAACTTAAGTTTTGAAATAAAATTGCATTCATTGAGATTTATATGCATTGTATGGAGCTCTCTCACTTAGTATTTTATTTTATCCATCCATCATCCAACCCGCTATATCCTAACTACAGTGTCATGAGGGTCTGCTGGAGCCAATCCCAGCCAACACAGGGCGCAAGGCAGGAAACAAACCCCAGGCAGGGTGCCAGCCCACCGCAGGGCACACACACACACACACACCAGGGACAACTTAGGATCACCAATCCACCTAACCTGCATGTCTTTGGACTGTGGGAGGAAACCGGAGCAGACATTGGGAGAACATGCAAACTCCATGCAGGGAGGACCCAGGAAGTGAACAGGGGTCTCCTGACTGCGAGGCAGCAGCGCTAACACTGTGCCACCGTGCTGCCCGCTATTTTTACATTTTATTTTAATTCTGTTTGGAAAAACATACAGCACTATGAGGCTCTTGTGGGTAAGTAAAACGTATGAAAAGAAACAGCTCAACTAGCAATATTGTTGGGCAGCACAGAGGTGCAATGGTTAGGGTTGCTGTGTTTGAATACTTACCACTCCCTGGATCTGCCTATATACATATTTGTACATTTTCAGCACATCTGCATAATCTTTCTCTAGGTATTCAGGTTACTCTCCTAAATCCCAAACACATGTGTAGCTTAACTGGCAATTCAAAATAGGCCTTGTGGTGAATCAAGTGGTCTGCATGATTGGGCCCTGTGATGGACCGGCATTATGCTCAGGGATGGTTTCTGCCTTACACCTCATGCTGCCTAACCCACCACAATCCTGAAATGTATTAAATTGGTTTGGGAAGGCTATGGTAATGATGCTAGTAGTTTCAATAAAATGATACCCCTCATACTCTGAAATGGGTTTCTGACATAACAGCAATTACTGTTCCACTAACTCATTTATGAAAACTACACAAATCAAAATTTTGAGATCTTACCTCTTGGCAGAAACGAGTTGTCTGTCCTTCTTCTGCAGACTCTGCAAACTCTGTCCAAGGAGCCTTCTCTCTGGTGCAGAAGGCAAAAGGCATTGCTGTTTCCAACAAAAAAAACAGATACAGATTTTAGAAATATTGTGTCAGTGCTATGAAAGTCTAATTGAAAAGTCTTTTTTCCCAAGCCATCTATGATTTCCTGGTGGAATATAAAAAGTCTACCTTGGCTAACCTATAGTAAGTATGTTCTTTTGAAAACAATGGCATAGTTTGGAAATGTCATGTGCATGTTTATTGTTTAAAAATACCACTTTTATTTTTTGCAGATAGAAAGAACAATATAACAAAATACTATTATCAGACCTACTTTGTCCACTTTACTCACAATTGTGGACATATGGCTGTCAGTCCATTGCAGGGCCTACTCATGCATCCTCAATAATTGACTTCCCAGTGGGGATTGACTAATTTTTCTATCAATGCCAAACTTCTTTTTTACTGATATTTATATACTCATACTGGGCCAGTTTGTACTCATCATTCAACCTAACCAGTATGTCTTTGTGGATGTCAGAGGAAAAATGAAATACCTGATGGAAAATCGCAAACAGTAGTGGAGAATTTGCAAGCTATACACAGATAATGACTGGGTAGGGTATTTAAACCCAGGGTGCTGCAAATATAATAAAGATAATTTCTACAAGGGTGGCACAGTGGTAGCACTGCTGCCTTGCATTTAGGAGACCTGGGTTTGCTTCCCGGGTCCTCCCTGCATGGAGTTTGCATGTTCTCCACCGTGTCTGTGTGGGTTTCCTCTGGGTGCTCCGGTTTCCTCCCACAGTCCAAAGACATGCAGGTTAGGTTCATTGGTGATCCTAAATTGTCCCTAGTGCGTGCTTGGTGTGTGGGTGTGTGTGTGTGTGCCGTGCGGTGGGTTGGCGCTTTGCCTGGGGTTTGTTCCTGCCTTGCTCCCTGTGTTGGCTGGGCTTGGCTCCAGCAGACCCCCGTGACCCTGTGTTAGGATATAGCGGATAAGGGATGGATGGAAAATTTCTGCAATAAATATAAAGGAAATTGAATAAAATTGGCTCGGGTTATTGTAGGAAAGTCTGTAACTTGCATATACATGTGGTAATTGAAATGTTTTGACAAAGGTTGTGTTTGAAACCACAGTCGGTTAAAGAATGCAAATATATTGTTAGTATTTAAATCTCTAAAAGGTCCCAATAAGAAACATATTCTTCATAATAAATTTATTAAAATTATGCTCTTCAAAGATATTGGATGTATGTGATTGTCTTGTAATAACAATAAAATATTGACAATAATATCAACATAATATTGACAATAACTTCCTCACCTTCAGGTGACTCCTGCACTAATAGCATATTCTAAGTGTGCAATGAACCCTTGGAGTTCTACTTAGTTAGAGGTAATTAATGGCAAGAGGTGCACAGGGAATAACATACAGTGACAAATTAGTGTAAGACTTTCTCTCCACAGTTAAATTAGTTTGTAAAAGTTCATTTCAATCTGATTCTGTTCATAAGTCTCTCTCTGAATTAATATTTTCAACCCTATAGAAAAAGTTTGGTTGTACCTCATTTGGTGGTAAGATCGTCACTCCAGCCACCGTAAAATACCTCACACTGTTCCAGTGTGGTACTCAGGTGTTACCCACTGCACATCCAGGTGGTTCGTTGTGTGGTGGGTAATACAATGTGCTATCAGTGCATGCCCCCAACCTCCTTCTCCTCCTCCTTCTTCCCGATATGCTCCATGAATGGTGTTATATAAAATAATGTTACACTGATGAATGATTTCTATAGTCAATGTTATTTAAATTTGAAATGCGTAATTTGATTATTAGGCAAAACCCAGCCATGTAATTGCTTTAAAAACAAGTACGAGTAGGACACGTTGGCAAATTGCTTATATGTCAACCCTTTCATAAGATTCAGAAAACAAATAAATTAACAACATATGCAGATAATGTAATTACACATAACAAAAATATTAACCCAGCAGCCTATCACATTATCACTGGACAGAACACAAGAACCAACTGGAGTAGTGTGTTACTCCATTTCAGAGGCTAAACAAGGCTTACTCTAACAAGCACAGTTTTTTGTACTGTACATCAATAAAAATGAAAGCACTCACAGGAACACACATACAGACACAAGGTGCAAACTCACCATATTAACAACTACTTGGTAAAGAACGCAAACCTAGAACACTGGATTTGTGAGGAAATAACATTAAATATGCCACCAACATGCTGTCCAATATACTGCATGCTAGCTAGAAATTAACATCCATCCATCCCTTCCATCCGTTATCCAATCTGCTATATCCTAACTACAGGGTCACGGGGGCAACAGAACAAAATATGGAAAAATATTTACAAATACCTTCATTACCAAAGGTCTTGTAAATATATTAAAAACCAACCAATGTTTTTTACAAGTCCCCTGGATGAAAACACAAAAAAAAAATCAAAGATTATTAATAGCTTTATATTATGTCGAGAATACTAGAGGTCCTTGGGGAGGAATTTTTGCCTTTTACTAGCAAATACTTTTTATTTCAAAATTAGAAGTAGGGTCAATGTTCTTAAGGTCAAAGGAAATGTAGTCTTTTATGGAATGAAACTGACGGTGAATGGCAAATGGTAATCAGCTTTCACAATATACAAACCAAATGTGAATATTTACACATAAATTTAACATAACAACATAATATTCCTTGGCCCAGTTAATTCAATGCAGGGTCATTACGGTTGTAGCCTATACTGACGGAAGTGAGTGCAAAGCAAGTGATGGTCCCTGACAGGGCACAAACATATTAAAGTGTCTACCTGCACACACATCCACTGAGGTATAAAAATACACAGAATGTACCTTCACATATACCTTCACTTTTGCATGTATATCATTTCTCTCTATTATAAAAGAAAATCTTGAGACAAAACTATTTCCAAGAGATTTTTTCAAGTCCCACCCTCCTCTTAACGATTTATGGTTAATGGCCCACCCCCACGGTCCTCTCACCTCTCATTCGTGTGAATGCTTTTGTCAGACACAGTTCCTGTGCTCTCAGCTCTTATACATTTTTACGTTTTCCTAACTTTAAGTTCCCAATAAAAGAAGACTTATTATGTCCAAATCTTAATGAAGAATTTCATCCTGAAGGGTTATCAACAGAAGAAATGAGTGCATGGGCAATCCTAGCAGCGAGAAATGATGAAGTTAAACAAATTAACGCAATAACTGTCGATCAGTTACACGACAAAGTGGTTAAATGTGTATCAATAGACTATGCTGAAACAGTTGGTGGTGATTGTGCGGAAGATGAAAACATCAACTTGCAATATCCCGTAAAATATCTACAACTGTTAACACAGTCCGGTCTTCCACAGGCCGATTAACTGTTGGAAGAATGATGTATCATAATGTTATTGTGTAATTTATGTATGAGTGATGGGCTATGCAATAGGACAAGATTAGTTGTATTCAAAATTAGTCAAACAGTTCTGACATGTAAAATTTTAACAGGTGACAAGAAAGGTAATTTAGTACATCTTCCATGGAAAACATTTGACACCAAAGGAGATCTTGATATGCCATTTGTATTAAAAAGTTTATAGTTTCCCGTTAGAACAGCTTTTGCTATGACAATTAACAAATCACAGGGACAAACATTCGAAAAAGTCAGTGTATTTATTAGAGAGAAAGAAACGATATTCACTCCCGGGCAGTGATACGCGTTGTCACAATGTAACTCCAAACACGAAATCAAAATATTGATATTGATGAAAAGTTAATTCCAAATATTGTTTTTACTGAAATTATACAGTAAAAGTGTAAGTTTAAAAAGTATTTGCGTGTTAATTTCAAAGCCAAACAGAATGAAAACGTATAACACAACGAATACCTCTAACACAACATGAAACATAATTTCTTTCAATTTATTACGTTTTACTATTTTTTACTATGGTTACAACAATTCCCATGAAAATAACAATCTGTTTAAACTGTACATCTGTATCCCCATACGTGAGTGGCACAGCCACATAGTGGCTAGCACGTGGCATCCGACCAGGGGTTGGCGAGTGATGCAAAAACCTGGTATTTTATAATGACAGTCCTTTTTGTATGAAAGGTAATTTTCTTTGAATGCCAGTGCCATTATACAATTTTTAAGTTGTTCACACCTAAATATGGTTATGCGCTCTTTGTATTAGTAAGTTAATAAATTCCATATTCAAATTGCAGGAGACAGAATATGCTGCTTCAAAAGGTATTAAATAAATACCCTACTTTAAAAATAATTATAATAATTACTAACCAGAAAGCAAGAAGCTAGTTTCTGTTATCAACATATCCAAATGTTATGAGAATGCAGTGATGTTAATAATTTGCGATAAACTGCATGTACAGTGTTTGGGAAAAGGTTGTAAACCATAATCTGTGTTGAGATAATTAAAACTTTTATTTGCATTAAAGATTTTTAAGAAGGCTAGAATTAATGAATTATAGTGTATTCGGAATTGATTAATCAAAAGTTATTTTGTTTCAGCAACATTTATATATTTTAATATTATAATAATTTGATATAAAGTCTGCTTCAGTACTGAATTATTTTTAGTACGATACTTGTGTTGTGAAAACTAATGTGTTGTGAAGTAAAAGTAATGAAATCTATTTTTTATTTAAAAATATGTGACGTGCACAACTAACAAAAAACACTTAGTATTCATCCATCCACCCATTTTCAAGACTGCTTACCCTGAGCAGGGTTGCTTTTAAAATAAATTTAGTCAGCATTTTATTTTAGACAAAGTATGTTTTATGGGTTTAAAATCTGTAATAAAAAATCTGAAAAACAATGCATGAAAAGGTGGATTGTCAAATATTACAGGGAGTCCTAACTTAACAGACAATATAAGTCTGGTTGAATAAATTTTATACAGCACTTGAAATCAGGCCTCTTCATTTTATTGCTCTTCAGCTATTGTTGCCCTATTCATTTTCAGTCTATTATTAAGTTTTATGCAGTTTTTCATTATTTCCTTTTCAGTACTCAGAGTTGGCACATTATAAATGATTTTTACAAACATTCTTGAAGTTTACACATAAAATATAAGTTAACATTTGTATTTGGTGTTTTTGTGCTAAGTTTAAATTGTTTACTATCAAAACAGCTGCTGTATAAGATATGATCCTCAGAGGAAAAAGGATGGCTTGCAACTTGTGGTATGATGTCACGTACAGCAAGAATTGTGTGCCAAACAAGTCCCACAGCATGAAAATGTTTCCTTTCAACAGCAAGCCAAACTAAGAGTCACTCAAGTAACCCCAAAGGAAATTCATTTAAAAATTTTATTTAAAAAATAAAATTAAGTTAATCATTACAAAAGCCTGACAATTCAGGAAAGTGTAGTAGCTTAAAATTCAAAAAGCTTCTGAAAAATGTTTAGTTTATTGCGACATAGTAGCTGATGGAACACCTATTAAAAACTCTTTTTTAAGATCTTGCATTCATTTACTTACTCCAGGCTTCCTGAAAACAGACAATATTGACTCCACACATGGCTGCCACCTCTACAATTTCTTCAATACGCTTGTGCAAGGCAGCAGTCTGCGGATGAAATACAGAGAATTGTTAAGGGTTTTCTTTCCTTCTTTTCTAGACAAAATACTGCTTCAAAATATTGGCTGTAATTTAACTATTCATATAAGAAGACTGAATCATCTGCCACATCTAGTACATTTCAGAAACATGAAGTCATAGAAAATACTGCATCACGAGGAGATAAGAATGTGTTCTTAAGATTATTCATAGTCTAATGTTTTGCACTTTGCAACCTTTTTCAGTAAGAGGCCTGAGGTCTCATGCTATGGTCCACTCATATTTTCTTAGTTTGCCATTCACTGAAGAGAAACATATACTCAGAATTTCAGAAACATAAAAAACTGCCATTTGTTACATGTTTTCCCATTAAAGTGTGGGTGATTATGCAAGTAGGCTATGTGATGGTCTGTTACTTTGTCCAGTGTTGCTTTCTGTCTGCACTATATGCTTACCAGGATTATCCCTGGCCCTGCTGTTACCCTGAATTGGATTCAGTGGTTTTGAAATGTTATTTGTTATATTTTATACCATGATATGATGTATGTTTTAGTAAGAAAAACAAAAAAAACAACTTTTTTATATGTATTTCACATTCACGCAGTAAGCTTGGCCTTAGTTAAAAAAATGTCAAAAAAGTCATAAAATGTATTGTATGGCTACAACTAAAATATTGAAAACTTATTTACTGGAACAGAAGCAGAGGCTACAAGAGTGTAACATTGTCACTTGTCAAAAACATAAATATGTAAAACTTAATGCGTTAACTACATGACATTGCAGCATAAAAAATGATTTACTTTATAATCTAGTCAGTCTCATAGGGATCAATATAATAATATGAAAAATATATCTAAAGAGACAAAATCATTTATTTTACAAGCACCTTTAATAATGAAAACCATGCCCACTTTTACAAAGAATTATATTACAGTTGTTCCCATGTATACAGTATGTGGACTCACTTAGGGTCACAGAGTAAGTTTGGATTGAACCTTCAGCTTTATGATTTACAGTCCAACATCACAACCCAACTACCTATCTCCTGAATTGGGTGGTTGGGGAAGGGGGTCTTTTTATTTTGAAATGTGCTTTACAAGCAGACATGATACATTTACATTTATTTATTTGGCTGATGCTTTTATCCGAAGCAACTTACAACATTTCAGATACAATTGGTTACATTTCTATTGTAGCACAGGTGGGTGAAGTGACTTGCTCAGGGTCAGAAAGTGTATTTTGGGGGATTTGAACCCATAATCTCATGATGCCTGGGACATCCATCTTCTAACAGACTTATGCTTTCGGATCAGGACCCTAGCACTAGGCACAAAGTAAAAACCAACCCTGGAAAGGACACACATTTACTAAACGGTATACTCCTGCACATACCCATAGTCACCTACTATATTGAAAATATTCACAGTTGTCAATAAACCCAACTAGGAATGTGGAAAGAAAGCTGGTGTACCTGCTGAAAGATGTTATTCAACACAGGCAGTGCCTAGGCTAAGATTCAAAGCCAAGGCACTGTAGCAATGAGGTTAAATGTCAGCCAAAGTGCCAATATGCTTGGAACAGTTATACACAAATGAGCACTTTATAAATGTTCTCTTGTAACAGAATATCTGAGACAATTGCTGTACTCACCTGATCTCTAACAGGAGCATCTGTAGGAAGCACAATCTGATTTTGAATAAGACCCACTCGAATACATCGAGGGGGGCGTAATTGTTCAATAGAAGCTTCAAATCTATATCCTTCCAGTTCAAAGTTGCGCTCATCAGCAGCCTTAGTAGCACATTTTGGTAAATCAAGCCTTCTGAGGATAAGAAAAGGCCCTTTATTATTTCAATATTTGTATTGCACCAATGACAATAGATACCATCTTTACAAACCTTTAAGATACAGGAAGAAAAACAAAAGACTCATATTAGGTGCAAGGACAGTGTATGACCCTGACCGGTCCCTAGAGTTTTGGTTTTTTTTTATGCTTTCAGTGATGAGGCAACCAAGGTTCCTTAGGAAATAATTTCTCATTAATCACAAGTGCATACTTTGAAGTTAAATATGCCTTATATAACTGAGTTTTTGAAAAGGACAGCGAAAGACTGTCGTCAGTTGCAACCTTTGATTAGCAATTCTAACCCGAGGAATTCTCTAATAACTAGCAATCAGTCATCAAATCAGTTAAGGCCAAATTTACTTTAATATAAATTGACACCTACCTCATCTGTCATTATAATTTTACCATTTTGTCATACTCTGGTAAAAAAAGACAAAAATATTTTTCATAACTAAAAGAAAAATGTTTGAAGCATTTGTGTAATTAATCTAGTATTTTTCACATAAATTCTTTAGGGCCAAAAAAGTAATGTGGCAGTTTGTCTAGACTAATGATCAATATCACCAATTAAGAAAATCCAACAAAACAATCTTTCATATGGATGTTCATATTGAACGAGGGCACTTTACAGAGCAAAGAAAAAATATTACACTGTGTAGCCAATACAAGAAGAATCAGAATTTAAAAACCTTGGAACAGTGATTCCCAACGTGGGGTGCATGCCCCACTGGGGGGAAATTTGATTTTTTAGGGGGGCAATTTGAGAATTTAGGTAACAAATAATTTTTATTTTTTACAGAGACATTTATATATGTGTATAAACATAGAAGGGATAGTGAAGAACACTTTAATTTATTTTACAACCAGCTTGAGTTTTTCTACTTAGAAATTGTTTTTACCATTAAAATAATATATGAATTGTAACAATGATTATAATTTTTTGCAATATAACAAAAATACAAAATGATCAAAATATTACAGAAAAAGCTGTCATTAAAGTTATTTTATATTTCTGAATATCACGTCTCTTATTATATGTTTTCAAAACTGCATTTGCTGTATTTTCATAGTACTTCATAATATATATATATATATATTTAACAATTCCTTAGTGATTTCTTTGTCAGTACTTCAACTCTCCTTTCCTTCTTTTGTTTCCATGTTCTTTGGAAGCTTGTTTAGACCAAATTAATGACATTATGGGCTTCTTCCACGTGAGTAGGAGTTCACGTTTTGAATAGGTAATAATAAGAATAAGTTATATGTTACAGTGGTGGACATCATGATTTTAGAGAGGCCTAGGTGGGGCATGGCCAAAAAATGATTGGGAACCACTGTCTTGGAAGTTCTTCTCTAGACAATTATTTAGTACATATCCTAAATTATTGTAAACCAAAAAAACATATGACCATATGTAATATTTGTTACTGTAATTGTGGCTGCGTATTATTTCCATTTTGTCAGTGTTTTGTTTTTAATAACAAAAATAGCTTATATAAATTTGTATTTATTCCTATTAAAATGCTGTCATAACCTGTTGAGATTACTCAACAAGTGTTTTTGTGATGTTTACTAAGGACTATGCATACATTCATATCGTGATTTAGACTATTGACTCATCGTTCTCAAGTTGTTAGAACTCACAATACCTTTTGATAAAATATTAGAATAATAAAACAGTTTTGCAGAGAACATGCCATTTAGTCCCTCAAAGCTCATCAATCCATCTATACCCGGGCATTGTAAAAATATCATGTATGCTGAGCTTTTGATCCTTCATGATCTTTTAGTTACTTTTAATAAATTAAGGCGCCCATTTAGTAACTTATTTACGTTTTCCAGTCATGCTGAGCCATGTGCATAGAGATGCCTCAATTGTAAATCATCTATCTGTGCCTAAACATTAGCAGTTTACATATCTCAGTGTGAATCAGTCCGAGTTGACGTACTTCAATGCTGTTGGCTGCCGCCGCCAATGTTAATTCTGCAACGCCTCCTCCTGAAGATCATTCCCGAATGGACCTCTAACTCGATAAATCCAGTATGATATTACGCAGAAGATTACAAAAACTATAATCACATTTTTGACCCGAGATAGAGGGATATTATTTCACTTTATGTTTAAAACTAAAAATCAACGAATTTCAAATACTTTAATAGTTTTCGACAATTACTTTTAAGAGGCTCTTCACTGGTCCTTCATTGAGTGAATTAAGTATCAGGTTGTTGTTCCCTCTAGAATATTTTACGTACTGAACGTGGTGTCAGTTAGCCTACACGTAATCAAAGAGGCCAAGAATGTAAGCAACCGTTGTTCCCAACGTGCGCTCGTTACAAAGCTAGCGGACTTTAACTTCAAAAAAAGAGAAACTGACGCTGCCGAGTACCATTCTTCTGGTTACAAGCCCCTCACTACAGATCCTATTATTATTATTACTTTTGTGACCCGATTATTGTTATTGTTTTACTGTCTCTGCCTACGAATGCTGTAATTTAATATCAGTGCGTATACTGTACTTTTAAAAGTATGATCTAATCACGGCAACGCCTCCTTTAGTATACAGATAATAATAAAATGCATTTCCCATTAGCAACATGAGCCGCAGTACCCGACCGGTCGTTGAAAATAAACCACTGTGATCAATGGGACTTGTAGGCACTCGGTGCGCTTTAACTATTCACCTGAAACAGAAACTTAAGTGCTTCTTACTTGGTTTCTTTGCCGAACACGATCCGCTTTATTTCTGCTAACTCTTCTGCTGGAATGTATTTTTCTAGGGTTTTCTCAAGCGACTCGAACGCATATTGAGACATGGTAAAGCTGACGACGAGCCGCGGGACCTGATTTACTGAAGCCCTGCAGTGCAGAGCGACTCAAAGTTCACTCCGACTCGTCCCCAACCCGACCCACCCCCTAATTTGACTGGACGGTGTTGAAAATATTATTAGCCTGCTTAACAATGAAACAGATCGACTTCCAAGAAATTAAATAAGCGACTCTCCAATAGACTCTTCTTTTCAGAATTACCAAAATTTACTTTTTACACTTGTTCTAATGACTGTGTTATTAATTCCTTTTGAAATTAATAGGAATAGTAAACTTTACTTTGGCCTTCATATATTCCTACATGCTGTGGGATATAATTACATATTGCGTATCCCTAAATATTGTGAGACTAAATGAATGTATCCATCCATTTATGAGCCCTTTTTACAATACAGTAAAGGATCACAGAACATTTAACCCAAGGAAACAACCAGTCCTTTGTAAAACACACACAAACTCACTAACTTGAAAGTGTATTGGACAAATGTTTTGAATTCCTGTAGCAATAAATTGAAAAGCCATTAAATCATGCAACCTTATCAAGGCTCAGAAGATGGCTTTGTATTGCATTGGTTCATAAACAAAAAACAAAGGCCCAGCAGCGGCTCTACTTCCTGTGTAGGCTGAGAAAAGCCCATCTTCCACCAGCTATTCTAACAACATTCTACAGAGGAACCATAGAGAGCATCCTGAGCAACTGCATCACTGTCTGGTTTCATTCGGTACTCTGGTTTGGAAATTGCACGGTCAGGGATTGTAAAGCCGTACAACAGATAGTGAAGACAGCTGAGAAGATCATCTGTGTCTCGCTTCCTTCCATCATGGACATTTACACCAAACGCTGCATCCGCAAAGCCACCAGCATTGTGAATGACTCAACACACCCTGCACACTCACTGTTTACACTTCTGTGGGTAAAAGGTACCGAAGCATTCGGGCCCTTACCACCGTAATGTGTAACAGTTTTTCCCCAAAGCAGTCAGATTCCTAAACACTCATGGACCGATCTGATACTGTATCTGATATATGTGTTCTGCTCTGCAATGTTGCACATGTTTGCACATTTGACTCACATGTACCTTGTTATATATGCACCTTGTATATATATTATGTGTCTTTATGTTATGTGTCATGGATTCTTCGTTGTCCTGTGTTCTATGTAGCACCGTTGTCCTAGAGGAACGTTGTTTCGTTTCACTGTATACTACACTACTGTATATGGATGAAATGACAATAAATAGTCTTGAATCTTGAACCTTGAACAAAGTATGAAATTTTGACCATGACATAAAAAATTAGGTTTAGACACACAGTTTTATTCTGAGATACTACATAGTTAGAGCAGAAAGACAATTTCAAACTAATGAGCTGAACACCTGGTTTTGAGACAGGTTGGGTTTTGCTTGCCAAGTAGTCTTGTCACGTCACTCAACAAGCAGTAAAATATGCATCACCATAATGATTTATACTTTCCCTCATGGTTAATTGTCCCTGCATAAGTATGACCTATTTGAAAATGGGTATGCTGGCACAATTTAGGTAGTGCTCTATCTTCCTTCCTGAGCCATTCTTTAGAGAAAAGCAAAAATGCACTAATATTTTTCAACTCATGGGGAAGATGGGGGATTCATGAGGCCTTAAAGAATTTTATTGAATTAATTAGTGTCTTATGTTTTCAATGGGGTTTTTGAAAAAATGTTCACTTTCTAATTGAATACACACAGGTGAGGTCAGGTTGGGAAGCATGCACGGGTATAGTGCATTGCCACACCCACCACATGACGAAACAGCTCAGGATCCCAGTTGTAAACCCCCCCAGGCAGACATGTGTTCCACTCCCACCTTCAGGAAATGACAACTGTCTGCCGCAACCAGGTGTTACGTGGGCATTACCTTGGCCTGGTCCAGCCACTCAGGTCCTCAACAATGAGAATTCTGTGAGCCGGAACACCCTCGGGGAATCACGCCACATGGCAGTAATACTGTAACTGATACTCCCTCATAATGCAGGTAATGTCCCTCATTCAGTACTCTGTGAGCAGCTGCTCATTGTACACAAAGTCAAAACAGTGGTAACCAAGGATTCTCCAAAGAGACACAGAACTGAAGGAGTCCAGTCTTTGTCTCAGGTGGATCACTGGATAGCGTCCTTGTCTTGCAACCATATAGCAAAACATGAAGCACCAGGACTCTAAAGACTTGGAGCTTCGTCTTTTTGCACAGATATCGGGAGCGCCACATACCCATTTCCAGTGACCTCATGAACCCCCCATGCTCTCCTAATTCGTCTACTGACCTCATAGGAATGTCACTACTGAGGTAAGTAAACCTCTTGACAAGTTTGACACTCTCTCCTCAGACAGATACACTGCTGATGGCCGTGCCCAAGAGATCATTAAAGGCCTGGATCTTGGTTTTTATCCAGGACACTCGCAAGCCCAGACACTCAGACCCCTCGCTCAGTCTCTCGACAGCCTCGAGAGCTTCCAGAGCTTCCAATGACTCCACAAAGATCACAGCATCATCAGCAAAGTCAAGATCAGTTAATCTTTCCTCACCAACAGATGCCCCACAACTGTTGGACCCCACGACCTTTCCTAACACCCAGTCCATGCAAGCATTGAACAGAGTAGAAGCCGAACACACCCCGATGAACCCCAGATGCAACTGGGAAAAACGCAGAGGTTTTTTTCCTGGATACGCAGGATACACACAATGAAATGAAATTACTTTTGCTTATAGAAGATGTTTTAGCAAACGTTTAGCAAAGATCCCTTTTTTCAAATCGGTAACGTTGCATTATAACAATTGTCGTACCCGGATGGTGGTGGTACCCAGTCGGGACGCCCGAGAAGACAGGAGGAGGGTTTGTGCCTCCTCCAGACCTTGAGGGGGCGACCGTCCTGGGGGCCGCGGGTAAAGAGCTGGGAAGCTCGACCATGTAGGGACCCGGGGTTACCGCCAGGGGGACCCCAATACCTGGAAGACCCTGGACCTCAGCACTTCCGCCACACCAGGAAGTGCTGGGGGGAAGAGGAACAGGGACACCTGGAGTGCTTCCGGGGAGACAGCCGGCACTTCTGCCACACTGGGGCGTGTCAGTGGGAGATGGCCGGGAACACACTTGGAGCACATCCGGGTGCTTATTTAAAGGGGCCACCTTCTTTCAGAGGGGGACAAGAGTCGGGTGGAAGAGTGGACAAGGTCTCTGGAGGAGGCAGGAGGCGGCCTGAAGAAGCAAAGAGAGAGAGAAGACATTGTCTTGGACTGGACTGAGGGGTATTGGGGCTTGTGAGTACTGAACTGTGAAAAAACAATGAAAAATAAACGTGTGTTGGATGACTTGAGCGTGTCTGCCTGTCTGTGTCTGGGGCAATGTTCACACAATGTACTACTTATATAAAACTTTGACACAACCAAGGAAAATAAAAGTATAGACCTTTTCAGAACAGGGAATAACTCCTGCTTGATAAGTGTAGACCACACAAATTAAAAATGTAAAATATTGCCTTCTGTTTCAAACTTCCTAACTCAAATTGCTCTGGATATTGGCACTTCAGGATGTGGTTGTAGTTCTATTTCCAGAAGCAGGAAATCATTAAGAATTAAGTAATAGATTTACAATGACCTAATACAGACTTCAAACACTAGTCTTATTTTCCAAGTACAGACAAATGGAATATAATGAATATTAAATATGTTATTGATGAAAGGAAGATAATCAGTAAATGCAATTTCTGGCTTTTTATAAATATATATTCATCTTTTTCCATGAATAGTATTTCCATTAAACCTTTAATTGAGTTATGGCTTGATTTTGCTAAAATGAAACGTATAACATGACTCTAGAGAATAAGTTACTTAGTGTAACTTTCATAATTAAACAACTTTTACCTTGTCTTGTTTGACTTTACAATGCTTTTTTATGTTTCTGTGATATTATAGGCAGAAAAGTACATAATAAGGAGGGAGTTTGTAGAGCTTTTCAGTCTGGGATATGGTTTCAAAGTAAAAAAAATATACCCTGCTTCTGGTTATGTTTTTCTGTTTTGTTCATCAATATACTGATCTTCTCTGGCTTTTCATTACCTTTTTCATTAAGGGTACAATTTAATACAGATATGTGTTCAATGGTTTCTTGAAGTAAATTATTTTTTAAACATAATGAAATAATAATGAAATAATAATTAAATAATGTACCTTGAATTGCGTGTAAATGTATGATAAGGTGCTGTATGAATAAGGATATTATTATTATTATTAAAATCAACCTTTCTAACTGGCATTAAAACCAGTTAAATTCAATACAGTTCGATATTTAATTGTTTTCTTTCTCCACAATTACTTGCATTTATTAAAAAATTAAAGCATGGCCAGCTTAATGCTTCAAAGAGTATCTGAGATAAACTGAATTTCTCTCTATTTAACTAAAGCGAGTAAAGAGTGTTTCTTTTAGGTGTTTTTTTATCCACAGCTTATATTTTAGTTTTGATTTTACTTTACACTTGTCAAATTGTTTTCTGTTCATGCTAAAATCTGATGACAGTACTCTTATTCCTTTCTATCTGCTGTGATTTCTGAGGAGAGACACCATGAGAATTTTTAACTGCGACCAGAAAATTAAATGTAAGTAAAATGCCAAGCCTAATTCTGAAACCAGGAGTCTGACCTATCTCTCTATTATAAAAAAAAAAATCTTGGGAGGGAGACTAGGGAGACGAGACGTGATCTTCTCGGAAGACAATCTGACGTCCCACAAGAGACAGTTTAACGTCATGCGAGACAAGGCAGTGAGACAACATTTAAAACAAGTTCACGGACATCTAACCTAGCAGTTGTTGGAATGCTTTTGGCAGACACACTTCATGTGCTCCCAGCTCTTAAAATAATAATAATAATAATTCTTTGCATTTATATAGCACTTGTCTTACTACTCAAAGCGCTCGGAAAAACAACGACAAGTGACAAGCAGAACAGGCAGCTTGCCAGCAGCAGCAGAAAGACAGCAGCTGATCAGACCGCATCTCCTTAGCATACATTCAGCCCCCCCACCCCCATCACAACGCGAGTGGCAGAGACACAAAGTGGCAAAAGGACAGCTGTTGTACAGGCTTTTAAATGATCGAGGTGCAGCGCGACAAACAGAACATGCAGCTCGCTAGCAGCAGAACGACAGCAGAGAGATTTAACCACGCCTGGGGCTGGAAATAATGGACAAGTATTGTTTTTACAAAAGTATTAAAGTAAAAGTGAAAATAAAGCATATGTAACAATTCCCGGGGGTGGGCGAGCGAAGCGAGCAGGGGTGGAGCCTCCTAGTCTTCAAATATAATACAAAAGTAAGAACCAAAAGTTGCTGTCAGATGAATCAGAGTCAGGAATCTAGTAACAAGAGAGTTTAAACCTTATAGCGCACAACTCCTCACTGGTCTTTTTTTATCCATAGTCTTAAGATTATCTGAAAAAGAAATTGCCTGACCTTTTTATACCCATGACATTATGTGCTGTGCACCTAGCATTGGTTACCATAAAAACCCATTAACAAAATAGCTGCACCCATATGAACATAGAATTGTGTCAGATAGATGTAAAAAATAATATATATTCCAGAAATAAATAATTAACAATTTGTGTAATAACAGAAATTAAAAAAGTAAAATTCAAAACTCTAGAATTAAAATAAAAAGACAAAAAACAAGCTGCATCAAGCAAATAAAAATAAAAACAAAGCAGATAATAATACTATGTTATGTCCCTTGAGATCTCGCTAGGACTAGTTGTTTTGCCTCGTTGTATGTTGCCACTTGCAGATGTCATTCAGAAATCTAATTGCTGTGATCGGGGAGCAAAAAATTGGCGTGAGGCCTTCAAAGAAAGCAAATTATAGTCCCAAAATCAGTTAAACTGCTCACTGGGGGTTGGTATGGGGGGAACGATCAAGCCTTGATTAAACAAGAAAAGACAAATCTTTATAAATAAAATATTAATCAACAACAAAGAACTCCAAGAAGCAAAAAAGCATTAAAGGAGGACCTAAAAATAAACAATTCCTAGGCAAACCAGTTAAAAAACACAATCTACTAGAGAGGTCCAAATACAGAGCAAATGGTCAGAAATACAGAAAGTTCAATAATAATTGACAAGATCATGATAACTCACCAACACACCTAGCACATAGAACTGAACTGTGTTAAACAGTAGGCCTCCCTGGCTGGTGTCAGTTCCAACTGGGAAACAGACAGTAGGCCCCACCTCTTGGAGAACCAACCACAAAACACAAGGAATTTAAAAGAAAATAGATAGACACATAGAAACTAAATGATCAACAATACTGACAAAGAATATATAATAATACAAATCATAAACATGAACAGCAATATAAACAAACTAAAGATTCAAACGTGCTCCCCAAAGGCATACACAATGAATTAATTTGACTTAAACTTTTGTCAGTTAAGGCAAATGACATTTCTTCAATTGTTTTATATACTGAAATGCAACAGAGGAGTAAAAATTACATGTGATTCAAATTACAAAAACCAAATAGCGGGTTGGATAATGGATGGATGGAAATATTCTTTTGGTAAATGATAAATACGCCCTGCAGTGTTCTTGCGCCCTGGTTTTATTTCTTGCCTTGCACCCTGTGTTGGCCGGGATTGGCTTCAGCAGACCCCCGTGACACTGTGGTTAGGATATAGCGGGTTGGATGATGGATGGATGGATGGATAAATATATAAATAGAAGAGCAATGTTGACAATGTTTAGAAGGGCTTGAACTTTGTGCTGGCTAAATATGCATGAAACTGGGCTATTCTGACACAAAAACACAGATTTCTTCCAGTCTGAATTTCTACAAAATGAAAGTTTTTTCTTTCTATGCATGATATATGACAGCTAGCTCTTTTACTTTTATCAGAGCAGAATTTATTGCTGTTAACATTTTATTGAAAGGCAGCTGTGATCACTTCATAGTTAATTCAAACCTCATCAGTAGTGTTATAACTGACATTTTTATTTAATTTTTTAATTCAATTTCTGTTGCCTTTTTGGCCAACATTTGTATCCTTTTTGGGTTTTTTCACTTACAGTTTTTTACAATCGCTATGACAGTTTTTTCAAAACATTTAACAAGTCTCCTAAACTCTTAACGCACCAACACACCTAAAACACACAATTGGCAAAACGGTTAATTTCATGCTCAAAATCACACATTGTAAACTAAACCCCAAAACTAATTTTCAAAATACAATAATAAACTACCACAGTACACTATGTCAAGCAAAACACTGCAAACATGTTTTAAAATCAAATAATTATTCAAAACAGTAACACATGTTCTCTTCCAGCAGGAACATTTAGTCAATCATAACACATTAACAAAAAAACACTATCATCAGCTGAAATTACAGATACTGCATTATTTTATGTGTCAGGTCTGCCCTTATATTTGAAGCCTTTCACATTTTTGTTTTGTTGGGTTTAGTAAATGCATGCATTTTGTTTCTTTTGCTGCAGAAATTCAATACAAAAAAGTGAATGACCATCTCAGAGTAGCTTTATAAAATGTACAGTTTACTGTATGTAAAAAAAATACAGACACAGAACTGCTGCAGTACAGACTTTATTTGCAAAAGGACATTACTGCAAGATATACAAACAGAAAAAGCACCGGAATTATAATAAAAAAAACCAAAGTAATCTTCTATTCTGCCCGGTCTTCTGCATTTGGCCACATGTTCTCATCCACATCACACCTGATAACTTCTCTGGCAAGGCATCGTGGGAAGAATCTTTTGGCATGCCTTATCCACCCCTTGCAGTGTTCAGCTGTGATGTCTTGGCATGCAGCATCCATTGCATCCAGGAGGGACATTTGGTCATGTGGACGATGGTCAAAAACCTTCCATCTCCAGGCTGAGAAAAACTCCTCAATGGGGTTGAGGAAAGGGGAGTAAGGGGCAAGGAAATGGGACATCATCCTTGGATGGGCGTCAAACCAGGCTGTGACTGCACGGGAATGGTGGAATGCCACATTGTCCCATGTGATAACATATATTGGCAAGTGGTCTCCCACCTGTCCTCTTTCTACCTCTGGCACCAGTCTTTCGTGCAGGTCTTCTAAAAACAGGAGAAGGCGGTCGGTGTTGTTAGGGGCCAATCTGACATTTATGCAGGAGTGCACCGTTGTTGGAGATTGCGGCGCACATGGTGATGTTGGCTCCTCTCTGGCCCGGCACAGTAACTGTGGCCCTTTGGCCTATTATGTTTCTCCCACGGCGACGCCTTTTCGCCAAGTTGAAGCCAGCCTCGTCAACATAGATAATTTCATGTGGGACTTGATTGGCCTCTAATTCCATGACTCTCTGAAAGTAATTACACACAGTGTATGTAAATGCTGTGCGGTACTGTATATCTACTGTATGTACTAATGCACTCCAGGTTTATAGAGTAGTCTACTGCAAAACACACTGTGTATAGTACAGTAATGACTGTATTGCATAACCCTACCTGGACGTATTGGCGACAGAGTTCTTTGATGCGCTCACTGTTCCTTTCAAATGGAACTTTGTATAGTTGTTTCATTCGGACTCTGTGTTTAGCTAGAGTCCGAGAAATGGATGATACGAGCTGATTGCTGCAATGTTCCCAAAGACAAGGTTGTCCTCTACAACTCTGGAGTGAATGTCCTTCAGTTTTATTTCATTGTCAGCAATCACCATGTTGACAATAGCATGTTCCTGTTCTTCATTCAAGAGCTTTCCTCTGCCCCCTGAGGGAGGTAGACGTTGAATCCTTAGAGGGACAAAATACAGTTACATATTAGAGACCGGAGGGCATACAGTCACTCTAATACAGTAAATGGTAAAATTATTTACACTTTGCTGTAGGAGAAGCAATATCCTACCTGTTGGTTTCTCTGAAAATATGGACAATGGATGCCACTGTGTCCCGGCTGAGATTTGGCTATACTTGTTCACCAGCCTCTCTGTATGATAGCCCATGGTTTATGACATGGTCAATGATAGTAGCTCTTATTTGATCAGTTACCCTAGCTCTGGTCCTTCTTTGAGCGCCACCACGCATTCTAACTCCTCTCCCTCTACCTTGCCCCACTCCTCTCAATTGTCCTGGTACTCGTCTTCCTCTCCCTCGTGCAGGCATTCTTTCTTTCTTTCTTTCTTTCTTTCTTTACAGTAGTTGTGTTGCTCTATATTGTTCCTTTTCCACACAAGATCAGCCCAAAGAGTCCTCTTTTAGAACATATGATATATATGTGATTGGAAAAACCTCAACACCTGAGTGTGGTTCCTAGATGGGAATCAGCTGTGATTTATATATTTGCATAACTGCAATAAGCTGTTTCTCATTGGCAATGGAATAAAATACAGGGAATATATTTGTGTTTCAATTCACAATATGAACAGCTGTTCACTTTGACTTTAGCCTATATAAGTTATGTTTAGAACATGATGTTATCTGTTCTGACATACAGTGTGAAAGCATTTGTAAATTTGACTGTAAAATTACATTGTTTTGGTCTTGGTTGAGCTTGTGTGTAAAAGAAGTTCAAGCATTTTAAATTGGTGTTAACCGTAGGCATTTTGTATCAAAGCAACAAGAAACGTGTTAATTGTATAGCCTACAAAGACGGATGTTGTGCTAATCGTGTTCAGAGTTTAGGAAACTTGTTAAATGTTTTGAAAAAACTGTCATAGCGATTGTAAAAAACTGTAAAGGAATTCATTTCTGTGGTTATTTATTTTCTGTCATTTGTTATTGTAAAGTTTAAAGCTATTCTCATTATGATGTGACACCATTTTGTTTTTGTTATGAGCTACAGTATGTCATTCTATTTTTATAGTATGTCCATTTCCACGATAGTCTATCCCATGATCCTCTGGTTTGTAACCTTGGTCCTTTTCATGGAAATATTCAGGCTCTTTCAAGATAGAACTCGGTGATATCCGTCTAGGAAGTATGATCATATAAATCAATTTTTTAGTTTGCTACTTAAGCTTTAAGTGTTGTTTTAGAGCAGAATGATTTTTTTTTATTTATGTATAAAGTTATAAATTACTTATCCCCACATTTTCCACCAGTGTTCTCTAATTAATGCCTGTAGTGTTGAGTGAACACTACAATCATTAAATGTGTAGCATTCAACAGGAAACTATTGTTGGAGGCAAAGGCTTTAGCAAAAGGTAATATCTAGATTAATCCAGTATACCCACCCCATTTGTCTCAGCATTTAAATAAGAGTGAAGATCCACTTTTATGCGTAACATACTTGTATTATAGCTGCTTGTGAGTCTGCCCACATTACATTTGAAAATTTTGTTATTCTTTATATTTGAGTTTAGTGATACTGTGGTGTCCCTGCTTTAAGGAAATAGCCCAGACCTGATGGGAAGGCAAAGTTCAATGTCTGTAAGGCAGAGAGGAATTATGAGAAAGTGAGTCTCCAGAGGAAATACACATTTTTGATTTCATAAAATATGTGAAATGTTACTATAGGAAGCACAAAAAAGGAACTCACAAAAAAGGTGGGTTTTGGAATAAAGATGGGGGTAACCCACAGGTGATATTCTCAGTGCTCTAAGTCTTCACAGGAAAGCTGATATCAGTGTGGTTAGGGTAGTGATACGCTTGAATGTCCAACAAAAAATCAAGAGATGCAGAAAAAGCAAGTCAGAAGAGCTACAACATTACTGAAAGCATCCACAGATAAAAGCACTAGAAACACAAGGAGATCTCACTGGTAGTAGAGCAGTATATCAGAAAAAGCATAGGATATCCCTAAAATTAGATATCCGCCTTCTATAAAACATTTGTGCTAATGTTTAGTGTTATTTTACATTTTATGTGGTTTTATGTGGTTTTTGGTTTTAACTACATTATTCGTGTAAACATGTGGAGCAGATGTCGATTGAATTGCTACAAGTACAACAGTTAAAAGAGCATTTCATGTTTCCTCAGTCTTCCATTGACCTTGTATTAGTTATGTCTTTTTATTATTGTCCTGCTTATTAAAAATAAATAAATAAATAAGCTATAAGTAAAGCCATATCTGATGCAGGACTGCAACTATTAATTGCTAAAAGTAATAAATGTATCTTTTGGATGAGCATAACTATAGCCGTCATCAATTTACAAAGACTCCAGTCAGACATGACTCTGCTGTACACCCTTACATGCGTGTGAAATATAGTTTGGAATGTTTCCTTTAAAATATTGCATTCTAGTATTTCCTGTTTGCCTAATGAACTTTTGACATGAATCTAGATGGTTATATTTTTAGACTTTGGAAAAGCGCAGCAACTGCTGTTAATAGTTATTTGTTTCCTTTTCATTTTGTTTTCCAAACTTTACTTCCGATTTCTACTTTTCCACTGACCTCTTTTTTTTATCTCAGCTAACCATGGAGAATGCTAGAAAGAAACAAATCTTTACTTGTGCGTACAAGGGAAACCACTAAATAAAGGGGAGACATTTAACTGTTTCTCATTGTCAGCTTTAAACTTTTGATAGATGTTTACTATCAAGTTTATTCTGATCACTGGAAAGTTTTAATATTCTTTTAAAGATATAAAACTTAACTATCCATTTTCTAATTTGTCATGATTAGAATCGTTAATATCTTCTTCTTGTTTTGGCTGCTCCTGTTAAGGGTCGTCCCAGTGGTTCATCTTCTTCCATATCTTTCTGTCCTCAGCATCTTGTTCTGTTAAACCCATCACCTGCATGTCCTCGCTCACCACATCCATAAACCTCCTCTTAGGCCTTCCTCTTTTCCTCTTCCCTGGCAGCTCTGTCCTTAGCATCCTTCTCCAAATATACTCAGCATCTCTCCTCTGCACATGTCCAAACCAACGCAATCTTGCCTCTCTGACTTTGTCGTCCAACTGTCCAACCTGAGTTGTCCTCATTTCTAATCCTCTCCATCCTCGTCACACCCAATGCAAATCTTAGCATCTTTAACTCTGCCACCTCCAGCTCTTATGTTTAAACTAATAGCAGCAGGCCATTAAGAGGAAATATTCTCCTCTTAAACCCTGCACCAAGGGATTTAGTCTCATTCTACCATGATGTTGTCTAGGAACATTTAAGAAAGAATAATCTTGTGAAAATGGTTTGATAGGTATATATGAGGGTGGGGAATGACCTTAAAGCTGTAAGTAAAGTGCAAGAGGTCTTCAGACTTTAGCAAACCACTTCTTTGTTTGTATTGGCATGAAGTATAAACATAAGAGTTCTTGTTAAGCATTCGGGGGGCTGAACACCCCTCTTAACTCGTTTTGAGGATTATTTCTAATATGTAGTGAGAGTACAATCCAGGATCAAAACTGAAATGATTAATGCAGAAAAGCTGGTGTTCTCTACTTCCTGGATTAATCTTGTGGCATCTTACGATAGGCTGTCTGTATGGGAGGCGACCTGTTAATCTTTAAACAGGATATTGACTGAAAACCTATTTAACAAACAGTTAAAGAAGTAATTAAATGATTAAGTACATTTTTTGAACAAATTGAATTGTGGGTTTTAGTCTCTATAAAAATGTAGTTCTGCAATCATATAAGGCTGCAGATTTGTTGTTCTGTAAAATGTATACTGAATGCTGAATCAAATGTTTTAACAGACAGCAATAATGCAGTATCTGAAAAACACAGTGAAGAGACCAAAAAAAAAAAAAAACTAATATGTGTGATACTTGTTGTGAGAACAATACAGTAATAAAATAAACAAGAGAATTGAATGTGTTGTCAGTTCCCACAATTATGTCTGTTGCTGCAATGAGAGGGGGTCAAAGATCACACACATCAAAGCTCAGGCATCATGTTTCAAGCATAAAGAAATCTGGAGACAAAAAATTGTATTTTCTTTCCTGCAAATAATTTATTATTCATGTATTTACATTTTAGCATTATTCATTACATAAATACACTATATTTTATACTATTAGACCAGGCTTTATTCTTCCTAGAAACAAGTGATGATGGTTGGAATGCCACTCCTTAATAAGACATTATAACAATACTCAGACTCTTTCATACTAGGCCAGTTCAGAGTCACCATTCATTCTGTTAAAATGGCTTTTCACACACACACAAAAACTGGGGATTCAGATGCTGGAATGTTCAGCAATGTTACCATTTGTGTTATTTTGGCAGACTCTGTGATGCTCCTAAAATGTGTTTATTTTAGATAGATTGTTTTTGGGCATCAGATGAGCCATTAACGCCATGATGCTATATGAGCTCTAACAATTTCTGTATATCCACTTTATATATCAATAAATGCTGTTTACATGACGTGCTAAAGTCCACCTTACTCATCAAAGATCAATAGGAACTGGTTGAATACTGTAAAAAGCAAAAATCCTTCTTCCTAATTCCAGTCTAACAATTTTTGTTGTATCAACAATATCATTCATTTGCATAATGATAGGAGATGATACTCATCAGAGATCCTAAATGGTTCATAATTCACAGTTTTTTGTCTCATTTTTAAAGTTTAATAGCACTGATGTATTCCGTAAGACATACAGGCTTGATGGGAGCCAAAGTATCTTTCTATCTTAAGTTTTCCCATTGAGTTTAAAAATTATGCAAGCATACTCAATTACAAAACTTTTATAATTATTGTATAATTCCTTTTTACGGTGTACTTGAACATTTTTTGTAATTTCTAACAGATTTTTGAAATGCGAGGACATTTCTCTTAAATTTTGTAATTTATGCCAGTATTCTTTTTGTTCCCAGGCAGTGTTTTATTCTTGCTTGCTTGGTGACTATTAGCAGATTCTTTGACTTGACGACTTCTTCTAGAAAGAGAAGTACGTTTATCACCTCCTTTCTGTGGGTTGGACAGTTTCTGCAGAAAATCTGAAAGAGAAGGAGAAGCACTTGTTATCCAGCTAATAGTGGGCAGCACTGTCATTTTCAGCCTGGTTGATTTACGTAATGTGATTTGCATCATCCACAGTTCTATAAAGCATAAGCAAAATAACCATTGTCTAATGGTGAAGGAGAGATAATTTTGCAAATTTATCTGGCCTTTGTTTCATGGATACACATAATGTTATTTTCAGGTAGCCCAGTATTCTTCCAAAGAACCATGTCCTGTACCAAATACTGGCCATCTAATCAGTGTTCTTCAGTAATAAAGTCTATATTGAAACATTTGTTTAGTCATTCAGTCCAACATTTGTGAGCTGCTGAAGGCTATGGAATACTTTACATTTTAATCTCACTAAGATCATTCCGTTGTTCTAACTGCATGACTATATAACATTAAGATTTTTTTTTCAGGAGGTCATTCTGCAATCATTTAGCTTATGTTACCATGATATTCTTATGATCTGTAGAATACAGCAGTACTTAAAAAAGTTTGTTGCAGTTGTTGGGTCCTTACAACCCTGTACTGTATTCTTAGATTGGTTTAACACTAGAGTGGAGCCAAAATAACCCCTGCCACAATGGAAGTGAATTTAAAGCAGATGGAATTAATGCACCTCTTTCTTCAAAACATGCTAAATTAAAAAAAATGAAAATGTTTAAGTAAATAAAGGTTATATCATCAAAAAGGAGTTTAGTGGCTTGAATTTTCTAATAGTGTCATGTCATTAGGCAGTTACATTGAAATTTTCATTTGTGTTTATTGACAATGATGATTTGCGTTTTGTTCATATTATCCATTTACTTATTTAGAATCGGTTAAGTTACTAGTGGCATTGTGATACTCTTGTGCCTAGTCTAGGAGCTGATTCCTACCTTTCATCCATTGTAGCCACCAGCCAGAATTTGTGTCCAGTCCTGCACAATCCTAAATTGGAATACCAAGTTCCAAAAGTAAATGAAAGGATAGATGGAAGCATTCTTATTGAGGTGACAAAGTAGTTGAGTTCTTAGCGCTACTTCATTGTAGCTCCCAAAGACTGGATTCAAGTGCCTGCTTGATCACTGTATTTTGAATTTGCTTGTTCTCTGGATATCTTTCTTCATCACAAATGCATGTACAGTATATTAAGTTAACTGATGCAATATGAGTGAATGTGTATATGTGCATGAATGGGCCCTGTGATGGACTGACGCTCCCTCCAAGATTCCTTTATACTTTGCCCTCAGTGCTGCTAGGACTATCTTTGGGTCACAGCAAGCCATGTCAGTAAACAGATGGATGGATGGATAAACTGTTAATATAGCACATAACTAAGCGTCTCTTTGTTAGGAATATATGTACCTATCTTAAAAGTCTACCGATATCCTGAAAAATGCCAGATTTAATGTAAAATATATAACAATTCAGTGTCTTTTAGTTTATACACATTACTTTTATTAATTGCATCTTAATGAAAAATTAAGCGTATTTAAAAGAAAATCCTGTTTTTATCATATTTTATTGAAACATAGTAAAAGCCCATCTCTTCTTGTCTATACTAGATAGATAGATAGATAGATAGATAGATACTTTATTAATCCCAAGGGGAAATTCACATAATCCAGCAGCAGTATACTGATACAAAAAATATAGGGAAAGGACATGATTCTCAGACTATATAATGCACTAGAAAGATAAAATCTGGAGTACTTTGTATAGTTCTGGTCATCATAGTATAAAATGGACATAACAGAACTAGGAGCTGTGCAGATTTGAGCAGCCAACTAATACGGGGATTAAAGGGCATGTCAGATAGCCTCAAGGAATTAAACCTTATCAGTCATGAGAAATGAAGGCTGTGTGAGGATATAATCTAGATGTTCAAAGTTTTTAAAGGCATTGATGAAGTTGATTCGTCAGAATTCTTTCATTTAATTTGGGAATCACATGTTCAAAGATATTGATGGAAATTAAGTGGAAATGCAGGGAGCACTTTTTCACACAAAGAGCAGTGGGAATGTCGAATGAACTACTGATTGACAGAGCAAAAGCAAAATCCTCTCAATTGTCAGAGGTTTTGTGTTCTCTGTTCTAATTCTAATTTCATGGGAGAAGATGTAATTTTCCAGCTAAAGAAAATTAACCTAAAAATCAATAGAACACTGATTACTTTTCCAACTTTGTGTGCTGCTAAAGCCATACATGTCTTGTTTTATATCTTTTTGCCAAAGTTCTAATAAGGAACATAAAAAAATTTGAGGTAAATGCTATCACTTTGGATTAATTCAGTAAACCGAAGCAATATATAATAATGATGATTATTACTTATGTTTAACCTGCAACCTGTGTTCTCTCTGAGCTGCAATTTCCTGCTCATCTTCAATGTGATATTTTGTATTTATTGAAAGTTAAAAAATATATATCTTGCTGACAACTGTGAAGTCATCAAGTCCAAACCGAATAAACCAAACCATAACAATTTTTTGTGTTGTCCCTTCAGGTTCTCTAAGGAATTTGGATTACTCCATGACCCTGTTCTGAAAAACTGGTCATTAATCAGTGTCAAGAATGCATTATTGATTATTTTCAATGTGTGTGGATGTTTACAGGTATGTTACTATTTTTTATTTTCGATTTGTAATTTTTTTGGTCACATCATGTGATTGCCATATTGCATAGTTTTATTTTTATTATTTTGTGTGTGTTTATTTTTGTGGGTGCAAACATTATAGAACTCTTCATTGCTAATTTTTTGCTCTTGTCCAACATCCACAACAATTTGTTTCGTTTTGCCTTTAAAGAAGGACATCTTTTTATCTCTGCCATTTGTTATGAAAATTTCTTCAAAATGACATGTAGTATGTCCCATTCAAACACAATACTTAGGTAAATCATAGGTTTAATTTTGCACATGAGATTGTACTTTTATATACAAACCAATGTTTATAAAGGAGGATAGCCCCTCTTTGTTTAAGCTCCTTGTTTCCTCACCTGCCTTTTGACTACCGTACATCATCAGTGGGCATGTTCATATGGATATGGTTATGGATACTGACTTAAAATGATGCTTTATTTTTCCACAACCTGCAATTAAGTTTCTGTTTTATTTTTTGATTTTCTTTAACTGTTGCAAAGCTAGAAAATCAAAAGTCAGATATATCAGAAAAATGTCATTGAAGATTTGTTTTACTTATATTTGTATTCAGTTTCTACTAAGACATTGTGTAAGCATATGAGAATAGATTGTAGATACTTTAATAAGCCATAATTTTGTGTTTCTTTAAAATTTTATATGAATTTACTTAACTAAAAAAAGTGTAAATATTTGTGTTAAAAAAGCAAGTAAATATCGGGAAAATCTCCTGAAATTCATCCTTACCTGAAACATCAGGGTAGTGCTTTCCTAGGTTTAATAATAATGATTCATATCTGTTGTTTTCATTGCTTTCACCTCCTAAAAGAGACAGAGAAAATAATTGTCAGTTATTAATTCTGCAGTTTGTGCTATTCTTAGATGAGTGTATGAGGTAACCTTTCTCCCATCATCATTCTTTATTTATATCTCTTTAATACTTGGTGAGGTCCCTACAAAACATATAGAACCACATATGTCTCCTAAAGTAAAGGCTAGGGAAAATAAAATATTGACCATATATGGTCTATTAGAAGTGGTGGCAAATATAGGCTTTGACATATGTTATAAATGAGACTCATGTAATACACTCTACTCCCAGTTCCAGCCATTCTGTCAGCCTAGTCAATAGAAAGGATTCCTCACAACCAGTCGGGTAGAATACACCATTAAAACAATGTACAAATTTTAACCGAATCACATTGACTGCATAAGGTGGCAGCCCCTTTGAGTAGAATTAGAAACAGGAGATGTCACTAATTTAAAAATTTCAAGCCAAAGATCAGAACCAGACAGAGGAAAAGTTGACAAAACAGTATTTTGGATGTTTATTAAGAATCATATTCAAGAAATTGTGCATGAAAATTTGCTTGCCAAAAATGAAAAGGAACACATAACTAGAGACAAAACCAAGTCAGACTTCTTAGTCAAAAAACATGGAAAAAATCTTCATTACTGGGAATTCAATAAATACAAATGATGAACACAAAGGTCTTTTGAGAGAATCTATAATCTTGGACTTTCAAGAAGTGCACAACTTGACCTTTATAAATTTGATGGGTGATGTCATGTGCCACACAGTTTTGTTTCTGGGTCTGGTTCTGGTACTTTCATATATGGTTATTGATTATAGGATTATAGTCTTTGTTTAGTTTGCTCTAAGGTGTGTCACTGTAGGCAAACCTTTTTTGTTTTTCTTTTTGCTCCTTATGGTCTGGTTATACTGCCACCTTGCATTTTGACTTTGGGGTAAGACTAATTTTGGTTTCTCGGCCTCATTGGAGCATTAAGGTCTAGTATTTATGTACAGCCTAGGTTTTGAGTTTTATAGACCCCAGCAGAAATTAGCAATTACAGCTGTGTTCATTTGGACCACAAACAGAGCAGATTTAAGAAAATCTATTCTGCAAAGATCTGTAGTGGATAGATATACTATGCTACTGGGTGGCAAATATAAAGTGTTATGAAACTGGAAGGAATAAGAATAAGAAAAAATTAAACCACATCATCTTGGTATGTCATGGAGAGGAAATTCTTCCCTAACCCCATTATCTATGCTTTTCTTTGCAGACCAGTGGCAAGTAATTGCAACCAAGTAAGTAGAAATCTACTGATTCAATACTCAGTAAGGATTTGGTTCCAATATAGGAGACACTTTAGGGCTAAGCTGTTGCTGTCAATTGCACCCTTATAGGGATGTCATAAGAGCTGGTACTTTGGCACCAAGTCAGTACCAAACGTCTGAAAACATAATGGTACCAGTTTTTATGGTACTGGTATATACAGTATATGGCCAACCTTCCTAAGCCAATTCCTGCTGTTGAGAACATATTTCACAACAATAAAGATATAGGTAGTATCTCCAAACTTAACCAGTTTCTTCAGAGTTGTGGACCTTGTTCCATAATATGTGGCATCATTTGAAATAGCACTTTTCATTTAGAGTTTTAGGTAATAAATGAAAAACATTTATTGATAAATACACTCATCAATCTGTGTGAAACATGATCCAATTAAACTATAAATTGTACATTGTGTAAATATATCTCAATTTACATTATACAAAATAAACTTGCAAGTGTTGACCTGTGAATGGGCTATATTTTTTCGTAACTTACTCAATATTGCTGGCATATTGCCTTATCTTACTTAATTTACCTACCATAACACGGTGGAAAAGAGCATCTTGTTTCAGTTTAAAGCGGGTAAAACAAATATCACATTATGCGGAGTTACTCAGAACTTCTTTGGAATATGGCAGATGTTCATTAATATTGTTAATTAAACACATGGATCCATGCGGTGGGCTGGTGCCCTGCCCGGGGTTTGTTTCCTGCCTTGCACCCTGTGTTGGCTGGGATTGACTCCAGCAGACCCCATGACCCTGTGTTAGGATATAGTGGGTTGGAAAATGACTGACTGACTGAAACACATGGATCCTCATCTTAAATTTAGGATGCCTGAATATTTCAAATTCTCTAACTAAGGGAAGGTCGATTCTGAGTTGGATACATAGTATGGCTATTTGCATTGTAAATCATTTGTTGTAATACAAATAAAAAGATAAGAATAAAAACATAACTCAAGATTCAGAAAGTCAATGTACTGTATAAATGAGAGTAAGTCTACCTCAGATAAATGGACATATCAATAATAAGAAATCAGTGCAGTACTATAGTGATTTTTAATTTTAATAGTTTAAACTTTGTCATCAGTAATCACTAATGCATTATATAAACACTGATTTAATGTAGAATAATTGAAAACTTTCCTTCCTTTCATCTCTAATGCAGAAAATTTACATTTACATTTTGCCGTTTATAGTACAAATTTAAAGATAATGGATTTATAATGAAAACTAAAACATTTTCAAGTGAGGTCAAGACTTTCAAAACTTTACACTGTTACATAATTTTGTTGTTAATAACTAAAAGCAAATTATATATAACCGTAAAAAACAAGATCTGTAGTTACAACACTAGATCCTATTACTTACGTATAACTTGAATCAGGATATAATCATGTCTCTCCTTTAAGAAGCTGTTGGTATATTCAGAAGAATTTTCCCTCTCACTCAGATTCACAAGGGTACCCAGTTCATCTATTAGATCTACACAAGCTGAAGAAAAGAATAGAGACAGAAAAAGAAAAGTATTACTTTTGAGCAATCCACATTGAATCACAAACAAGCGAGTTTTCATTTTCCTCCTGTTTACCTTCAAAGAAGACACAAGATTGCCATGTGATATTTTTACACAGTTACTGACACTGCTTTGATGGAGTTTTTTGAAAAGCCAAAGTTATATAAATGTTGACAATATATTAAAAGTGATAAAAGTCATACTTATCTGAATCATAATATACATATTATATATTATACAGTACTGTGCAAAGGCTTTAAGCACATGTAACAAATTCGAAAAATGAAAATGTTTTCAAAAATAATGAAATTAAAGTTTTTAGAAATTAAAAAGTACTATAAAGGGCAGTGGACAGGAAAAACAAATAAAAAGTCAATCAATATTTTGTGTAACCACTGTTTTCCTTTAAAACATCATCAGTTCTCTTCAGTACCGATTTTCTTCAGAACATTGGCTGGTAGTTTGTTCCATTCATCTTAGAGTACTTGCCTCAGTTCCTGTGCAGTCTTTGGCTTTCTTTGAAGCTGTCTCTTTACATCATCCCAGACAGCCTCAATGATTTTAAAATGAAGACACTGTAGAGGCCATATCATCCATTACAGAATACATTGTTCTTTTTGCTGAAGATAGTTCTTTATGACCTTGGGTATTTGGGGACAATGTCCAGCTGCGGACTGGAGACTGGGTTGATCAGATCACCTCCTGGATAGTACTGTGCATTGGATATGAATCTGCTTGATTCTGTGAAATGATTGCTTGGGAGATACCTTGCTGATGCAAGACGAGTACCTTGTGTCAGGTTGCTATGCTCAGTCTTCCCATGGTGTGAAACTTGATGATCTGAAAATTAAATTGTCACATCTGTTGCACCATTCTGCTTGTACTTTCATTAATTCAGATCTCCATTTGCAAAAATGCAACCCTAAACCTGCATGTAACCTCCAGCAACCTCCATCACCCAACACACTTTCTCCTATTTGAATCAAATGATTCAGATTTTGACTTGTTAGTCCAGAGTTCTTGCTGCTATTGTTCAACTCCCCAGTCCTTGTGTTTTTGCACAATGATGAGTCTCTTGGCTTTATTTCTACTTCAGAGGAATGGCTTTATCACAGAAGATCATTAATGATGTTTTTTTTTAATAAATCATATCCTAGGTGTAGAGTGGTGTTCCAGTGGTTTGTATTAGTTCAGAGCTGATAACAGTGTGGGACCTTTTCAGATTTTGAGTGGTCACCAATTTCATGTATCTCTTATCTGCTGCACTTAGTTTCTATACCCAACCAACTTAACTTCACGTCCTCAACTTCTACTTCCCTCTGCTTCTTCAGAAGAGCTTGGACAGTATATCTTGAAATTCCTGTCTGCTGTGATATTTCTGCTTGGAAGACACACTGCTGATTCAGGTGACTTCTTGTGGTTGGTTGCTGTTCTCAGTGTTGCCATTATGTTAAAATCAACGATTTAAAGATTAAATTGTTATATTTGCCACACTTTCACCTTTTAAATCTGGTTGTCCTTCACCAAGTTTGATTCCTTCCACACCCTTTTGTGTTTCAGTTAAAAAGTTTAGTTTAATCATCTCATAATGTCATTGATAACTTGTAATCTTAGTTTAACCATGCACTGGACTACAGTACATACTGTACCTATGAAATAATCAAATTTTGATGTGAAAAGGTGTACGAGGTGTGGCAGAAAAGTAATGAGACTGGTAACACTGCAAGCGATCTGGCAACGCTGCGCTGTTGTCCTTGATAGAGCACGTGCATCAGTACCCTCCCATAGCTTAGTGTGAGTTTCAACTCCTTCCGTTAACTACGTGATTTTTGTGACTGCTATTAGCGAAGTTGTGTTTTTGGTTGTGCATCACGCAAAATGGAACAGCGGAATTTGGAGCAACGTTGTGCCATTAAATTTTGTGTTAAACTTGGAGAATCGGCAAGTGTGACGTTTGAAAAGTTAAAACAAGCCTATGGGGAACATTCTTTATCCCGAGCTCAAGTTTTTCAGGGAGGCCTTCAACTTCGAAAACCAATGAAAACATCGAACGTGTGAACACTCTTGTGAGATCAGACCGTCGTTTAAGATTAAGAATGTTGAGTGAACAATTAAATTTGAACAGATTTACCGTTCATCAAATTTTGACTGAACATTTGCACATGCGAAAGGTCTGTGCCAAAATGGTGCCGAAAACCTCACAATTGAGCAGAAGGACAATCGAAAAAACGCATTCCTGTGGTTCCCCAGCCCCCTTATTCACCTGACCTCAGTTCGTGTGACTTTTTCCTTTTTCCTAAACTGAAAAATGTCCTCAAAGGACGTCATTTCGGGACTTTAGAAAACATCCAAAAGAGTGTAACGGACATGCTGAAGACCATACCGGTTGAAGACTTCCAGCGCTGCTACCAACAGTGGGAACAACGTCTCCATCGGTGTGTAGCTGCCCAAGGGAACTACTTTGAAGGGGATAACATTGGTGTTTGAAAAAAATAAAAACTTTGGTAAATAAAAAATCAGTCTCATTACTTTTCTGCCACACCTCGTATATTACTTAGTTTGTTTCTTTAATCAAATACAAAACATTCTCTGTTCCATTAAATATTTTGTGAAATGAATGTTTGGAAATGTGAAATTTGCCATTTTCTTCTAATGCATGGGACAAAATAAACATCTAAGTCAAAAATTTATGTAAACAATTATGGAGACCTTTGCATATTCTGCCTCTACATGTTTTTTCTCTCTTTTTTGGAATTATATGTGAATTTACATTTTTAGTACCTTTGCTTTAAAATTGTGTTCTTAATTTTTACTGGATTGTTTTATTATAGAAATCAGTTATTGGGGGAAATATAAATTTAAACAGCTAAATCTGCATTTATTCAACATTTTTATCCAAAGTGGTTTACATATTAAATAATATTTTCCATGTTTCTTATGGAATTGCAGGATGTTTAAGTAACTCTTTAAAGATGTCATGATAAATACGTATTGCTTATTAAAACGATATTCCTACTGCTTAGCCACATGTAACAATCTCTTAAAGGACATAAATGTTTATGTGAACTTAGATTCTAAAGTATTACATTTCACTAGTTTGTATTGCAAATGACTCTTCTTCATAATATGGATTCTTCGTAAGAGTTTGATTGATTCTCAGTCTCACCTTCAGCCTCGCAGCCACAGCGATCTTTCAGAGAGTGGAGAAAATTGACAATTCTGCAGTTTGGGTTAAATATTTCTCTTTGGTCTTCTGTAAAAAAACAGTAATAATAATTAAGCAGTCAATACATGTAACTTTTACAGTGGTGATTTCAAATTTAAAGAAAATTTAATTTGATAGTAACAGGTTCAGACTTTCAGGTATGATCACCTTGAAACTAAAACCTTCATTTATTAAAGTCAATGTTATTCATTAAATAGTTTAAATTTTTGGTGGTAGTGAGTATTTAACATCTCTGGAGTAATAGCTTCTGATCTAATTTGGTCTGCTAGACTTGAAAGATATACTTTAAAGTTTATTTTAATCTGTGCCTTTACTTTGAACAATATTGTGTAGTCTTGTTATGTATGGTTGTTTCTAGCTACTTTGTCAAAAACTTGTAACAATGTACCTTATTTTATAATTTAATACCACAGAAATCCTACGTTTATATAGCTCCTCTAAACAATTATTGTGTAAAATCTTAGATATCCTTTAAAAGCCCTAAAAATTGCTGTCACTGATTCATTTCTTGCATTTTCTATCAGGGTTTTTTAGATTTGGTATTTCTTACTTGCCACATTTCATCTTGTATTCTAACGGTGCTAACCCTGTATAGCTCCTTGTGGTAGTGTATACTGATAGTGGAATATTAGGTAGGCTATCCAGTACAGCCTAGTGTACGATAAAGTGCAAGTGCTATCAAGAAATACATTTTCCATGTGGAAATATTTTGCCCCAAACTAAAAATTCACTGACTAAACCCACCACGGGAAGCAACTTTGCAGACCTGTGCCAAGTCCCAAAAATATCTCCTAGGAGCACTTCCCAAATAAAGTGTAGATACTGTGACTAAATAAACTTTCCCAAAAGGATAAAATTTGGAATGAATTATAGTGTATGGCGCTCCTGTACAAATGGGGAATCTGCAAAATCATGTTAAGCTGTGTGGATATGCATATTGGGCAAACACAAAAATACACATTCAGCTTTACGTTTTAGATTAAGATTGATTGAACAATATATTTATTATTGACAAACTAGAGTTATAGACAGTGGCATTGTAACATACAGTATTCTTGTGAGAGCATGAACAAGACAGCTCACCACTAATCTTTTTGTAGTTAACGGAATTATGTCAGACATCCTTTGGCATAATCCTAAACTAGGACTTGTGCTATCAATACTGTGATGCTTCAGGCATGCAGAAATAAGAAAATATCATACTTAAAATACTTTACTCCAGAGTATTTGTTTAGGGTGGCCTACAGCTTTAACTTAAATACAAAATTCAAAGCAGGCATCATCCATTTGTTTTAATATTTCTTTTATATCCTTACATACTTCAAAATACTTTCCAAGATAAAGTGACAGTGTAGAAATTCCAATTCAAAATATTAATATATAAGTTGCCATTTACCCTAAAAATAACTAAACTCAGAAAAAAACAGTTGAAACACATCATTCAAATTTATAACCCTGGTTTAACACAAACGCAGAAACTGCTTAATTGGAAATTAATATACTATACTCTTTACTTAGTTTCCAGCTAGGCAAGATATTTTTTGTTATATATATTTTC
>JANRMT010062838.1:6980240-7009078 GCA_026402145.1 Polypterus bichir lapradei | reverse complement strand
ATATATACTTTTTATACAGTATTATGAATCCTAACAGTATTAATCAAATTATTTTGAAATAAAAGATTTCAGAAACACAGAATATTTCACTTTACTAAGTAATCACAGTAGCCATTGCTGCAGAGATTGCAGGCATTTAGCCGTCATAGGCAGTGGCAACGGATGTAAGATAGAAGGCCTTTTGAATACACCAGTAGAGTGCTCAGCCTGAGGGGGAAAAACGCATATGAATAGCAATGAAAAGGAACAAACTTTGCCCATTCTGAAAACATAATCTAAATTTCTTTGTAGCTTACCTCCAAACCTTACAGTGACAAACATTTTCTCCGGAAAAAAAAACAGATTATTTTCAATCATCCAAAAAGTCTTTGATTGATTTTTTACAAACTTTTGTGCTTGCTGAGACTCTGGTCTGACCAGCTCAGAATCTGGCGCAGTCTCCATAAACACTAGTCACAAAAGAGCTTTGAAGTTCCTGTTGTTGACTACACTCATGCTTAGTGACGAAGCCCAGTTATTGTTAAAGAGTTTTAATTAATCCTCAGTGTGAAACTGACTGGACTGAAAACATTCTGAATGGTGCAATTAAAATTAATATGTAGTTAAAAATAATGGTTGCTACTTTTAAACACATAGAGTACAATACAATTAATTTTGTCATTTCATTATTTTATTTTGTGTGTTTATTAGAGGTATCAGTGGATGTTTTCTCTGCTGGAATGTTACAATTTGAAAGCTCACCTGCACCTACTTCCATTCTTTTATTTGCCTGTAGATGGTGATGTTTCAGGGAAGGTGCTGGTTCACTTCCCATCTTAAATTTTCAAAGGTGGTATCATTAAAATGCTCTTAATGGTTCCTTAGATAATAAATGTTTTCTGTCTAACATAGATTTCTATCAGCTGATACACTAAATGCATTTAATGTTTGTATAATAACAAAGCTATCTTTGCTCTTAACTTTGCTTGGTTGTGTTACATTTTTTTCTTACACGAATGTAGCTGAAGAAGTCTACCTTTATGTAGTAGAATTGCTGATCTTCTAATTTGATTGGCGATTTTCTTCAGCATGCACATTGAACATTGCAAAGGACCTCTCATGTAGCTACTGTGATTTCACAGAATTACACTAATTTAGTGAATCTGCAAAGTTAACTTTTATTTAGATTTATTGATCTATGAATTGTTTATTAATTTGTTTTAGGAAATGTTTTGTTCCATTTGGATTAGTTTAATTTATTAATTTTTGTAATTTATTAATATTTTGTTGATTCAAGCAGGTTTAACTTAAAAATTTTTTAGTTTATCTTAGATTAGGTTTTTGTTAGATGATGTAATGTGTAATTGGTTTGGTAGTAAGTTTCTTGCTTCACACCACTTGGATCACAGCCCAGCTCCTGCTTGAACTTGCCTTTACATTAAAATGTGAAAGCACTTCTATTTTTCATATGATTTTCTCCATTGGCTCTTGATTCCTTTCACAAAGAGGTTAGTTGATGACAATATATTGACCCAGTGTTAGTGTGACTAAATATGGTTTTGCACATGAGTGTGTATTGTAAAAGACTAGTGTACTATTTAAGTCTGTTTGGTACCGGTACCATGCAACTAGATGCCTTTGTTTTTCAGAAAATGTGTACTAGATAAAGTGAGCTAAGAAAATGGCTGGATGGTTATTGCTCATCTTAAGTTTGCTTATTGAAATAGTGTGTTAGATAAGGTGTTATAATGTGTCTACTTTGGTCAGTAGTGATTCTGAATTGACCTGGTATGAGTAAGGTTAGATGGTTGCATGAACCTTCCTTCCAATGTGTTATCACGTCTTTAATGACTGTTCTGTTCTTACTACTTATTGTGTAAAAGTATGTAAACTAGTGAAAAATTGGATCAGAAAATAGATGAATAATGAGATATTTTGCTTTGGTTTTTGTTGCTTAAGGACCCTTGTGTTAGTTAGAGAATGTCATATAGAGTGTTTATTTTAAGTCTAGTTTAAAGTTTCAGTTAGGATTAACGTTATTTCAGCAATCTTTTTGGATTATTTTAGAGTCATAGCACCCCCCCTCATATTTACAGTATATATTACATAAATTGTACATATTATTTTCTATAGGTTTATTTTTTTCTTCATCAATGGTAACTAAATAATTTGCCTCCAATGTTAAAATGATGTTCAAACTTGGTTGAAACATTAACATCTCCAGAGTGATGTTCTACTTTTGTGTCTTGGGTACTTGTTTTAGTTTCAACAGTTTCACACGTAATTCATTTTCTATAAAAAGTACAAGCCTGGTTCAAAGTTACTCTTAGCATTTATAGGTGTATAGATTTATCATGTCATTATTACTACATGTGTACAATACAACGTGACTACATCACGCTCTAACGGGCTAAATTACATTAGTTTCTGTTTTCATACTATTTGTTTTACGATCATATTATTAATGTAAAATGCTCTGAAAGTTTTGAGAATACTGTCCATACTACTGTATTTGTCCCATTTAAACAATGATAGACTAGAAAAGTGCATCTCACTCTTTTAAAGAATTGTTGAAGTCCCCTTAGAAAGTGTTTTGACAGTGACTTTCCTTGAATTTGTTTATGATGCTACTTTACCCTTAAATCCACTCTGAAAATCAAATTTTTCTCTTTTTCTAAAAGTTTTTGTTTAGTATGTGGTAAAATCTTTCTCTCCTAATTTCCTTTTGATGCCCTGTAACTGCTGTATTCTTCTTGTTTATTTGTCATGAGTTTTCCATGAGGTATTAATAAACTCCTCTTCACTGCTTCATATTATATTGTAAACTGGTATATAAAATGCACTGCACTCACATTGAATGGTGCTATACAAAAATGCATTTGTTTGTTTCTAAATATAATTTGTATCACTTAGTCCTCAGAAATGCTATTTCATTGTGTTTTACAAGTTTGCTTACCTGACTAATTTCATGTTATACAGTATATTGTTAAAATAATGACATGTAATGTTGTGATATGTACAGTGTAAAAATCAAATTATACACTATATAGCACTTTATTGGTAAGATTTTCTAAACTTCTTTTTTATACAGTTTTTACCACTTAAACTAAGAAAGAAAATTGCATTTCTGTGATTGCTTATGAGAAAGATAAATAAATTGGTTGTAACGGTTTCCTTCACCATTGCATTCCACTGATAGCAGCCTCCAATGATGAAAAGAAAAGACTGATACTTGGAAGTAAACATTTCCCTTTTTTGTGAAGGTGGTTGACTCCTCGTGGCTCTCTCAGCCTGCAAGCTCATTGGTTTCAAAAGGTGATTGATTTTCTTTTTCTGTCTCCATGGCATCTATTCATTCAGACACAGTGGGCTTTAACTGTCATTCTTTTGTACCAAGAGACACATTTTAAACACGGAAGCACTGAACAGATCAGGAAATGGCCTCTGGAAAATCATCTGTCTGTTTTCTTTCATGATGTATTTTTAACTGCTTCCATTCTGCTATACAGCGAGTGTTAAAGCTTGTAAAATGCAGTTGTGAAAGGCTGAAATTATTTAATCAATATGTTGTCAGTTATACATCTTATTTTAGTGTGTTTCAGTTTTGCTTTGTGTTAAAATTTTTTACTTAAGAAACAGGCTGTTTGGAGACATAGCAAGCATGTTTTCCAAATTACCCAGACTCTGAACTCATACCTTTAAATTTGTACAATAAAATGCATTTTAGCTGTAATTTCAAAATGTAGCTGACAAATGCAAATAAAGTACATTTTTCTTTTAAATTACTTATTAACTTGCCAACAGTAAACTGCTTACTACAACTGAGTATATAAGAGGAAAGTTCATCGAAATGTATAATCTATTTGGATCTTGGACCAGTTTCAAAAAGTACAATGGTAACTGTTATTATCTTTAATAGTGTGAATAAAAACTAAATAGGTTTTAACAAGGCACATTTTAAATGAAATGTAGGAAGTTGTGGCTTATTGTTTATATTATCATTTACTTTGAAGATAGTGAATAATGTGCCCTAAATTTCAAAATCTGATATGTAATGCTGTGGCTAAGCACTTAATTGTAATTGTTATTCCACAATTTATATACAAACATACTTATAAAAATAGTGTAATAACAATTACAACTGAGTACTTAATTAAAGCATTATACTGCATTTCACAGTAAGTACAAGGTAATAACACCTAGTTACTCTGTAATTATTTAGGAATTTAAATGGTAAGTACAGCATAATTAGGGGCACCTAATCTAAAGTGATACCATAATTACTAAATTGTAACTATGATTTTTTAATTTTTCAATGTGCAGTGCATTATGGCATGTGTTAGCTGCATTATAAGGGCATGATTCTTTTAAATGGATTCCTTGAAGCAAATGTGGAAATTATTGTAACTTATTCACATAAGATCAAAAATTCTTTTCATGATGTAAATGGATTACCAACTGGTAAGGAGTTGTCAGGAACATAGAAAGAATATAAAGGGCATAGGATTAGGACAAAGAATAAGTCAAAAGAAACCTTATATTAGCAGATGGATATTTTTTCAAACTATTGTTTCATATATAGAGGCTACCAGTGTGACCTAGAAGGCATTTCATAGTGAGCATCAGTATAAGAGAAAGGTTGAGGTAAAAGGAGAGGATTTTGTAAGGTTTATTGTGGAAACAAGTGGGCTGCAAGGGGGCAAATTCAAGCACCAATGGCATCTTATTGACATAATTAGACTTACACTTACATAATTAGACTTAAACTCTCTATTACATTGTTTGTGAACACACCTTGAAACATCCATATATGGAGCCTGCAAATCAAATTTGTACATATGCAGATACGATGCTGCAAAACATCATTGGCTGGTAGAGCAGCTACCTCTTGACACGTCAAAGACCCTGCCATCTTTTTTCAAGAGTATCTGACAGGGCTCTGCAACTGAGAGCACAAGATCATGCGTGGCATTATAGCACCTCTCCTCTGCATTCGTAGAGTACAGGAAAGATGTAAGGAGCCAGCTTCTGATCAGGTTGCCACTATAACCTGACACATGTAATAATGTATTTGCTGTTACAGTGAACAGTACAAGCCATATGAAATACTGAGGGTCAATAATCCAGCCTTCATGTACAGCACCCTCATGTCTGCCAAAGCTTCTTTACCTCAAAATAAACAAATCACAGGTTCACTCAGGGCAACAGAGACGCAATGTTTACTAGTCACATCTTGAAAGATTTGTGCTTTGATGGAATGTAACTGCTTATGGTTAACAAAAGCAGCTTTGAGCTCGCTAGGTGCCTTTACTCCAATATGAGTGAAGTCAATTGCTCTGATTACATTAGGAGAAGCGGACAGTGCTGCAGATTGCCTTTTTATGTTGTTAAAAGCAGGTCATGTTTTATGTATGTACATCCATACCATACAAAAACTGGATGTAGCACCCAGTTAATGTGTTCCAGGTCATTATTGAGAGAAGCTTGGTTGAGATATTCCTGACATGTCGGCCAGGCCCCTAAAAAGTGACAACAGGTACTATAGCTGATATAAACTGACAAAAAACCCAAAATGTTCTTCAGTTCAAATATGTAGCACTGGCGCTCTTAAAAAGAAACTTAAATACAGTCTGTGCATCATAGTCATCATTTTAGAGGTGTAATATATTTGTCATGTCAACATACTTTTTAATAACGGCTCAGTGATATGCATTATTATGCATACAAATTGTTATTTAGTTGGTTTGACTACATTTCCATACTTGATCAAGGACATCGTCATTTCCAAGTTTCTATTAAAATTTTGCATATACGTACATGTTTCAGAGTTGCCATATATGTGTGCATATTTCCCTGTCAAGCTTTCTTTTACAAATTCCAACATTTCCGTGAGATGTTGCATACACATATTTCAAGCCTCTTTTTGTATGTACATAATCTTTGTAAATGAGGCCCCAGCACTATGTGAATACCACTTGTTCCCTAATCTAATTGTTGCCTTCTGTGGGACCGGCTACATCATTGATGACGATGTCAGGTCAGCTACAGAAGAGAAGCTACACAAGCAACATAGGAAGTCTAACTTGGTTTACATAGAAAATATTTGAAAATGTTATAAGAAGTACATGAGCATTATATTAAAAATAATGATTTCATTTTAATGCTGCTTCTCTTAGTAGTTCAAGTTCAAAATGAGTTATCACCACTAGCAGTGTCCTACTGCCAAACTGATCAGTTTGTTATTGAAAGTTAAAAGCTGTTTACAGGTGTTGACATTCCCTGCACTTGAATTACATTCCTTCATTGCTTTAGGTAGGCTGTAGCTTGATCTATTCCTCTCTCTTTCCCTCTCTCTTTCTCGTTTTCTCACACAGTAAATAAACAGATAAATTCCCTATTGGGTAATTTTCATGAATTTAATATAGACTTTCAATAGATTTAACAGATGCTTTGCAAAATTAGTTTGGGCTTGTGTTTGACATTTTATATTTAGTTAAATATGTATTAAGAAGTTTATATATTACATATTTGTTACCTAAACTGCAGTCTGAGGAGACAACATTAATAAACTTGTTGTAGACTGTAACAATAATCATACAATCCAATCACCTTAACCTCTTAAGCTGCAAATGACTGTCGTCATAACGGTAAATTGACAGATCACATACAAATTACATTTGCAGAAGCCCAGTGCAGGAAACTAGGTGGCAGAAAGGCAAAGAGGGAGAGAGACAAATGAATTATGCAAATTGTTAAAATAGGACTGAATAATACAGTTTCAAATTGACAGTTGCTGGGCAAAGAATTTATGAGGCCTGCACTGAATACTAATGGCCAGTTTAACCCAAGTGTTTGGTGATATAGTGACATTGTATAGATTCCCCACATGGTGCTTAATGCTAATCAATGTTTTTTTCCAATAATAATGACTGCACAGGGTGCTTTTTGCACCCATGATATTCAAACTTTTGTTATAATTTATATTTTCCAGTAACAGAGGCTACAGACATGTGGAGTAAAAATAAGAACATGTGCCGAGGAAGCACGTGACAATTGGTTTTCTTTCACCATAAAACTACACATAATTAAGTATCTACAGACAAATCAAATTTCATGGGTTTCAAGCCATTATAATGATGCACTAAAAAATGTAGAGCTGGTGGATGTTTCTTTGCAAACCTTAACTGCATTGTTTTTGAAATTGAAATGACAGCTCAGAATTGTAGAATATGCTTTGAATGTCTAAAAATCCAAAATAAGGTGTTAACTACTGTGGACATTTGTATGAAAGGATATGAATTTTTTTAATGTTATGAATATTACAGAAAGCATTAGTAAAATGTTAGTAAAGCTCCTTTCTCCTTGCATTTGCTACAATATACTACACACTTGCTGTCCTTTGTAACCTACGTTTTTGGATATTTTATGGCTGGGGAATATGGCCTAATATTTGTATCACAGTGTAATTTTAATTTCAGACAGTAAGTATATATCATGATAGATTTTTCATCCTTATATTTGCAATAGAACATCCTTAAAACATGTTCAAAACTTGCAAAGTAAGTTTTTATTGTCTGGTTTTAACTCTTAGATTATTATTTACTATTGGTTAACTGCTTGTTATTCCTTTAGTATTTTTAAAATTTCACATTGAACTTGTCTAGCACAGTGGTGCAGTGGTAGTTGCTGCTTCATAGTAAGGAGACTGGGGTTCACATCCTGGGTACTCACTGTGTGGACTTTGCATGTTCCAGAGACATGCAGGTTAGGTGAATTGTTGATGCAAATTTGGCCGTAGTGTGTGTTTGGTGTGTATGTGTATCTGTGTTCATCCTGCAGAGGACTGTCACCCTGTCCAGGGTTTGTGCCTGTCTTTCACCCTATGCAAACTGTGATAGGCTTCACGCCCCCCCGCGACTCTAATCTGGATTAAATAAATTAGAAAATGACGTGACAAATGACATACTGAATTTAACTACAAGTCAAACATTTTAAAACATTTTTATTTTGCAGAACTCAATCAATACTGTACACTTTGTAGCATGGCCAGGAAGCAGACCTGAATACACAGAGAAATGGTTAGGGTACCAACAAGGTCACCGTACTTGAGGTAGCCGTTTGGGCCCAGAAGCAAAACAAAACAAAGCAAGGTGGCTTCAATCAGCCATACACAAGAATAAGCACGAGTTGGGGCTTCGTCCTCCACAACCACAAGGTCAGTATTAGACGGCAGCTTCCAAGAGCAGCTTGGTTTTATAGAGACAGTGCTGGAAAGGGTAGGAGGGTAAGGGGGCTTCTCTGGAGTTGCGGGCTAGATATCATTCTTGAGCATTTTTTTGGGGCTATGGGGTAAAGAGAAAATACTGTTACTGATAAAATTTTGCACAACATGCTACTCTATAAAGTGAAGCTAACTATGTACACCAATGTTAAAGTGCAGATAGTGTGACACCAACATAGCAGGTTATGGTGGTAAATAAAAAAAATTTAATCAAATTGCACTCCAAAATGCAATAAATACTGTAGTTCCAGTAGGCAGTCTCGAATTCATACACGAAAAGGCAGTATGTAAGAGAAATAACATTTAAAAAAGCAAACTGAAAAAAGAATAATTAAAACAAACTAAAGGTCAGAAAGCAGCAATAAAACAACAGCCAAAATGGCACGCAAACTGGACACACTAACACTATGAAAAACATAACACCAAACATAAAACAAGGGGAACTGTAGATATGCTCCTGCAGGATAAAAGCACTAAATTGTTATTCAAAAAACTAAAAAAAAAAAACCAAAACAAAACAATGACGCAGGACTCCTCAAATCCCAAGACTTGTAGCTCCCAACACTGGATGCAAGTTTATGGCTACACCAGCCCAACAGTGAGGCAAGGGCTTTAAAATCAAAATGTCTAGTAAAAGGGAAGAGGAAGAAACATAAAACCTTTTATCCAAAGAAACAAAGCCATTATCCTTTATGATTAAATATTTACTGAAAAAGATTTACAAATAAAATAAAGGAGAACAAAGGTAGAAGAAAGATCAATAAGAAATAAAAATGTTTGCTTAAAATACAAATCTAAAGGCAAAGAATCCTAAGCCATAAGCCAAAATCCAAAAATCGATAAACTGGGCAATCAAAATAAAAATGTAGATAGAAAATTGAAGATCAAAAAGGTAGTAAATCATTACAATGTTTAAACTTTCATTTTAAAGGCTCCTTCTTCTTAAATACCATTGAAGGTGGGGTGGTTCTCCAGCTGTAGCATCATATGGCCCTGCCTCTCTTCGCACATCATGCAAAATACAAGGTTAAAAACCTGACAAGCATGAATCATAAAATATTAAATAATTAAGCAACATAATATCTATAAATGCATATCATATGAAAAGGAAAACAAAATCAAAAGTATTTATAAAATACTTCTTAGTAAATAACAGAAATATTTCATATAAAGGAAACACTGTTGAGCCAGGGATAGAAACCTGCTGAAACATAACAATGCTTGATCAAAGACACCATCTGAGTTCCTAAACGTTAAGCCCCTTGCCCTTCCATAATGCATAGTAAAGAGTTGTAAACTTTAAAGAATGCCTTGCCTTTTGTCACGTTTTAAAATGGGTGTGATGGGGCCAGGGTACTATGGAAAAAAGTCATAAAACCTAACAAATACATTGGCAATGCGACTTATGGAATATTGATCTGCATGTTGAAATTGCAAACATATTGTAAAACATTGTATTGATGGTGTTTTAGAAAGAGCTAAACAAAAAAGGCAAAAAACATCCTCACAGATTATCTGCCTAAGTGGCAGCCACTGTGCCTCAGGTGCTACAATTAACATTATTGAATGTTGACACCCAGATGTGAATTGCTGTCTCATTTCTGTAGACAACTAGCAAATAATCACTGTCACACTAACGATAACTCACAGTCCTTCAATCCCAGTAATAAAAATAATTTAAGAGTTGATTGCTACAAATCTCAAGTCAGAACTATCTTATCTTATTATGAGCTTGAGCTTGAGAACCAATCTCACAGGAAGAAACGGTGACACTTACTAATTAAATTTACTCACTCAAAAACTTTGTCCTCATCTGTTTTATTGGCCTGCAAGAGTGACTCAGCATGCAATATAAAATTTGATAATTGGTTTGTGGCACATCAGTCTGCTTCATTGTGGTTCCTGCCTTTTTCCCCTTTCTTAGTATCTTTTTTATTGTGCACGCATATGATATGCCCCAAAAAGTGCATAATGCTGAGCATAATGTGCAGGTGACCTTGCCTCTTTGATATATCTATGATTTTTATAAAATAATGCAATACAGTGTAATCCATTCAGATCAGAGTTATTATTGTTAGTGTACAAAGTACAATGAAACTTTATTGTGCATGCTTCACAAACACGAACCACACAGCTACTGAGCCTGAATCTTGCTTCTTAGGTACTGTATATGAAATAACTACACAGAGTGTAATAGGTGAAAAGTAAACGCTGTTTAGGGAAAGACGTCTTCATATGATTTTAGTGTGTATCTGTCATTATGTACCAGCATTGTCTAAAAAAGTAATTCAAATATATATGGAGTAAGAAAGAATAATAAAATAATATGTTGTGAATCACAAAAGTTGCATACTCAAATCAGATGACTTCAGAGCATAAGGACAAATCTGATATTATTAAAGATACAACAAGATGTAATCAACATTTTACCTGAAGATGGGGCTTGACCTTCCTCGAAAGCTTGCATATTGTAATCTTTTTAGTTAGCCAATAAAAGGTGTAATTTTGCTTGACTTCTCAAGCATCTCTAATAAAATGTACTGCTTCCAGTTTACCTTTGCTTTCATGAGCATGCCTCAGATGCACAAAATGCATGTTTCCTTAAATCAAAACCTTTCCTGCTTCAGAGTGGATGTATTCGGCAAGTTTTAAGTCTTTTGTTTTTACATTTTGAACTCTTGTCCTGTCACCTCCATTTTAAAGTGCAAGAACATTTAGGTATTTTTTATAATTTATACAAAATTATTAACTTTAGAACACAATTTTATGTGGAAAATGAATATGCTGTATACCATACCATACCTTGACTTGAAAAATACCAAACTTTAACTCAGAACAGAGTGGGAATGCAGTGAGAATGGTATCTCTCTGCTTCAAAACGAGTTTCACTTACGCTTCTTTTGCAACACTTGATATGACAACTTAGTTCAAAATGAGAGCTACATGATCTGTTTTACTGTATATAATCTACTTGTTTTCTAGATTAAAGTGAGCAACCATAGACACAATCTCCTTCTGCCATTTCTGTTCTTATAGTTCGGAGTGGTGGCTCTGAGGCTAGGGATCTACACTGGCAATTGGAAGCTTGCTGGTTCGAATCCCGTAAATGCCAAAAAGGACTTTGCTCTGTTGGGCCCTTGAGCAAGGACCTTAACCTGCAATTGCTGAGTGATTTGAGTAGTGAGAAAATCGCTATATAAATGCAAAGAATTATTAAAAGAATTATTATAACTTTCTTCCTTAAACTGGAAAACCTCACCTGATAATACTGTTTCCAAATGGATCACATAGATATGTCATTCTCCAGGAGTCTTTTCTGACATTCATATGTCCTTAGGGATGCTTTAACTGAATTGTTCTTCCTAAAGCATAATGCCAGAACACTATAAGTGACTATACAGTATTTCTCATGGGATGTTTTCCAGAATGCTGAAAGGCAAGTTATGTGCAATTGATTGCTGGTGTCTCACTGCATTTGCAGTTGTTTTCCTTATATTTCAGCATTAGGTTCATAGTTGTACTTCATTTTTTTCATGAAGATACTCGATCAGAATGCCCACTGGATTCTGATATGCCAATCCTGAGACCACACACAGCCACTGTGATCAGAATCATCTTCAGAAATTAATATTTGTCTGTACATACAGTTTTAGCCTTCCTTATCTCCTGATTTTTGTTAGGCTCTTCTGCAGGAATGGGATAACACACCACACCAGCATATTCTGAGGTTTACCAGAGGTGTCAAGCAGTAGTGGCTACAAGAGGTGACCAGACAAGACACTGAATGATTTCTAGACTGAGTGTTGTGTTTCTTAAGATAATGAAGACTCAGAGATGAAGCTGTAGTTAAATATGCATTTTGTCATCTGCCAAACTAACAGATAGCAATGTATATGCAACGAAGATGCCAATTTACCTCTTAATTAAATACTAGTCTTGATTAAAAGTTTTGTTTCATTGAGTTCACTGCAATTGATGTTTCTTAGTAACATGATACAATATGCTGATTGTTGGAAAAATGTCACCACAGCTGACCAAAAGTTACACTTGCAGATTTGAGGTGATGTGGCTCTAGCTCACTGCCATCTTGACCTGGAATTAATAGGTGTACAAAGTGGCAAATGTTTTTCTTGGAATTAATATGTGTGTGATATGAATGCTGACAGCTGGGGATAAAACTACAAACATAAATACCATTGGAACTAGTTAATTGAATATGGGACTTCATCATGTGTTAGATGACCAGTGTTGGTTTGGTTTTGTATTTACATATTTTTCTAAAGAAATAAGTCTTCAGGAAATCTAAGATTGCATTCTCTTTTCTAGACACCAGGCTAATCTGTAAGCCTATCAAAGAACTGAGACTCAGACTGAGCATCTTCACAGAGGCCAGATGTGGAAGTGGTGAGCTATCTTCATACATTTTAAGGATGGTCAGAGATAAATTAAATGAAAGTTAAGAGATACTTAATATAGTATAAGAAAGGTGGATCATAAACTTGCAAAAGCTACTTATTCAAAAGAGCCTATCACCACTCCATAAAGCTCTCTTACTGCTAGTTCTACTGCTTCATGTCTGTTACTCAGTAAGATCAACTGCATGTGGTGGCATTGCTTCTGAGTAAATCAAAGTAAATCATCTCAAAAGCAATGTTTTAAAACTCACTAAAGAAAAGATTTTCCTTTAGAATTTTACACAGACTTTAGAAGTTGTGACAAAGCTACATATTGTATTTAGTATAAAGTATTCAAATTCAAGGATTCAAGAAACTATATTAGAAAATACAGTGAAAAATCTTTTTGAACCACATGATTGTGCTTTCCAAATTCACCCCACTGCAGTTATGTAGATTATATTAACATGCACTGATTTCCTTGTAGTTCTTAGAGCATTTCCAAAGTTTCCTGTTTTAGTTGGGCAATTTATTTTTTCAGGCATGGATGTATATTTACATATATACACAGTCATATGTGGGATCTCACAAATGCACTTGGAGTCTAGCTAGAAATGATTTTGAGATTTATAAATTATAATGAAAAAGGGTGAAAGAGCAAACATTCTCACCAGAACTTCACAAATGAATATTCCCAGACAGATCAGGAGCAAAATGCAGGAAACCATCTGACAGTGCAAAGTAATTCTAACCCCATGGGGAGCGTCAAGGCTTAGCAGCTGAGAGTTACTGGCACTCACAGTTTGTGACTCAAGTCACAGGCATTGTTTTTAGTAAAGTTGAAAGATTTTCATCCTGTATTTATAGCCTATGCTATGACATTCCACTCACAGAACTGATACTTTGTGTAGTCTCCAACAACATTTCATCCTAATAATATGTTACACAGTTACTGATATAGGAAATTAATTAGCATATATTATATCAAAAGAAGAGAAGAGATCAATTTTCTCTCATTGTTTGTCTTAGGAGAGGTGAATGTCTTTAGAGACAGGTAAAAAAGGGCTAATTTTCACAGTGTCATAATAAGGAAAGATGATAAGAAAAAGTAATAAAAAGACTACAAAATAGATTAGGTCAGAAGTCCCTATTAATTAATCAGAAATATAATGGCACTACATAAAGATTGATTCATTAATATATGTTGTTACAAATTGGCCATTCTCTGTTTATTAGAAAAGAATGGTTAAGACAGGTGAGTGAAGAAAGAACATTACAATACCTCTATCATAGGTTGTATTTGTCTTTGTCTATTTGATTACCACCTTTTGCTTATGGATACAAATGTACCAGAGGAATGACTTTGAGTCATCCTTAGCCCCCATTTCTTTCAAAAGCACAGTGACAAGAATTTAATCTAGAAATATGTATGCTTGCTCACCTCCATGTGGAACATACAGCTAGGTCTTGGTTTTTGGTACCTTTCTTATAAAAGTTTTTGGAGACAGTGAATTTGTTTTTGTTACCCGTATGGCTTAATTTGGTTGGGTTCATCCTGGGAGCTGATTTTTTAATAAATCACATTCATTACAGACACTATACCGCAAATGGAAAGGGTGCTGAATTCTCATAGCCATAATGTAGTTATTTAAAACAAATGATTAATATTGCTGTGTAAATCCTTACACTATTGTTTATGTACACTCCTGATTATATTTGCTGGCATGCATGTTGCCTATGTTCATAATACAAAAAAGCAGTGTGAGAAAAGCATTGCATTGTAAAACCACTATCATAAAATTATACTCAATATTATGCCATCTTTATGATATTTTATATACAATATATACTCCGTAAAAGCCAGGGGGTGCCACTGAGCCTCAAAACCCCAGACACACCGCACTAAACAGTCCCAAGTGCAAAATGATGGTTTTATTTGCACAGAATTCCTAGTATATAAGCCAGTTCCACAAATTTCCAATAAATACTCCTCCTTTACCTCCTCCAGGTGAGCTTTGCCTTTTGCCTCCCGACCGTGACTCACTGGAGGAAGTAGGCTAGACGGCTCACTTTTGTGTCAGACTGGGAGCACTTCTGGTACCAAGGCATAACCTGACAGAAACACTTTTGGTTCAGACACAAGCCTCCTGAAGCATGGTGTCCCTTTCCCTGCAGCACCTCCTGGTGGCACCCAAGAACCCCAACAGGACTGTCCATCAGGACTACAACTCCCATACATCCCTGCAGGTCTCCTTTCTGGGTCCATCTACCGTATCAGAGGGGGAACTGACCATGATGTACCAACTCCCACGCATTATCCATTAATTTATCCCTTTGAATGGGATATTGCTTCAGTTCCATCCCAGCTGGGTTATGCCTGCATCCATACTGTCCTTCCATTACGGCATCCCAGCCAGAAAAGAGTCCAGCACAGTACTCCCAATACATATTTAGCTACATTGTAACAATTCCCTATGAGTGTAAGAGAAAAAGAGGTATATTCTCATTGAGTATAAAAATATATATATTAACATTTAATTTGTGACTGTTACTGAATACTCTGGATTGAGACATACAACTTGTTGTCTGTTTCAAAACACTAAATGCCTTTTTAGTCATCTTTCCTTTTAAAAACAAAAACAGTGAGCATAGTGAGCAGTTTAATTCTGGTATTTCAGTTCTAACTGCAGGCTGTCAAATAAAATCACATATGTAAAGGTTTTTTTTAACACAGTTTAATTGGAATAACTGGAAGCTAAGTACAGTTACTGTTGCTATTGAGCAATCATTTTTCCATTTGTTAAGTATGAAGAGTTTCATTTCTTTTTTCCTCTCCATTCTTATTACCTTAAAATGCGTAGTCCAAATTTGTTTGCTGATTTCTAGCTATTGATTTGCCACTTGATATATTGTTTTCTGTCTTTGTAAAATATTGTGATTTTGACATCTTTTGACTCTGATTTTTTTCACCTTCAGTCCTAGTATTTCTTGCTCTTAAATTATCTAGTGGCCATACTTAATTTGATTGCTACTGTTAGTTATGCACTGCCTAGATGTTCCTATATAGGGTGGTCCAGATCTAATTATGCAACTTTTAATGCAATGCAGGAAAACAATACAAGACAAAAGAATTGTTCTAAATATCTTGTAATAAACGAAAATGGACTTACATTGAATTAATTCACTGATTTTCTATGTAATGTCCCACTTGTCCTCCATTCAGTTGGATACAGGCTCGGAGTAATAAACTTAATAAGTTACAGCGAAATGAAAATTGCATAATTAGATCTGGACCAACCTATAGAAGTGGTCCTCCTGGAGTAAAAGCCAGATTGTCTGGCCATATCACAGGATAATGACCTATAAAGCAGGACAGGCTGCACACCATCTGAATGGAATACAGGTAAGGATGAACTAACAACAAAACAGGCATACTGAAATTTAAAATAAATGTTTTATTGCATAAGTCCACTATCTGAAAAAGGAACCAAAAAGCCTAACTGAAGATCAAAATAAAGGTAAATGATGATAGGCATATAAAGGAGATTGACAAAAATCTAAATCAACAGAGCCCAGCAATGTGCAAAAATACAAAAAATTCACAAAACACTAAAGAAAGAGACTACAGACATTTATAAAGGTAGGGTGCCCAATTGTACAGAGAAGACCTCTAGTTAGGCTACCATGTTTATTGCCAATGCATCTGCCATTGTGCCTTCAATATGATAAACATAGCATAGCAACAGATACTTACATGAGTGGCTTGAACAAAATACAGGTGAAAGCAGTGACTAGAGGCAAGGCTGTAGCCAACTACAGTACTGACATTGTTTTTTCTTGGACTACTTTAAGTCTGAGTTCAGATTTTCTGTAACCTACACAGCTAATGGTATTTGCCCCTGTAAACATTTTGCTTGTGATACCTGTAGGACTATACTTACACAATTTGCAATTAGCCAGGACATCACAAATTTATTTACAAATATTCATAAATAAAAGTTCAAAGTAGCTTTTACAGTTAACATTAAAGGTATCATACATTAATCAGCCCCAAGATTAATACCACTGACAGTTGATTATCTCTTTACAATGTCACCTGTCAAGATGTGGGATATATTAAACAGCACGCGAACAGTCAGTTCTCGAAGGTGATGTGTTGGAAGCAGTAAAAATGGGCCAGTGTAAGATTCTGAGCAACTTTGACAAAGGCTAGACGACTGAGTCAAGACATTCCCAAAATATCAGGTCTCGTGTGGTGTTCCCAATATGCAATTGTTAGTACCTCCCAAAATAGTTCCAACAAAGGACAACCAATGAACCAGCAACAGGGTCATGGACACCCAAGGCTCATTGATGTGTATGGGGAGCAAAGGCTAGCCTACCTGGTTTGATCCCACAGAAAAGCTCCTATAGCTCAAATTTTTTAAAAACATAATGCTGGCCAGGAGAGAAAGGTGTCAGAATACATAGTATATCAAAGCTTGCTGCATATGTGGTTGTGTTGTCGCAGACCAGTCAGAGTGCCCATTCTGACTGCTTTACGCTGCTGTAAGGTCTTACAATGGGTATATGAGCATCAGAACTCTGAACCATGGAGCAATGGAATAAGGTAGCCTGGTCTGATGAATCAGATTTTCTTTTAGATCATGTGCATGTCAGGGTGCATGCCTGTCGTGCATCAGGATGTACTATGAGAAGAAGACAAGCTGGTGAAGGAGTGTAATGCTCTGGGTAATGTTCTGCTGGGAAACATTAGGTGCAGGCATTAATGTGAATGTTACTTTGACAGATACCACGTACCTAAAGATTATTAAAGACCACAATGCAAAATTTGTTCAGGAATGGTATAAGGAACATGACAAAGAATTCAAGATGTTGACTTGGCCTGCTGCTAACGTCTTAGTTCTCGTTACTACAGAGCACTTTCAGATGTCTTGTGAAGTCCATGCCCTGATGGGTCAGAGCTGTTTTGTTGGCACCAGGGGAGGTCTATAGAATATTAAGTAGGTGGTTTAAATGTTGTGGCTGATTGGGGTATGATATAAGAAACTGATGCCGTACAAAGTTAATGTGTATTGTGGAATTTACCAATGATCATTTATTTAATGACTAGCCATGTGCGCCCAACTACATTGCGCGTGTTAAAGTTGTCTGTGCAGGGCTCCCTGTTTAAATGCGGCTGCCAGTCGTGAACTGGGCCCTTCGTTGCACAGCATTATGATTTTTTATAAGGGAAACAAAATTACAAAAGAAAACCCTTGGATATTGATTCGATAGGAACGGCCTACTCGGAATCACTGTCCGAATAGTAATTATGTGGTGGTGTAGGAGCATTTCTGCTTCTGTCCGTTCACAGTCCGTCTCGTTTTCATGACGGTGTCGTTTCCTCTCATGATCTCTTCTCAACCTTTCTCCAATCTCGCAGGTTGCTTTGTGGCAATCCACAGAGTAAGGCAATATACACGGAGCAATGGTCATAAAAGGGGGACACATAGGTATCCAGGCTCTTTAAAGCATAAATAGGGATCACTTCACTGACATGTGAGCAAGCCACGGTACAACTGTGAGACGCGCAGCACTCGCCGGGCTACAACGTAACAATAATAATTACCGGAACGTGCTGTTACGTTGTCATTCATTTTACTCACTGTCTTTCTTTCATTCATATGTTACGTAGGCACGTACCTTTTATCTTCGGCAATCTCATTCTCTAACCAGGTCTCAGGAGCTAACCAGTGTAACACTGTCCACCACCCCTTTCGTTATTCCGGCACATTGTTGACATTCGTGAGTAACAACAACGTACTAAACTGGAAGGTGGTCTACGCATGCGTGGAATTCGCGGACAAACAAAGATCAAGATCTAAATGAAGATCTATTTAGTTAATTTAAAGCATAACAATCTGTTTAGTTTGAATGTCTGTGTTTTGAGGTGTGACTGGCGTACTACAGTCTTCAGTAGTATAAGCCTGGAGGAGATTCTTAATGCAATGCCTATGTTTTAGCTGTCTCTCTACTGCCATCTAGTGCTTCTTCTTCTAATTCATTCGTGGACAAACAAAGATCAAGATCCAAATGAAGATTATATATAGAGATGGTCTGTTAAAATGGTGTTTATGTCCTTTGAGAGTTTACTCAGAATATATTGTGGACAATTGTTATGTGCCAAGTGAATTATTTTACTTCATTGACAAAATGTGACTAATATCTAAATTCAGTGTGTAACATGTTAAATATCATTTGAATTTTATTTTGCATTTCATATTTATTTTTACTTTTAGCTTACCAACTGCACCAAATATCTTGGGCTCAAAGATTTACATTTTTCTCACAACTAAAAAGAGTGAAAGGGTAAAGAACTAATAAAGTAAACAGATAAAAATGCTGTTACCTTTCAGTATGAACATCAGAATAATGTTGATGAGAACATGCCATTCCTATGTGTGTAAAATAGTCTTTTCAGTACACTATAAAAGAAAGAAGATACAAATAAAATTGAAGTGTTCATTTATATGAACAATGTTGTACTTCTCACGGCGCTTGGACCCTGGTTCACTTCTACTTTAATATGTGCCTTCTCTGTGAAGTGTGCACCTTCTCCCAGTGTTTTTTGTAGTAAATCATCTTATTATGATTGAGTACAATTGTGTACACTCATGTGCCCTGGTGTCCCTTTCAGGATTGGTTCCTGCCTTGCACCCATTTCTGTCTCATAAACTTACCCTGTAAAATGGGGCTACAAGAAATGGATAGATTAGAGGCTAACGTGAAAACTGAAAATAATGCCTTACTACTAAACAAGTCAGGAGACAAGTAAAAATTTGTCCCTTCCTACATGTTGTTTTAACATGCCATATTACAAGAATGATAAATAGTAGTGTCCTTCTGTAACCTCTTCTTTCAATAAAGGTTCACAGACTACATCATTGATATAGTAGATTATTACTTAGGGTTTAACCCAGATAAATTTAATGTACAAAATAAACAGGAATTACAAAGGCTGCTGTCAAATACTATCAGAGTCACTAAGGTGGAGTTCTGTAGAACTGAAATTAAGAAAACGGTGTGTCAGTTTATGATCAGCATTGATACAACTGGAGAGTATATCAGGTATACATTTGAAATCCTTTTTCAAATAAATCTTTCCAGTCTCTTTGTGTTTTCTTACACAAATATTCATCCTTCAGTCATTTTTTGAAACTCTTTAACTTTTACAGAGTTTTCAGTAAGGTACTCAGAGCCTGTCCTATATCAAATATCAGCAAGGCAAAAACACACCCACACTCACTCACACAGGGCCAGTTGAGAAATAACAAATAATCTAAATAACTATGCAAAATCTGATTGGCCTCCATCTGGATGCAAATTCTATTTGATGGTTTCTTTTAAATTCCCAAACTGAAATTGGATGTCACATAAATAGATTGGCATGTTGTAGAATTACTTAAACTGCTTTACAGTGACAACCTTTTAAGTGGAGGAAACTAAATTAGGCTTGAAGCATTGTCATTGTGTTCTCCCTCTCCAGTATATCTGCTCTTCATACCTTGATCCTTGCCCAGAGCATTCCTAGCTAAAGGTCCATGCTTTTTCCAGACACCTTTTTTATTTGGAATGCTGGTAGATAGTGGGCCTCAGACACGATATCCCCAGGCAGATTTCTTTCAGTAGTATGAACTCTGCAGAGTATATGTCACAATGATAAGCATTTCTGGCCACTGTTATAAAAAGATGAAATAGTCAAAAATATCTAACGATTTGCCATTTTTCCACTAAATATACTTTCAGCACATTTTTGTGGCTGAAGCTTATTAAATATATTTAATTATAGAATTTGAATACAGTGTATTTAGCAAACCTTGTTTGTGATGTACCTGCAGTGAGGTCACTAAAATGAATGCACTGTATTTCAGATGTATTTTAGGTATATCACAATAACCTCTTGTGCTTTAGGATATCTTAAATACTGTACATTTTTAGATATCTCACATTGATATTCTATATATTTTATAACATTTGAAATTGTTTTGGAGGTATCTCAAAATGGGCGGCACAGTGGCGCAGTGGTAGCGCTGCTGCCTCACAGTTAGGTGGCCCGGGTTCGCTTCCCGGGTCCTCCCTGCGTGGAGTTTGCATATTCTCCCCGTGTCTGCGTGGGTTTCCTCTGGGCGCTCCGGTTTCCTCCCACAGTCCAAAGACATGCAGGTTAAGTGGATTGGCGATTCTAAATTGGCCCTGGTGTGTTTGTGTGTGTCCTGTGGAGGGTTGGCACCCTGCCCAGGATTGGTTCCTGCCTTGTGCCCTGTGTTGGCTGGGATTGGCTCCAGCGTGACCCTGTGTTTGGATTCAGCGGGTTGGAAAATGGATGGATGGTATCTCGGGTGGCGCAGTGGTAGCGCTGCTGCCTCGCAGTTAGGAGACCAGGGTCCTCCCTGCGTGGATTTTGCATGTTCTCCCTGTGTCTGCGTGGGTTTCCTCCGGGTGCTCCAGTTTCCTCCCACGGTCCAAAGACATGCAAGTTAGGTGGATTGGCGATTCTAAATTGGCCCTAGTGTGTGCTTGGTGTTTGTGTGTGTCCTGCGGTGGGTTGGCACCCTGCCCGGGATTGGTTCCTGCCTTGTGCCCTGTGTTGTCTGGGATTGGCTCCAGCAGACCCCTGTGACCCTGTGTTCAGATTCAGTGGGTTGGAAAATGGATGGATGGATGGTATCTCAAAATCACATCCTGTAAATTATCCTATTTTTAATAGGACTTCTTTCTATTTCTTTTGTGTTCCCTTTGCTAAGATACAAACCCCTGTGACATACCTCTTTAAGTAGTGTCAAGCGACATCATCGGCATGATGTTATTTCAACAAGAATTTACAAGTCATTCATTATCCGAGTGTGCAGATTCAATTCAAAAGCTTTTCTTGAGTGCTTTTTGTTGAAACTATTTATTCTGATTCTTGGACTTCGATTCTTTGTTCATGTATGGGGCCTGACTCATGGTAGTTTTGACTTTCTGGTTGCTACCCTTGCTAAAACAGTATTTAGGATAAGATTCATCTCTTTTTGGTGTTTAGGTCTGACAGTTTTCCAACTGCTCTGGCAAAACAGTTGTATATAGTGTTTTCTTATTTTGCTCAGTAGACCTCAAAATACTATGTGTTGCAGTTCACTCATTTGCGATTCAGGATTTTAATTATTTTATTTTTTTGTAATCCTTCACACACACAATATACTATATACTGAATTTTGTTAGGATCAGGTATCAAAAACACTCTATGATTTACCAGGCCTTAACTTCCTCTTGCACACTAATCATTTTCCATTACTTAATTTGGATAGTTTGCTTGAGTTGGCAGACTTTTGTAGTGTGAGGAGGCAAGAGTCACTAGTGAAACATTTTTGACATACAATTTATATTGGTAGTGGTTCTTTTATTTGTCACTTTTTACTAAACACCATGCTCATTTGCTCACCACTCACACAGCAACAGAAGAGGATTGAAGTACTCGAGAAAAAAACTGAACTAAGCTGGGTCACTTTTGATGTTGGCTTATCTTCAAAGGAACAAACAGCTGTAGAAAACACAGGAAATGACTTGACATCAGATACAAGACTCTTGTTAAATATACCAAAGGTAGGCTTAGGCAATCATGGTATTAGATAGCAGTAGTACTAGTAGGAGTTTCACATGTACAGAGTATTATGGAATTATTACTTGCATGTCTGATCTGCATGAAAATTGTCACTGCTCTCCAGCACCATGATAAACAAGAATGTGTGGAATTTAATGCATATATGAAAGTTCATTAAATGCACATATTTATATTCACATTTATTTTCTCACCAGATGCTTTTATCCAAACTGATTTACAAAACAGGTCAAAATAATCAAGTAACATCAGTCTGGGGACTGTTTTGGAACAAGGATTACAGGACAAGGGTACAAATTTGGTTTCCACAAGTGAAGAGCTCAAAAAAACATATAAACTAGTTACCATTCCCAGATTTGCAATCTGTTAGACAATTATTGTAAAGCACTTTGGCCACAGCATTCCTATGTTGTTTTAAATTTGCTATATAAATAAAGTTGACAAAAATTTACCAAACAAGAGAGTCTTCAAATGCTTCATTGAGAAAGTCAGAGTTAAATAGAGGTGGGCAGCTCGTTCCACCAGCCAGGAGCTGCACAGGAAAATAGTCTTGACTGAGATTTGATACCACTTTTCTTCAGCAGATCTGAGTGGACAAGAAGGAGCATAAGACCTCATAAGTGTCTGCATGTATATAAATGCAGACCCACTGACTACTCTGTAGGCAAACACCAAGGATTTGAAATTAATATATGATGTCAATTTGCTCAGGCAGGTACTTCAGGTGAACAAGTCTCACATGATTTGTCTCTACATCAATCTTTAATAATCAATTCATCAATAATCATTAATTTCAATAAGAGTGTTTAGATTTTAAATAATGGGGTATTGGGAACAGGAGGTCAGGAGATCTTGTCCACACTGAATTCCTGAGGCTTTCCAGCTGAATCCAAGTGGTGTGCTTCTGAAGATGTTTGATTTCTGGGTGACATACTGAACAGCATAGCCATTAAGCAGCTGTCATACATTGTGCTGCTGTATAGTGGATATTTTACAACTTTATTATGCTCTTTTTATCAAAACAGTTCTCTGTGACGATCTAGGTAGGCTCCATGCTTTGTCATCACTGCTGGGAGCCTCTTGAACCTGAACCTTACACACACTTACAGAAAGGGATAGGTGTAAAAGTTACAGGTGCTTTTATTAAAACCAATCCAAAAACCAAACAGTGTTCAAAAAGTGTAATGATTCAAAATCTTCAATAAATAAATAAACAATCCATAAAACGAGTGAAAATGTGGAGGCTAAAATATCCTTGACATAAATAAATCTGGTAAAACAAGGTTAAAATTTCAAAGCAGGAAGCCGTCCCAAAAAAAAACTAACAAGCAGCAGAGGAGATGCCCAACCTACAGTCACAGCCAGACTTCTTCACAGGTTTGGGTCCCTGCTGTCCCACTGGCTCCCAACAGGGTGCCACACCAAGCCTTGCACCTACCACTCTTGCTGTCACTCCTAGGCCTTACATGAGAGCATGCTTCAGGTTGCTACAGCTACCTCGAAATGCTTGGCAGAGTGGCCCTCTTCAGCTCCCAAGCGTTGGCCGTATGGGGCTCTCCTCCTGGCTGCTTGCCTCCATCTCCTTGCACTCTGGCATCTCCTAGTCTTGCCTTTGTTCTTCCATCTTTAACCTCCCTTCCTTTCTTTCTGTTTTATTTCCCTGCCTGCCATGCAGTCTCCTCTTTATATGGCCTGACTGGGTGCAGGTGCAATGTGCCACTACCTGCTAGGCACAAGTGTGGCACCTGACTGATCTGCTTACTTTGCACATGCATGATCAGCCAAGCCCCGCAATCAATTATTACTGGTCTTGATCTTATGTCTTATCTAATCTCCTATTATAGCTATAGCATAAATCAGACTTTTCTCCCATATAGTGCCTAGCACTTATATATTTCACATGTTTATAAATGTTTGCCAAATATATGCTGTATATATGCCTATATGTGCGTTAAAAATACATATATGTTAATGAGGGAAAATGGAATATACAGTATAGGTATGTTAAATAAGCACGGATCAAAGTGAGATATAAATTATTTTTGATTGCTTTTTATGTCAGAGAAATACAGTGTACTGAGACATTTTTCGGTCTCACACATATTCATTACAGACCAGCCTTGCATCTGATTTTTAAACAGATGTACTTTATTCGATCCTACAATTTCCATTACAGGGCCATGGGGTGTCAAAACTTACTCCAGAAGCATCAGGTGAAAAGAAAAACTCCATCACAGATGGGGCACGGTGGTGCAGTGGAAGCGCTGCTACCTCGCAGTAAGGAGACCTGGGTTCGCTTCCCGGGTCCTCCCTGCATGGAGTTTGCATGTTATCGGGTTTCCTCTGGGTGCTCCGGTTTCCTTCCACAGTCCAAAGATATGCAGGTTAGGTTCATTGGCGATCCTAAATTGTCCCTATTGTGTGCTTGGTGTGTGGGCGTGTGTTTGTGTGTGCCCTGCGGTGGGCTGGCGCCCTGTGTTAGCTGGGATTGGCTCCAGCAGACCCCTGTGACCCTGTGTTAGGATATAGCAGGTTGGACAATGACTGACTGGCTGACATCACAGATGGGACACCAATCATGTTGAATACACTCAACACACATACACCTGCAATTTCACACTCAAAACTCCAATTCAATTTATACTTTCTAATCAAGCCAATGTGTTCTTCTAATGAAATTTGGAAGAAACTGGAGTGCACATAAAAAAAATGGTGGACAAAGGCAGACTGTGCAAATTACACACAGACTGCATCACTGTGTCACCACTTTAAAAACAAATACATATAAGATATGGCATTTAAATAATATAAAAATAAATGTGAATACTTTTGCTGGTTTGTAATCTGACTCTTTCCAGTTGTTCCACTAATTGTCTGATTGAATAAATTCCTAATAATATTCCTATATAATATAGCCAACACATTTGAATTAGTCAGAATTATGTTTGATTGCTCATGTTGAGGCCAATGACCTTTGAACTCTAGCCACATTCAGCATTACATTATGTAATTAGCCCACTCTCCATGTTTCGACAAGGTGGAGCAGTAGTTGGAAATAAATGCCCCGAAGCACACCAAAAAAATGATTGCAAGATTTATGTTCTTTTTTATTTACATTTAATTACAGTATTATTTAGAACCAACCTTTGCAGATTGCACTGATTGTTACCTTTTTCTACTCTAACATTAGCATTCAAGAATAAATGCTGTCTTGCTGCATGCATATTTTATGGTGCAACATGTCAGATTATTTCTTTCTTCCTCTCTAGAGGCTATGTTTCCAGCCGCTGAGGTGAGAATAAGTGATTGAATTGCAAACTCATTCTGACATATAGCTTTACCTTATTAAATCTGAAAATATGTATTTTCATCATTACTTTGAATAATGATGATTGCTCCACTCCAGCATGGAAATAATCTAAGTTGTTTTTATACTCAGATGTAAAATGAAATATTCTTTATAACAGATACGTAAAAGAGATTCTTTCACATACAGAGGTTTGTAGTAATTATTTTGCTACCACATGATATAATAACAATTGAATCAAAACTATTGGAAAGCTAAGGTAGTCTGACAGCAGCACAGATTTGTATTCGCTTGCCAATTGGAATAAAAGGTTCAAATGAATAAATGGATCATGAATGCTGAATGACAATTTAGCAGCAGTGAATGTTTTTTCTCAATTGTTTATTTTTTTTCCTAGTCAACCACTGCTAAAGTTTTGAGTTTTCCTTCCTTTTGCTATATATTTTGCTAAAAAAAAACTAAACAAATGGCTGTTTTGAATGAATTTATTTTAAAGATAGGGGTCTGAATAAAGACTATGTGAAAACTTAAGGAGGTTTTCATCCAAGATTATAAGTAAGTGTTTACTCTTCTCTCCATTGCTTAAAAATGAACTCCATAAATTAATGCTAGTGCTCTATTGTTATAGGCTGCCTAGACTCCTGAATTAAGATCTTATGAGTAAATGAATTAAATGATTAATGATGTACAGAACAGTGTGTGCAAAATTGGTTTTAAGAAACATTTGTAGAGTTTACACGACTATTGAATGTTATATTGGCTTAAAATATAACACTTTAGTAAGCTGTGAAACAAATCACAACCTTTATTTTATGTAGGCATTTCTCTTTAGTGGGCATCATTTCATTTCCCTTTACAAATGATACAGTTGATCCCATATTAGTGCATTGTGAGTACCTGAAGATTAAGTAACTCTCTTTGAGTCACACAAGAAGGCAGAAGTGGAGAATGAAGGAGCAACCCTGTGGTTTTCAGTTTGATACCTAAACTATTTGGCCATGGTAACCAAGTAACAAACTTATTCTATATTGTGTCATTCTTAGAGAACACTAACTCAGGGTGATTTACATTTACAATGCAGTGGTGCTATTAATGACATGTAAAAGTGGTGAAAGGCAGACTATCAGAGCCCTTAAACTTCTACGAAGGCTATAGATCATGCTTCAATCTGACAGACAGGTTTTCCTGCTTACCTAAAAAAAATTACTTAACAAGCACATTTTTCACTTTTGACTATAGATACTTTATTTTGTGCATGTCATAATTACATTGCCTGGTGTAATAATTCATTTCCTATTTACGAGTCCCTTCCAAAGTTAATTCCATGGTCACTCTGAAAGTACAGAGAGCTTTGTGCAAAACAACTTCCTAGGTCCAAGGTTATATAATTTAAAGGATTAAGCAGCTATAAGTGTTCATTAAATATCTTAACTATATCCTACTTACCAGGGCCCAATGAATTCAGTGTTTCCTCTCCTATTTTGTAAAGAACGTGTAGATCTACGGTTAACTTTTTCAAATGTACAGTATTTTCAGTTTTTCAACATTAATAATTATAGGCAAATACTGTATATGCATGCCATATAAACAAAATTATCATATGTTAAAATCACAAATCCAATGGATAAGAGCTAGAACACATTTAAGGTATTACCTGGGAAATATAAACTGTTGCTGGAGGTAACAATATCTGATCTGGACTGCTGAACACTGTTAATGTCACCATTACAAAATTGTATGTAAAAATTAGATGTTTTAATATTTTCTTGCTCCATAAATATTTGTATAGGTTTTACAATATCTGAACTTTAGATACTATACTAAGATGCTTTGACTTTATTTTGTTTTTAAGTACAGTTTGTGAAGTATACTTTCAAAGTACCAAACAGTATGTTAGTGAAAGTGTTTTATTAGGTTCATGCACTTCAGATTTTATCAGCACAATTTTTAAAGCTAAAGGTAGTAACTTTTTGTTATAGATGTATGGTGGTTGCAGCTTTCTTCAATCTTCTATTTTTGAATATTTTACCAAGAACGTCAGGGTGACTTTGAAATGATTCTCATGAAGTTTAACTCCCTTGACCCTCCCTTTTTTATAGTATCTTTATTTTTATTTTATAACAAAGGCAAAAGTAAAAGACTCTTTAACACTCAACATAGCCAAACTATTACAAATAATAATAAAAATTGATATATTTTATAAATGTTATTATTTTTATATTATGATAGCATACATATTTCCTGATAACGTATGATTATGATGATATTGATACACTTCATAGTAATTGAATAACAGCAGCATAACCACTGCTCTTACACCATAGTGGTTCTGTATTTTCTCTTTATTAAGTGTGAATATTAGCATTCCAACGGATCTGAAAGCATTGCAGGCAGATGTCCTTGAGTTAAAAAGGACGTAAAATTCCTTGTCTCCATAAAGGATGGTCATACTGAAAGGTCAATTTATTGTTATTGCCTTGTGTAGTTTCATTATTAAATAATCAGAATTACTTTTGATGAGCCATGATAGGCACTACTATATAGTACAGATTTGCAGATACACATGCAATTAATTTGATCTGCTTTTCAAAAGCAGCAATATGTGTGCTGTGTGAGCCATTCTGCCATTAAAATGGTTTCTACTAACCTAATATGGATAAAAGGTGGTTTCATGTTTCCTAGCTTGGAGTGACAGGGTAAATCAGACATTTGGGAATTTGTTCTCCTTGGCTTTATTTTCCTGACTGTTTTTGCCACAGTCCCTACTTTAAATGAAGTAATTTTATATATTTATTCCCAATGTATAGTAAAAATCATTCTCCATGTTTTCATTTCTTACATTTACCCATACTCCTTTACAGAACATAGCTCATTACTGGATTTATAATTGTCTCAGTGGGTACATTTAAAACGCTCCCATTAGACAGCAAGTGTTGATGTATCTAACAGGTGCCAACAGTTGCCCCTTTGTAAAAGAATCTCTTTCAGTCATTTGTCAGCAACAGGCAGCTGGTCTTGCCACTCACATGCAACAGTCACGAATATTTGTTTTGAAGCAGCAAACATCATTGATAGTAATATTGCATAGTCCTGCATGTTTAATAGTAATTTAACAGCCAATCTTGGTCTTGACCAATCTGGTTGTTTTTTTTGTTTAGTAATGCTAGAATGCATAATATAATATAATATAATATAATATAATATAATATAATATAATATAATATAATATAATATAAT
>JANRMT010062838.1:6965116-6980230 GCA_026402145.1 Polypterus bichir lapradei | reverse complement strand
ATATAATATAATATAATATAATATAATATAATATAATATAATATAATGCAAAATTGACTGACTGACTGACTTACTGACTCATTCACTTATTAACAAAAGCAATGTTTCCTGTTTAGTTAAAAGGCTGAAATTTCACATTATTGTTCTTCAAGGCAATTAGATATTCTCTAAGAAAGGACATTTTGATATATCAATATTTAGGAATAAAAAATACCACTAAATTTCAGTTTTTTCCACTTGGACTCTGCCATTACAACTGTGTTGCTTGCAAATAATGTGGATGGAAGAGTAAAACGAAACAGGATGATATGCAGAGTGACCTCTGAAGTGGAAGGGAGAAGGTTCATTGAAGCTGAAGTAGGATGTGGTTACATATTTGAGGTTCAACATACACTTTGAATTCATGCTGGAGAGAGAAATATAGAAGGAGTTGTATTTCTTGTGCCCAAGAAAATAAGCTGTGACCAAAGGCACTAGCACAACTCAGAAGAGAGAGGGGATGGACACATTACACATTTCCGGACAACCCATTAGGCAATATTGGCTAGAGCTATTTATGCCTGTAACACCAGGGTGGACCCAGCTCTCTCCTTTCCATTTATCATAACCTGAACACCACTCATGGACCCCTAATTAATCTACAGTGGGAATGTTTTAGTCATGAGCAATTGAATGTAGTATGTTCAAAACTAAGCAACTTCAGTGGATAGCAGATATAATATTAGTCCATAGTAAAACAATGCAAATACTGTATACAAAAAAGTACATTGTCAGTTACATATCACTTCTAATTCATCTGATTAACCAACAGCACGATAGCTGAAGGCCCATTGTCTTAAACAAATTCCCAGGAAAAGCTGGGTGACACAACTAATATAAACCTGCTTGATGTAATACAAGATCAATGATGGCCACACCTATTTTGGCTGTATTGGGTACAAGACAGGAAACAGACATATACATATACAGGAGAGGCAGTCCATCTGGGGGCCACTCTTAGCCAGAGCTACTCAAACAAGGTCAGTTTGAAACAACCAGTTAACCCAAACTGCATATTTGAGAACATGAAAGAAAAAAATCAGAGTATGCAGTTGAAAATCCATGTAGACACTGGGGACATTACGCAAACTCCACAATGCCAACAACTAGACGTGTAGTTTGAACATGGGAAAATGGATTCAGAATACATTCTCTGCCATTGCAGCTGAGGCACAAGTGTAACTAGGTTGAGAGACAGAGTTTGCTGTAACGTAGGAAGTCAAGAATGGTGACTGTATTTAAAGGAATTCTACTTTGTTATATGATCTAAAGGCCAAGAGTTTGAGTCTGTCTTGGCTTGGTTATGATAAGAAGCCAAGAGAGAAGCAATGTCTTGAGTAAATTCCTGGGCAAAAACAAGAGGTTTCAATTTGCAGTAATAATATTGATAAATAAGTTATATCAAGACTATACCAGTCCTTTCATAATAATATATTCCTATAAAATCCTAGAAACCTCTGTGGACATAGAATATCCTGATCTGTGCAAGAGTCAATTGAGCAAAACACAAATCAATTTTGATTTAGACTGTCAAAGTATACTATAGACTACACCATACTTGTTAGAGGGCTTTCAAGCACTCCCCTTTCCTTACCACACATTTTTATTATGCCTTCTTTTTAAAACCTATCATACTATATTTTTATCCTACCCATGTTAAACAGTAATGGAATCTGTATATTTCCTCATCCTTTAATAGCCATATTTTAGGTAACTCGGTATAGAACATCACTATTCTATAAAAGTAATCTGCTCCACACTTATCTTATTTTGCTCAGGTAGAAGAGTCGTAACCCACATAGTACAGTACAATGGGAAATGAGGTCTGGTATTACTTAGAATTAGAAACAATCAAGTTTACATCATCAGGAACAATTTATTTTTTTAAACATATGGCACCCCTTTATTTATATCAGACTGAATTAGGCTGTTTCAAGCTATTATTTAACATTTTTAATCATTCTAGATATTTTGTTTCTGACTGATTACCTTCAAAACCTTCTTTGACTCATTTGATATGTCAGAGGATTTATATATTGGCTATAACTTGGAATATAATGTTGTCTGACTTGCTACTTTCATACCATAAAAAGTAACAATACAATATAAACAAAAGAACATGAATGAAAGAATAATATATAATATTTCAGTTGTATAGCTAATAGCACACACTAGCTGCATGTGAATTAGCTAAATGAGCTAGACAGGCTCATCTGTAAAACATTTTATGCAATTATAATTTAACAGTACAATAGCCATGCATTTTTTACTTACTGTATACCTAAGGTACTTTATTGGAGACCTATTAAGTGGGTTCAATCTAGTATCAAATGGAGTAAAGCAAGAACTCATCCTTAATAGGACTGTTATTTTCACAACAAGGGGTACATAAATGCTTTCATGATTGGACTAATATTTAAACATTGTCTTTTAGAGAGTTAGTCAGTGTGACTCTAAATAATTAGATTTTGGAAGGTAAAGTGTGCAGGTTACACCACTGTTTCCTTTTTTTTTTTTTGCAGTGAACAGGACATTACGTTAAATTCACTGACCACTCAATAACATGCATATAAAAACTGTGGAAGTTAGTTTAAAAGCTGTTACTTCTTCAGAGAGAGTTTTGTGAAACAATTAAACTTTTTATGATCTATGAGTCAACTAATGAACAGACATTGGCCAGATTTTCAATAATTTAATTATCTGTACCATTAAATCAAAAGAAAAATGGAAGTTATTAGGTTTCAGCAGAGTAATGCTTATAAATAGTTTAACAAATTGTGATTCTTAGAGTGATGCTTAGCAGACCCTGACAAAGAAGGGGAAATAAAGAAGTCTGCCAACAAAAGCTCAATGCCAATGACCAGCACATGTGTTCTAGGGGGCAGATGTTTAAGGGCTAGTTTAGGTGGCATCAGCATAATTTTTCTACTCAGTGCCAGCCACTTTATGGCTTACTTCTTTGGAATAAACTGTCCAAGACTGTCAGCAGCTACAGTATAGATTGTTGGGGCACAACTAATGTAGCACTGTAGTGGTCTGTAGCCATGGTGCTGAAGTTTCTCTGGTGATTTCATGCCATTTAGTTCCTTATACTGATGGAAATATATGTTTTTTGAACTCATTATTTACTTTCTCTATATTTCATATTTAAAGATTGTAAAGTTTTCATGTAAATAATCAAAATAGTTTTTTTTTTTCAAAGAAAAACATATTTCCCCTAAATTCCATGAACATTTTGCAAAGATGTATGTTCTTATACTCATGTATTTCTGTAACCATTGTTTGGAGGTAAAACAATGTGTAAACACTGTAACTTCAAAATGCATTGAGCAATTCTAGAAAAATTTGGTTTTATTGGTTAATTAATTTTCAAAATTTTCATACACAGTAGTGGTATTGCATCTTACTTACAGTATACAGTATATTGATAAATTTGTATACCATGTATGTACGCACCCTGCGGTGGGCTGGCACCCTGCCCGGGGTTTGTTTCCTGCCTTGTGCCCTGTGTTGGCTGGGATTGGCTCCAGCAGACCCCCGTGACCCTGTAGTTCAGATATAGTGGGTTGGATAATGGATGGATGGATATTCTGTATTCATTTTGTAAGTGTGGTCAGCATGTGACTTTTTCCACATCATATTTTTATTGTTTTCAACAGCATAGGAGGATAAAGAGCAATACAAACAGAATTAATGCTATCTTCTCCCACCTAACAATCTAAATTTAAAATATAGTTTCTGCCTTTCTGTCTTGTCTGTTTAACTGACTTTCTTTCTCTCTGAACTCAAGATCCTGTATAAAAAGTACAACAGAATCTATCTTGGGCTGGCTTTCTTATTCATCCTGTGATGTGTCTTGTGGAGCTTCAGTTTCTCTGTGTAGCCAAGGGAAAACACATGCAGAAGGAGATAGTTCATGCAAATACTATACAGACACAAACCAGGTGCAGAGTTTGAACCCAGTATGTTCACTCCAAGAGGCTACTCCATTAAATACTATTTAAACTTTAATTTTAATATTGCTTTTGAAAATGAGAAGGGTAAGGAAAGCTGCATGCCAAAGGCAGTCTGAAAAGCAGTGCAAGGTTAAAGGTTTGGGTTTTATTTGTGTACACCAAAGCTATACTACCAAAGAAACACAAACTTTAAAATGAATGCAGATATATTCTAATATCAGTTGCATAATTTTATTTATTCATTTTTCACACATTGGCAGCCTTTGTACTCTAGTGGGTAAGATAGGGAACTTTAAGCTGTAAGATAGCCAATTCAGTCCATACCTCTGACTCAGTTCTTTTACTTGTTTAATCTATTTTAAATGCAATACAATTAGACACATTCATTTTAGATTAGAGGGTTCAAATGGAGGTCTTAGATGACCTAGGTGGCAGCAGGTTTTCATTCTGTTCACTTGTTTAATAAGCAACCATTTACTGCTGTTAATGAATCATAATTCATTAGCCTTAATTTAAATTAACTTGCTTTTTAAGATTCATAATCCTTTTTTTCTTTTTTCCTCAACTTAAAGATGTAAACTGAGCCAACAAATGACCAGCTAACTCAGTAGTCTCAAGTTCAGTTGGTCTACCATTTTTGCTTCAAGCAGTTTCTTAATTTGAAGCTTAGTCTATCTCTTAAAGAAGTATGCTGTTTAGCTTTATGGCTTGTTAGTACTTACATTCAACCAAACCACACATTTCCTAAGATTATGTTGATTTTCATTTTTATGAGAGCACCATCTAAATGTTTTGTGGACTAGTACTGATCAGTATTGCTAAGAATTGTATTTTATTAAAACAGGTCTTGGTGCAAATGGGATCAGGTTATATAGTCACCTGTTGGTAAATTGTTACTAACAATAGCACCCGAAGTATGTCACCAGCTTGTTTGGATGGCCCATTTGTAGTAATTGTCATCAAGTTTGAATCTGACACTCATCAGCTGCAGGAAGAAGCAGAACTCATCTCTAAAGATGGATTGATGCCTTCACAAGTATGCTTCTGCAACCTAAACTAAATACCAGTACAAGCTCTGAAAATTATATTAACTGGTTAATGTCAGACATTGTAAAGGGCAGTGTCAACAGAATCTCACCTCAGTGGACCACAAGTATAACATCCTTATCCATTTGGGAAAGTGGTGACGTGGACTGTGACAGCTTGTTTTGCTGTACTGTTACTTCCAAGTGGTTTCTGAGATTCATCACATTGGGAGTGACAGCATTCCTGATAGCAACATCAACCTATTGTCACCTCTGTACAGCCTCAAAAAGACCAATTACTAAACCTATATAAAGTCAATAGTTACAATCCACGTTTGTCCCATTAGCACTTATTTAGCTTAATTCAAAGTTACTATATCAAAGTTTTTCCGAACGTTGATATTCTCTTTTGTCAGATTTACTACCAATATATCAGTAGCACTGCGGTGGGCTGTAGCCCTGCCCGGGGTTTGTTTCCTGCCTTGCGCCCTGTGTTGGCTGGGATTGGCTCCAGCAGACCCCCGTGACCCTGTAGTTAGGATATAGCGGGTTGGATAATGGATGGATGGATATCAGTAGCATAGAATGTCTGCAAGCATATTTATAGAGAAAAACAGGTCTTTGGTTTTTCACTTGTAATTGCTTCTTTAAATGTATTTGGTTTATAAAATGCTTCTGTATTGACTAGTTTCAGCTCTTTACACAAACAATTTATATTTTACATAACTTTTTTCTACAGTAAATTAAATCCTGAGATTTACAAATTCAGGGTAAAAAACTGTTTACTCATTTTTCACATTCTAGACTCTAGACTAGGTTCAGTTGTTTGCATGGAAATGGGAACCTTATGGTTTACAGTATACACTACCTGATTTTACCAGATGTTGCTCGAAGAAATCCACATTCTGACTTTTACAGGCAAAAAAAATATTTTACATAGCTTCTTTTCTCAGTAAACATTGCTTTAGAGAATTTTAAACATTTGTTTATGCATTTACTTCTTACATTTGGAGTATAAGCAGGTTAAATGAATTGCTCAAGTACACATTCAGTACTGTGTGGGAACTGGGTTAAACTCTAGTAATTTAGCCATTAGGAGAACCTATAGCTTTTTTCAAAGCTATCTTTAAAAATATATAACCACAAACATAAATGATTACTAATCCAGTTGAGAGCATAGTGATTCCATGAAGGATTATTTTAGACAAATACAGACTTGTTAACTACATTCATTAACTGCCATATGTGTGTGATGTGCTGTTTTGACCCCAAGAAGATGTTTATTTTCTAAGTAAACATCTAGACAGCAACTGATTACTGTATTTTATTATTGAGGTAATATTTTTTTAATTTCATGAGTGGTTGAACAGGTCAACAATTAAAGAGCATTGAGATGAGATTGCTGATCCTTTAAATGCCAGAAGCAATTAACAGTACTAAAATGTGAAAGTTGAAAAATGAGTCTATTGAGAGAAATATTATTAACTGTATAAATTGTCTGCAAAGCTTGTTGCTATAGGCATTCCAAAGGAACTTGGCGCTTCAGTTTTGGATAATACTTGATAATATGGTTTCTTGTGGATGTACAGAATTCCTTTGCATGTGTATATTGAATCTGAAGAGTGCAGTTTGTGTTTTTCTTCTGGTGTTTCTTTTTAGTGGAATGTGACTTCTCTAAATAATGTATGGTTTATGAATTTAAGCAATAAATGAGTGGCTATTAATGTTGCCTCACATCTTCCATAGATCAAATTCAATTTCCATCCTATTCACTGCCTTCTGATGTTTGAACATTCTCAAAAAGTTTTCATTGGTTTTTCTCCCTATATTCAAATTTTTGACAACATCTCAATCTTTGGACCATTATGGGAAGAATGTGAGTGTGTTAATGTGTTCTGTGAAAAACTCACTGTCCAGAGTTGGTTACTGCTTTGTCCCTGATGTTGCCAGTAAATACTTTGTCCATGCAAAACTCTACATTAAATTTAACAAATATGAAAGTGGATGGCTGTGGATAACTGTAGCTGACTAATATCCATTGTTGTGTTTCTGCCCTGTACCTGATACATGTGAGGTTTGTTCCAGCTTGCCTCAACTCTACTCTAGAAAAAGTGGGTTCAGAAAACGGATGGTTAAATGAATATGTGGTGTTTTATTTAAATCTTTGAAGAACACTTTCACTGAATGGTATTATGCTTTTTAAGTTCATTTAGATTAAATAATGTTTGTATGTGCTGCAAGATGGGAGTGAAAACATAAACACAATCCTGTATGCTGATTGCTTTTGTTATAATGTGGACCAGTCTGAACTTATTGAAAAATGCAAATAATCATTAGCAGACTCTGATTGAACAGTGTGGAGAGTGTTAAAAGGTAATGCCACTAATTACAATGTAGTAACTAAGGATCTAGAATTAAAGGTGCATGCTCAAATTCTAGTACTGCCTTGGTGCTGTCAAAACAAATTACTCAATCTGCATATGTTTTAATTGAATTAATATACACCTAAGCATTGAGTCTTACTATGTGAATACTTTAAAAATGCTTTGAGATGATTTTGGAACAGCAATTATGGTACCAAAGCACCATCTTGTTAAGGGTTATTGTAGTGTACTAAATAAACTCTATAACATTCTTGAAAAATACCAAGGTGTAAGTGTTCACCTGGGTTTATTACCAATGGTTGCCATGCCATCTTAAGTTAACATTGTGGGTTCAAAATCTATTGCCTTAAGAAGTAGGCTACAGCCCTAAGCGTAAGTATACAAAGTTTTAAAATAACACTTGAAGTGTATGTATTAAAACACTATTTCCAAATCATACATACAGTATGCAAGGGTTACTTTGTAATACTTCATTTAACACTGGACACTTGTGTTAAGACCTGTATTAAGATTTATTTTTTTCAGACAAAATCTGATTCAGACTCTAATCTGGCCCAGAATTGCTTTAATAGCAAACATCTACCTGCCTAGAATAACCTTGCCCTAAATACATTTGTGTAAAATGCTGTAATCTCAAAATTATGCAAAAGTATAGCACTATGGTTTGGATATTTATCTCAGCTCCTAATTTATGATTCTAGAAGCTTTCAGGAAATTGTATGTGACACACAAAGCAGGAAACAAAATAACTGATTCACTGAGTTTCAGCATATTTAAAAGCACTGAGCAACCACATCTGCGAGTACATTACATGTTGTGTCTCTCTGTTACTTTGAGTCCAGATTGTGTTGCCATGACTGCAGACATTTACCTCTTTTTAAAACCTATGTATTAAATAATTTGTTGTCTTTACAATGTATATTTTGTTTAATTTTCAAATTAACCTTATTATTTTTTACAGATGTACGTATCAATCCCACTTTTTCTATGAAGCATTGCTTGATAGTCACAATTATATATTAAGATCTGCAGATCCAGTTTGATTTGTAACTGGTTTTGCTGACAATCATTACATTTAATGTATTAAGTTAAATTAACAAAACTATTACAATTCAACAGTGCATTGTAAATTTTACAAAGTAAGACTGCAGATTATCTGGAGATACATTGCTTGAAGTATACTGTATATTTCACAGTTCTCAGTGTAAATAGACCAACATAGGAAAACCAGTTGTCCCAAGATAAAATGATTTGAATAGGGATTTTAGAACACCACGCTGGGTTCCACTGTTATTATCTAAAAACAGTTAGATGAGGCTTCCATGGTCACATGATTACCAAAACCATGGATTTCTTCTGCCTTTTGCCAATGTAATATTTTGGGGATGATTTTTGGCACATGTTATGCCTTTTAATAAATGAGAACTGAGCCTCATTTAAATAACACAGTACAGTACGAGTATACCTAAGCAGTGTTGCTGATTTTGTGCATTCCTTTACAGCCAAAGTCTAGCATTATTTAAATGGATAATGTACAGTGTCACAAAACAAAAAGTTTTCCTTGAACTTAACAGTGATTTTAATTTACTCCAATAGCTTTCACAGTCTTGAGATCTCAGTCCAAATAAGCTTCTTTGGGATGAGGTGAAACAAAATGTGAGTTCCATGAACATGTGCTCACAAAAACCTGCAAGAAGGGAGTGATAAGGTTCAGAGAGCATGGACCAAAATTCCTTAAGAATGTTTTAAGGACCATGCCTCAAAGTATTCAGGAAGTTCTGGAGGAACAATCTGATCCTACCTAGTACTAGGCAGAAGGACCTAATAAAGTGGATTTTTAAACTTTATATCTATCAGATTCTTGTCCTAAATCTGCACTCTAATGGACTGAAAGTCGAGACATTAATTTACAACTTGTCAGTTTTTCACCTTTAATACAAATTCTAAACCTCACAGTAAGCTTTGTGATTCACCTGTTGGTTAAACTGTAATATGATTGAATGATTAAAGGTACTCAATGGAAAAGAAGTTATGGTGTGAATGTCTTCTGTGAATGCTGTCAAGAATTTGGTATGATGCAGAAAAAATAAAGAATATGAAGCAATAGGGGCCAGTTTTTAGAACATCTGCATGAAAATGTTCTCTCACCATGGCCTTTAGGGCAATGAAGTGACACAGGGATCAGTCCATTGAACATGGAAATTAATTTCCAAAAAGTCTTCCAGATTCATAATTTTGTCTTTACAGCAAATATGTCTTTCTCTAGTGTTCATTATAAAAATCCCTACCTAAAGCTGTTCCAAATTAAGGACTGGACATATTTTTCATGTAGATTATATAGTTATTGTCTTAACATTTAAGACAATCATCAAGACTTGCAAATACTAATACATATCATTATATACATAATACACATACTCATACCAATAAATGAATGATTGGCAATAAGTAAACTGATTAAATAATGTAACAAATGAATTTAATATAATGATCATATATTACACCAAACATATAAAGTGTTAACATTGTACAAATGTATGCAGATATCTACTGTAGTTACATGAGATGTTGCTTTGTTTATTTCTTCTTTATCATTGTGAAATGTAATCAAAAGGAATGTGCAGTTACCAGTTTCTAGTATTCTTGGATTTTTTTCTGGTGGTAACAAGACTTCAACATTTTGATTTCTTGGTAGGTTATGGTAGCAGCCTGCAAAGGTACATTACATAGATAGATAGATAGATAGATATCTTATAAAGGACCATGGAATAAATTATCACAACAGTGAAGTTCTTTTTGTTTCTTAATCACAGTACTTGACTGAATCATCTTTAGGCAGTGTCTTTTTTATAAATTAATAGTTGATTTGATGGGGAAGGATCCATTTTAAAGCCTGATACCATCTAATTTATTAAATGCAGAATTATATTCCACTTTTAAAATTAGGTATCTAGTGATTGTGTTAGAAATGAAAGCTTGTTGGCTTGATGTAGATAAGTACAGGGTCATTATTCTTGTAATTAAATGATGAAGACAAGCCTGAAATTATTCTATCATGTCTGTGAAGCTGGACAATGGATGACAAAGAGAGCTACCGGTGCAGCACATGGGGACAATCTGCAAACTTCATACTCTGGATCAATTTCCTCAGTAAATCAAGTTTCTTGTATACAGTGTAGATGTTTCATAATCCTTGTTTTTATAGTGACAAATAATGTCTTTTCTTTTACTCTTGTGTTTGTAAGTTCAGGTCACAGGGTGCGAGGCAGAATCCAGAGCTACACAGGGCACCAGTAAATTATAAGGCACATTCATACACACGCACGTATGGGGCTAATTTACAGCTTCTCAATAACCTAAAATGCACATGTGAGATGTGGGTCGAAAACAAAAAAAAAAAAATTGTTTACACAGAGAAAGTGATCAGTTTCCACAGAGACCATGCTTATTATGATGCCATTCAAACCCTCTGGAGCAATGATGCAGTAATACTATAGTGCAATACTATAGCTTTAAAACAAATACCATCTAACAACCTATTGATAGCTGACTATATTTTATAAGAAACTGAACAGTTAAAATGGCATGTTGAACTCTCTTTCTTGAAATTGAATAAAGAAAATACACATGTTTAATACTGTTGTCAATGCACCAATTAAATTATTCACTGGATAAAGTGTTAAAATAACCACATGATGAATATTATTTTTTGTTGTATCATTCTTCGACTTTTCTTAAGCCTTTTCCTGTTCACATACTGTAACTCTCAAAAATACAATCTCCTGGGTGAATTATTTAGTAAGACATAACCCTAAGTGCCCAACAAATCGATAATGAAGATTACTTAATTTTCTCAGCAAAGCTGCAATGACCTTGTGGAGTTCGTGAACTCTGCCATTATTCGACTGCGTTTCCTCTCACTGTAATGACGTTTTACGTAAAATAGTTACTCTAGATATGCTCGAATGCGTGTGTGTGTGTGTGTGTGTGTGTGGCGACTGAAGTTGCTATAAAGGCCTCCTGGTCCCCTCAGCGTTGTAATGAAGACGGAAGTGAAAATATTTTTTAAAAAAACATTTTATTAAAATCAAATAACATTCAATACAAGCAAGTCAAGTTTAACAAAACTAGGTTCGAAGTGAAAATGTAATTGATGGACACACATACGGCGCGGGGAACATTCCGCCCAACCGCAGGAGGCGTAACAATTTGACACACACGGACAGTCAGATGAAGTGACACATATTTATGAATTAAAATATCCTTTGTGTTTGCACATTTATTTCATTACATGTACTGTATATACTCGAAAGACTTGGGTCGCACAGCTGTAATCTTCTCCAATTAGGCAAAGTTTGGCGCGCGTGTCGCACCTGTAATCAGATGAACGCAGCTGATCTCAATACGGTGCTAATTCGCTGTGGCCGTGCACACCGCCGCTGTGCGCTAACGTTAGCGTGTTTGTGTTTACTGTACGCTGTAATGTGACCAGTGTAAATCTGGCATGGTGGTATAGAGTGGGATTTCATCTGCTTTTTCGCATGTTTCTGCAAAGTATGATACTTAAGGCACAGGTAGACAAGGTAAGGATTAAATTGATTTTAATTCATTTTTCTGTGTTGCGCTGCGCCTGACGTGAATGGGGCGTTGACAAGTGAAAGAAGGTAGTGCAAAGTTGTTGTTTAGTAAATTTGGAACGGTAAGCATTTTTGGTTAAAATGCTGTGGTGCTTTTTGACAATTTACTGTAATGAGTGTCAGTATACATTTTTTATGATCAGGCTTTCTTGAGAGGGTATTTCAGATCGGATGCTGTTCTGTTGCATTACTCCTAATGTGGAGTAATTTGATACTTAAGTCAATTACATTACTCCACTTTGCAACGCAAGCTTTTGACTGTGTTTGAAATGTCCTTTAAACAGTGTTTCTAGAATGTATTTCTGTTTCTCCTTTACTGCATTTTTGGTTGTCAGTTTGTAGTTACAGTATGTCAATTTTAAACCTTTCTCACCATTCTTTCGTCTTGTGCTTAAAGAAGTTATACTGTATATTGGTATTTATGCTATGTGGTGGGTGTGTTTTTAAATTCATTTTTTGATTTGATCACAAACTCTCTACTTGGGTGTTTATTCTAACAGCTTACGAGTTGTATTTTAATAAAATTCAATTAGAAGCAAGTATAAATAAGGATTGGGGGACTGGTTTTTGAAATTTTAAACTTTTCTTAAGTATTTTATGAAAACATTGGAAACTCTCCTTGGGGTATTACTTGAAGAAGGGGCCTGAGATGCCTCGTAATCCTTGTATATTGTGATCTTTTTTAGTTAGTCAATAAAGGTTTAATTTTACTTGAGTTCTCATTACATTGGTATTGTATTGAAAGATAATTTAAGGAGAACATTTGCAGTTTGAATGTAAACTCTAGAACAATGTATGTTTTTAAAGTAATTTGAGCATCTTGGGGAAAAATACCATGGTTGTTGCTTAAACAACAACAATATTTATTTATATAGCCCATTTTCATACAAAAAATGTAGCTCAAAGTGCTTTACATAATGAAGAATAGAAAAATAAAAGACAGTAAGAAAATAAAAAAAGTCAACATTAATTAACATAGAATAAGAGTAAGGTCCGATGGCCAGGGAGGACGGAAAAAACAAAAAAAAAACCCAAGACGGCTGGAGAAAAAAAAAAAAAATCTGCAGGGATTCCAGACCATGAGACTGCCCAGTCCCCACTGGGCACCTCACATAAATGAAACAGTCCTCTTTGTATTTAGGGTTCTCACGGAAGGACCTGATGATGATGATGATGGTCATGTAGACTTCTGGCTTTTAGTCCATCAATGTTGGAGCATCAGGATGCTTTGAGTAGGTGGTGGTGGCGCAGGCCGCCACCACAAAGAAACCGGAAAAAGAAACAGAAGAGAGAGTAGGGGTCAGTATGGATTTTAGGGCCACCATGAATAATTATTATGATGAATTGAACATACAGAGTATCAGGATTAAATTAAAGTGTAGTTATGAGAAGGCCATGTTAAAGTAATGTGTTTTTAGCAGTTTTTTAATGTGCTCCACTGTATTATTCTGGCGAATTCCTATTGGCAGGCTATTCCAGATTTTAGATGCAGAAGGCCGCCTCGCCACTTCTTTTAAGTTTAGCTCTTGGAATTCTAAGCAGACACTCATTTGAGGATCTAAGGTTACGATTTGGAATACAGACATTCCGATATATAAGATGGAGCGAGATTATGTAAGGCTTTATAAACCATAAGCAGAATTTTAAAGTCAATCCTGAATGACACAGGTAACCAGAGTAGTGCCATCAAAACTGGATTTTCTTTTCCTGTTAGGATTCTAGCAGCTGCATTCTGCACTTGTTGCAAACAATTTGTCTTTGTTGGGTAGTCCTGAGAGGAATGTGTTACAGTAATCTAGTAGACTGAAAACAAAAGCGTGAATTAATTTCTCAGCATCTTTCAATGATATAAGAGGTCTAACTTTTGCTATGTTTCTCAAGTGAAAAAATGCTGTCCTAGTGGTCTGGTGAATATGCGATTAAAAATTCAGGTTACAGTCATCGGTTACCTCTAAGTTTTTTCCTTCCGTCTTGATTTTTAATCCTAATGCATCAAAGTTTATTTCTGATAACCTCATTGAACCCATTTTTGCCAATCACTAAAATTTTAGTTTTTAAATAGCCAGACGCTTTCAGCTATATAAAACTGCAGTAGATTATTCTTTTTAACTGTCTTATTAATTTTTTTTTTTTTTTTTTAAGTAAATAGTCAGAAGACTTAAGTGTTTATCTTTGATATCCGGCTACCAATTACAACCTCTTGATTTTTTTCAGAAAGTATGAATCCAAATGTTACATAAAACTTTAATATGCATGATGTTTTAGTAAAATTTACTTTTTTGATTTCATGGAATGACTTTGTGCAGTATCGTTTTGTCTGTTTTTCTAATAAAGCAAAGTTCAAATTCTTCTTAATTGGGTTTTCAGGTTAAATGAGATGTTTGTAAATGTATTGCCCAAACATCAGTGGATTATTATAGTTCCAAATAGAAACATGAAAGTTGGCTGCTGGGCAGTGGTTAGTGTTCTTGCCTGATGGAGCGAGAGACTTGGCTTTAATCCGCAGACATGTCCCCCTAACTGTAGGTCTACTCAAGAGTATGTAACTAGTAAGATGATCATGAATGGATGATTATTACATATTAATGACATCCTTATAAGGAAACCTTATATTTTTGGTAATTTGATATATCAGTAACAATAGCATTCATTGGTTAGACCCCTTAAAAAAGTGAGTAGTAGTTGAGATGCACTATGATGCTGTTAATAAAATAAGCTGTTTTCAAGTTTTGTAATGATTTTGTGGTTTGAAAAATGTATGGGTAGATTCTGCAAGTATATTTATTTAATTATTGTAAGTAAATTGGATGTGGTTTTAAATATTTGTCTGCAAAATGAAACATATATACAGACCATAAAGGCCAGTATTAATTATTCCTTGTACTAGCTGATAATTGTTTTTCTTTAAAGAAGATTACAAAAAAATAATGTGCAAGTCATCCCTTCAGGGTTATTTATAGTTTTGCAATTTAGTCTAGTTATGAGAAGGATTCTGCTTTTATCCAAGTTGTTTAATTAGATTCATTGTTTGGCTGGTTTTGTGAATGCAAAATGTATTCTGAATATATATATA
>JANRMT010062838.1:6908617-6960116 GCA_026402145.1 Polypterus bichir lapradei | reverse complement strand
CGTTTCTTTTTTTGCTGAGTGTGTATATATATATATATATATATATATATATACATACAGTACAATAAACTGTTTGAAAGATTTTTGCCCAGTTCCATCTTATAAAACTGATTTATTGCGACAATATTTATGGGTAGTCTGTATTAAATTTTAACAGTTTTACTTTTAAACTTTGAGGTAAGTTCAATAATGAATTAATATTCTAAAAGAGGAAAATAGCAATTCTTTTTGGCTCCATGCATTCCACTGTAGATTTACTTTTTCATTTTCAGGTTGTTAGATAAAATGTTATCCTATTATATAATTTGCTGATACAATCCTGGATATCTTCATCACCCTTTGATGAGAAGTTTTCTGAATTTCACATCTTAAACATCACTCCAAGTCTTCTTATGGTAACCAATAACTGGATGCCTAATAATCAATTATCCCCAGTAAGATAATCTAATTAATGGGAGAGAGGATAAAATAATTTTTTATTAGTTTAATAAGTTTCTAATAACTTAAAAAGAGCCACTGTAGTGTTGCTGTATTAGCCAACAAGGTAAATTTCCTTAAATTCTGATGATACATCAATTATCTTTCAGCTTCTTCCCAGATGTACATCTTGCATCCATTTTGGCTTATCAGCCTATTTATATTCCCCAGAGTGGTGGTCTTGTTTTCCACACCTCTTACTTTGTAGATCTTCTCTTTGCCCTGAAGTCAGGATCTGTCAACAGTTAAATTGTTAATAGTATGTCTTTGTTTCCCTTGTAAGAGTGAGGTTCACACTAAATGTTATTTTGCTGTGCAACCCAAGGAATTTTAAACTGGTTTCATTTTTAATTAATAAATCTCATAGTGAAAGTTGTACTGTCTGAAATGCTGTTTGCCTAAACAGCATGAAGAAAAAAAATTACCTTCTAAATTGATGTAGAGCTATTAAACATAGAGGAAATCTATAAAGTTTTATATTTTATCTTAAAGAACCTAGAATTTAATTTGCCCAACATTTGGTTTGATCCCTGTAGCATGGTCACATTCTGTGCTTGCAGTATACTTCCAGTGTTATAAGGAGCCAAAAAGATACCCTTAATACGCAGACATCCTACATGTAATACTTATAGGACTTGCTTCACATCACATACCTACAGCCTTTAATTCAAGCTCAATTTAGTTTTGTCAATCCAACTAGCAAATTTGTGGTTAGGATTCAAAAAGAAAGTGAAGTTAGGTGGAAAATGTCGCGCACACATAACAACCAGACTTGGATTTGAGATGATACAGCTGTAGCCTCTGCTTAGCCAAGTTGTATTTGGGTCACTAAAATTTATTACAAGCACACTCATCGCAGAGCCTTCCAAGTTACAGAATTTATTTTCAGTGACAATATGAAAGCGCAGATTGAAAAAAGCAAGAAATAAATGTTAGTGCTGTCGTTCTTCACCAGGGGGATACAGGATTCCAAGGGTGTTGCAATATGGCTGAAAATAATTATAAAATTGCAGAAAAATAGTCAAATCAATAGAATGGGGGTCAAATTTGTCTTTTTAAAGCAGACTGCTTCATCAGTATACAAAATATGTTGTATACTGTGCACAGTGACTGCCGTTTTCCACTTCTTGTGAAAATTCATAGAGTACATCTGTATTCAGTATAAGTGAGCCTGAATACGTTTACACTGGCCATTAAAATGTGCCTCTGCGATGTCTGCGCAGCACAGTGCACTGCAGCTACAAGCTTTATGTTAAAATAGGAACAGGGTGCTTGCAATGATTCAACAAGAAAAAGTGAAGAGAAGGTAACTTGCCACAATACCATAAAGAATTTTTGTGTTTTTAGCATGATGTCAATGACTCTTGTGAATATAATAATGGGTGACATGTGCTGCTGCTGCCCCTCCACTCCCTTTTTAAAGCTGCATAAGTGTCATTGCAGGCCACCATTCCTCCCACAGCTTTGAGAAATAAAGGTTGAGAACTGGATCGCTGGATGTGATTCATACAAACTATTAGATTTTTATCTTTGTTGTCAAACTTTTTATTGAAATAACATGGTTAGAGTTTGTGCAGTTTGGGGGGGGGGGGGAATAAGTAAAATAAAAAATTCATCATACATATGACCATAATAATTGATACGTTAAAAAGAGGGCATCTTTATTCAGAAAAGTGTTGTGAAAGTGCTGAAAGATTTCACTTTTAAAGACATGTACACCAGTTGCAAAAAGTGTTCAATCCATCATTGTTGCTTTTGGATTTTTTTTAATCCCCCCACACTGGATTACCAAATGAAGTAGATTACAAATATATTTTATATTGTAACACTGGAGAGCTGAATGAAAACTTGAACACTGTAACAGCACACGGTATAAGTAAGGCATAGCCACAAACCTCCCTGTTGAAATGCCATTTTCCTAGCCCAATATGTAGGAGGAAGTGTTAAAATTTATACAACTTAAATAGCAAAATACAGTACTTTTAATTTTCTACCTTTTGGACAACTTACAGAAACACTTCTTTTAATTTGCTATACTTCAAAATGTAAAATCTACTTTGATCCATTTCAGAGAATTTTCCTTTTATTTACATAAGTGATCTTAAATTTTGGTTCTCAGTTTACATTTAGGCCTTTTGTGCATTGACTGGATTGGAATGAACACATGCAGAATATAATGACATCAACTCTATAGTGTATAAGAAAGCAGTTCTCTGTTCTTGTGATAAAACGTGGAGGTTATTTAATGTAAAGGAAAAGAACATTTTGGATTGTTTTTAATTGACGAGGTCTGTTGTACCCACAGTGATGGATTTCTTGTTTCCTTTTTCCAAAATAAATAAAAAGAGTCACTTGAAATCTAAATGTTTATAACACCCCCTGGGGTATAAATAAAATATTAGTCCTTTTTGTTAAGACTTTAGTTTTTTCACCTTCTGTGTAAGGTTTGAAACTTCACTCTTAAAGTACAGTATGAATCTTGATTGTTGCTCATGTAAAAAGTTTACTGTAGTTTTAAAAACAGACAAACGTTTAACACATGAATATTTACATTGTAGAAAACTGTCAACAGTAATCATGATACTTCTGAGAGATCTGGATACCAGCCATCTTTGTCCTGCAATCTCAGGTTAACATGGACCTCAGTTTGCACTTGTCCTTTTTCTTGGTTTACATTAATTTCTGATGTGTCTCCATTCTCTGCAGGCTCTCCTGACTCTCTGTTGGGAGGTTGGAGTGGATGTTTTTGTAAAGGTGGCAATGGAAGTTCCACAATGTATCCATTTTGATAAGAAACCACCTGTGTTTTGTGTTCTGTGAGTTTTCCCAAGTTATTCTCTGTACTTTTAGGCTCAGTTTCATTGTCATGTTTTCCTGTGTGTACTTTGACAGCCAAGCCATTGACTTTGATGCTGGCATTGTCCACCATGCTGGCACGTTTTGAGCCATTGCTAGTATTGCCACAGCCAGCTCCTTTAAAAAAATGCTCCTTCTTTCCTAAAATGTGGCGTCTAATTATCTTGCGGAAAGTGTGTCTAAACTCCCTTATTCGATAAGCATAAATGAAGGGATTCACCACAGAATTGGCATGAGACAGTATAATTGCTAGGTTTAGGACAATTACTGGTGGTTTTTCACACTGTTCACAAAATAGATCAAAGCAGTTGATAATATGCAGGGGCAGCCAGCAGAGTGCAAACAGGCCAACAATGAAAGCTAATGATTTTGCAGCATGAATCTCCTTCTGAAGTATTGAACGTGACTTCTCACCATGGACTACTTTGAGTTCAATCTGCTTGAGCTGATGCCGTGCAGCCATAAAGATCCTTAAGTAAATGCCTAGCATAAGTAATAAGGGCACCAGGACGCAAGCAAAGAAGTTGAAATAAACCATGTAGTCCATTGTTACCACATTTTTGAAAAAGCATTTCATCATTTCTTCTGGGCACGTTTCGTTGATCTCTTGTTTTCGAGAATTCCAGCCCAGCATTGGTGTCAATCCAATAATGACTGAGAGCACCCAGCAGAGAGCAATGATTCCTTGCGCCCGCTGGCCTGTCACCAGACCATTATACCTAGAAAGACATCAGAGAAATCTTATTTAATAGTTTGACATTATCCATGGAGAGTTGCCAGTTCCAAGCCCTTTTACATAACAGTAGGTATTATCATGAAAAATTAGATTTAAATAATAAACACTGAGGGAATGCAAAAAAAGTCAAGACTAAGACATTTACTAATTGTGTCGTAGAATAATAGGACAATGTTAGTCAAATTGAAATAATATGATTTAACCAGATAACAATTTGTATAGTTACAGAGTGGACATGATGAGCCTTCTAGTTGTTTCAAAACATGTGAATACCTATTATAGAAACGGTGTACTGATTGCTTGTTTCTGTACTACATGTTCTGTGGAAGTTCCAGATAGTTTGTTGTTCAACAAAGTCTATATAAGATTCACAAAAGGTTTCACTTGTTATTTTCTTATGTGGTAATGTGCTTTTGCAGTAAATTCAACTTTAATTTAAAAGTCGAAAATGGTAACTGTTTGATGTTAATGTAATGTGAAACCGAATCATCTGAAATATCAAACCCACTATCGCTACTATTCCTCAATCTCTATTAGCTTTTTGTCATTTTTGAGGTCAGGATCATTAAAAATTGATTATTTGTGTAAAGAGCTAATAAAGACTAATCAGTTTAAAGAAGATTCATCAACAGTCACGTTTCACCATTTTAAGAACCAGAATGTGAACTAATACATTGTTTATACTCATTCCAAAGTTTTATAACTTGTTTTCCAGATTTTCTTCAAGCCTGGGAAAAATCTTGACGTAATGCAGGGAGTCAATCATTTGCCCTTTTTAAGTATCATCTTTTGCTAAGATTATGAGCAACATTTCCACCTATCTGTTTGAATTTTAGGCTATAGGCAATGCCTTTTACATCTTGTGCAAATTAATAAGGGGTCTCTCTCAAACATTTTCCTTGTCATATATTTATTGTTTACTAATGGCACAGTAAATTACTTATACAACTGTAGTTTATATTAAGTCAAAGATTTTTTTTTAAAGTACAGTGAAAAAAAATGTAATTTTACTGACCAACCAAACTGCTGAAATGAGTTCCAGAATTGGACTTGTTTTGATCCTAAATTGAGTGCCTTTTTCATTCAAATGATTTGTTTTGGCTCTTATTCGTATATCAAGTGCAGTGATGTGAATTTGCAGCTGTAACCATTTTAGTTTTTATTATTACAATTTAGTAAAATATTTGTCTGTGTTTTTCAAATTTCTAATTCCTAATTGTGGCTTCCTTTCAAATATTCTTAATTATAACTTTTGAACATCTCGGACGATTCAGGTGGGGTAAATGGTGCATTTTCCTGAAAGATCATCCATCCATCCATTATCCAACCCCCTATATCCTAACTACAGGGTCATGGGGGTCTGCTGGAGCCAGTTCCAGCCAACACAGGGCACAAGGCAGGAAAGAAACCCCGGGCAGGGCGCGTACACACACACACACACACACACACACACACACACACTAGGGACAATTTAGGATTGCCAATGTACCTAACCTGCATGTCTTTGGACTATGGGAGGAAACGCACGCAGACACAGGGCGAACATGCAAACTTCACGCAGGGAGGACCCAGGAAGCGAACCCAGGTTTGCTTACTGCGAGGCAGCAGCGCTATCCACTGCACCACCGTGCTGCCCTTGAAAGATCACATTACTGAAAAAGTGTTCTTACATATTAGTGTTTTATATACACTGCTCAAAAATGAAGGGAACGCTTTATCATCCCAGTCTAATACCAAGTCGGTGAAGCTTCTTGGATTTCAGTCTGTCCAGTTAGGAAGCACAAGCAATTGTGAATCAATTTCACCTGTTTTGGTGCAAATAAAAGTGATAACAGGTGCACTAGAGAGACAACATCAAGACACCCCCCCAAAAAGGGAATGGTTTTGCAGGTGGTGGCCACAGACAGTTGCTCTCTCCTTATCCTTCCTGACTGATTGGTCTCTAGTTTTGCTAGTGCCTTTGTCACTACTGGTAGAAAGAAGTGGTACCTGCAGCCCATTCAGGTTGTACTGGTAGTGCTGCTTCTCCAGGACAGCAAATCCATACTTGCCATTCCAAGAAGGTTTGTTAGATCTCCTAGCACAGTCTTAAAAGCATGGAGGAGATACCAGTAGACGGGGTGTTACACGAGGAGAACCAAGGGATGTGCAGGCCAGTCTATGACAAATAGATATACTGTATTTTTGTTAAGCCATTTTTTTTTTTAAATTTGAAAAATGCAGAATAACCAAACTTTTCCTTTAATTTTTAAAATTAGTATGTCAGTGGAGTACAAGTAAACCATCTAATTTCACAAGACCAATTAAATATCTCTTAGAATAAAATTAGTTAGATGGAAGACGGACGTTTCAGCAGTTTAATTGGAAGTCCATAAAGAATATGGAACAGTTTGGTCCATGCAGCAAGAACACTGTCAACTTGCTAGTTCTTATTTTGGAGTTTTCTCATATACTTGATTGATCCCTTTATAAATGACTCAAAATAAAGTATAAAGAATTAAGTTGATTAAATGAACAACTTTATTTGGAATTTGTTACAGCTGATATAGAACAAAGAGCCTATTCTGATATAGCAGGTCACATTCTGGGCTTTCTGTGTAACTTAATGTGCTGTTACATAGCCACATTTTTATCATAATGAGTGGGCCGGAATGAAAAACTTCAGGGCCTTATAGTGATCCTGGGGCGCAGAATGAGTTCAAAGTTTTGGGCCAAAAATAAGTCTGCATTTTATGAATGCTTTCAGCATGTGCAGTACAATATTCTTAGATATTAAGGGATTTTTTTAACCCCTTTTCACCTTCTCTCTTTCCTGGTAGAAGCATGTGGCTTTTTAAATTTACAGATGTATACACTGTTGCCTAAATACTGTAAATTGGTGGTTCCCATACATGGTCATGGGGACCCTTGGGGCTGCAGGATTTTATTCCAAAACACTTCTGTTTTTAACTGGGACTCTTATACTGATTAGTTTCTGTGTTTTGGAGTCAATGAAGGAATTACAAAAGTGTTACCGGTAATACCTTTTAATAAAAATTAAGCAGATCATGTGTTTTTTTTTTTTTTCCCCCTTTATGTTCATCCTGATTTCTATTCTGCTTTCCTTTATTGACTAATTTGTGGGTCTGACGCTGAAGCATCTGCAGCCTTTCGTTATTTAGTGTTCCCATGGGTGTTTTGCTTTGCTTATTTTTAATTGTCACCATTAGGATACAATGAAGAGAGCAGACTACACAGAATAAAGGAAAAAATAATAGGAAAAACCACAAAAAACAGTTAAGCATTTAAAGCTATAGCAAAAAATAGAAATATTTCAAAATGTCTTATGATTTAAAAATCACACTGCTGTGCTTTTTTGATTGCAGAATAAAAGATGAGAAAAAAAGAACAGCTAACTAAATGAGATCAGTTATTATCACTTATTGTGAATCCGGTTGTACCCATGACTGAGTTTGGGAACCACTGCCTTTAAATGATACAACATTTTTAAAACCATGATCTCTAGATCCGTGTCTTCTCTCCCTCATACTTGATTGTAATATAACTGCTATGTGGATATAATTCATGTCCGACTGACTTAAGGAATCCATTATAATATATTTGTCTTTGTGTCATCTCTGCATTCTTCCTCTCGGTGAAGGTCTGCACATCCTTCCCGGCCTCTGTTCTTTGTAAACATCAAGAAGATTTGAGAATGTTCTATTTCAGGTTTGTTGAGGGGTACTGTTGCCTATCCTGGTAGCACGTGGTAAGACGTGGGCCTAGACAGAATGCTGGTCCATCACAAGGCCTACTCATATACATGTTCACACCCAGGGGTGGCAAACGCCAATCCTAGACAGCCCCAGTGGCTGCAGGTTTTCATTCGATTTTCTTAATTAGTGACTGGTTTTTGCTACTAATTAATTTGCTATTTACGACTCGGACTCTTTAAATCAGGACTGAGCAATGTCAGTCCTGGAGAGTCATAGTGGCTTTAGGTATTTTTTCCAACCCAATTGCTGCATGAGAAATCGTTCATTGCTGAAGAAGTACTTACTGCTCAAGTGACATTTTTCTGGTTCATTTTTAGTTACCTCGCTTTTTAAGATTTTGAACCCTTAGTTGCTTATTTTAGCCTTAAATAGGTTGTTCATTGTTTTTAACTAGTCCTTATTAGCAATAAGATGCAAATGACAAAGGAACCAACAGTTGTCCATCTACCTTGTCTCCATTTCCACCCATGTGTTTTCATCATTCACTATTTGGTTTAATTGAGTACTCAGAAGGAAACTGAAGAGAAAGTGAAGAACTGAAAATTACTCATCTGTTTTAGGCATCAAATCACTTGGATGATACATGTATCATTAGAAAGGGGAAAAAAAAATCTATGATCTAAAAATGAACTTACACGTCAGAATTAAAACAAGCCATGAAATTAAATAAGATTTGTTGTTGGTGAGGATTGGCTTCTAATTAAGCAACTGGGTTGGAACAAAAACCTGCAGCCACTGCATCTCTCCGGGATCGGAGTTGGCCTCCCCTCCTAGGACCAATGTGAAACTGCCAGTATGTCCTTGGACATATGAGAGGATAACTTAAGTACTACACTAATATGGGAAGAATGTGCAAACTCTACAGAGACATCTGGGGATGAAAAATTAAAACCCAGAATGCTGGAAACATGAAGTACTATTAATACTCTTGTTGCCTTTTGTATAACCTTCTTAATTAAACTCTAAATTTAAAAAGCCACAGTTTGTCAAGCAAGCTGTCTTGTCTTAATGTAGCTCTCATGCACTATACATCTGCTGTGCTCACAATTTATAGTTCTTGTAAGTTGCATCGAACATTTTTATATTAAAGTAAGTCATTGGATATGCAGAATACTTTAATTATATGTTTATTTCTTACCTGAGTGGAATCTTAATGGCTATGTAGCGGTCAACTGCAATAGCCAGGAGACTGAAGATGGAGCTCTGAGTCAGTACCAGCACAAAGCAGGCAATAAACAGGCAACCATAAAAGTGAGCGCAAAATCCTGTACTAATGGTAATTGCAAAAGGTATAGCAAGTACGCCCACAGCAATGTCTGCCACAGCAAGTGACACCACAAAGAAGTTGGTAATGTTCTGCAGATTGCTGTTTAGGTACACAGCCCAACAAACCAGCACATTGCCCAGCACAGAGAGCACGGCAATCACCAGCTCCAGGATAATGTAGACCACATCTTTTGTTACCATGATGAGGTGGACCACACTGATGCCAAGCAGGAGGTATGGATGGCTGCTTCAACGTCCATATCTGCAGCTCAGTTTAGCACCAAAAAAACAGCATTGTGGAGACACATATATCGAAGAAACCAAGACTGCAGCAAAAGACTGAATACTTCAAAAGGACTTCAGGTATACGGCCGCAGAAATTTTCCCATGGTTCAGTTCCCTGCTAATGCCGCTCAATTTTCACAGCAGTGTAGAGCAATCACAGTTGATTCCAAGTGATGTCCATGTTTACTGTCATTCATAGCTCGATGAGTATAGTATCAGTGAGTATAGTATTGGTATACTTTTAGCTTTACTGGATATCCACTGCACAACAGTGACTGAGGATATTGCTAGTCAACACATTTGGTCTCTTGTGGTTTTCTTGTATATGAAATTAGTTTATAACCCAGAGAATCTAATTAGCATTTTTCGAAATGTAAATCAATCCATAATGCCACAGCTAGCTGTCTGGAATGACTTCAAAACCAGGGGGTGAAGAGAGACCCATTAACCTCTGATGGCAGCTCAGTGATGAATTTTCAGGCTTTTATCTACTACAGATTTAGAATTTATAAAGGTATGACCTCCACCATGGTAAAATCTAAGATGCTCTTGACTGTCTGTAAAATTTTGCTAATTGTCCCATGTGCTTTAATTAAAAAGGTTGGTGTCAGTTGGATCAATTGGTGTCATTTTCATTCACCTTCATCCTTTGTGATTCATAATGCAGATGCCGTGTTTGCTCTAAGAAATATTAAAAAAAAAAAAAAAAATTAAAAATAACATCAACACAATTAAGTACTGCATGCATTTGCTTTATTTTGGGGGACAAAAAACGTTTTATAAAAACAGTAGTATTTGAAATTTATTGACATCCTGCCAATCACAGAAAGGAGTTCAATAATGAAACAAGCAACTCCTATACAAATAGTCTGTCTGTGAGTGTTACCTTGGCTGAACCAGGAGATACTCAATATGCTAGTCTCCATTTCTTTGGTGTAATCCAACTACTTTTGGTTGGTTGTAAGGGAAATAAAAAGTGTGTGAATTTTGCTTGACTTTCTCTTTTCTAGCAGGGCTTTCCTTAAGCTTTATTTTCAGATACCATTTTGAGGTAAAATTAGAAAAGTAGGAATTAGATTGTTTTTTGTATTGTCATATTTAATCTTTTCAGGATAATTAGAATGAGGTATTTTCCCTAGTTGCATTTTCTAGGAAAATGCTGAAGAAATGCTCTTCAGGGGTTTGTATGCATATAATGATGTAGGTCTCCAATTACACCGCTCTGTATACATGCGTCACTAGTGAATTATTTAGTTACAGACCTTTGCATGTTATAGGCTAAAAGTCTGTAAAAATTATGGTAAGTAATTGTGACAGTAATACCTTTTTAAATGGTTTGTGGATTGCATGTTGGGTAGAAATTCTGGCTTTTAAAAATATAGTCTAAATATTATATCGCCTACTTAATTGAATCAAATCTATAAATGTAGAGAGAGCAAATATAAAGGTATATCCATCTTTACATGTGTTGCTGTCTCATCTAGTCATGGTAGCCTGTACTCCTAAATATTTGGTATAGATATTTTCCCTGAAAGAACACAATATTTGCTGCACTTGTGAGGTTATGGATATCTTCAGTTCCAGCTGGTTGCTTTTTGTAATGCTGTCCTTTTTCCTCTGTAATCACATTGTCTGAGAAAACATTGGAGCTGTTAGTGTTAAATGGGAACTAAGCCTTGTGTGTTTTTTTTCTGATAAATGAAGCTCTGCAGACTGCAAAACCAATCCCTATAGTGCACAATTAAACCCACCTGGCAGGATTATGTGTAGAAACACCAGCATTCTGAAAGGCTTGGTTGTATTTGGCAGAAAAGATTCTAACTGTGAACAACTTGGTGGTTGAATAACTGGAGAAAGACATGTCGTCTGATCCATCACACAAACAGTTCTCTGGATAAACATTAAATTAGAAGAGAAATTCAGCAATCTACTCTTGTCATTTGGTCAAAAGTAACTCCTTTGGGGTTTATGCAGAAACTGTTGCAAAATACTGTCCTTGTATTAAAAGATTATGTAAAAGTGTTTTCACAGACAAGGCGGTGCCATATCAGTACTGGGAGATCATCAAAAGCTTAATCATGACCTGTTCCAGACATTACAGTTATAAAACGGCTTCTAGCATATGGCTCAGAGATGAATGCTTTTTGGCTGCAGTTACGATTTGCCTTTTTCTCTGATGTACTGGTGAAAGTGTGAGGATGATGGAAATGTTTCCTAAACCTGATGTGCCTCATTTTTGCCATCTTTACTAATATTCTGCCCAACAAAATAAACTTCAGTACCTGGTTATACTGAAAACATTGAGGATAACTTATTGTAAATCAACAGCATAACCCGAGATCTCTTGTAATCAAATATCGGCATTTGGCTGGTTTTAAACTAGATAAATCTGAATAAATCAAATTTTACCATCATCTTTTATTCATACTAGTGTAGTTGAAGGTGGTGATAAGAAAGCCATGAGCTGAACATTCCAGGTTGTGGTCCCAAGCAGATTAAACACAATGTCATTAGTTTGGTGCTTCTTCATGAACCTGTCATTAACCTTACTCTCGGGGATTAGAGAAATATATTAGGTGAACATAGAAAGCAAAGGAGCCATTAAATGTTAAAAAGCTATTGATTATTGTGTAAATCTCTGCGCTAATACAGATTTTGTACAGTCTATTAAACTTGGTGATCAGCTTTTCATGTCCGTAACTACTGTGAGAATGTTCGTGGTACATTCTGAATGCTTATTTTATTTTTTTATTTAATTATTTATTTAAATGCTGCAACTTTTTTGTTGTGAAAGATTTGTGCTGGCATGGTGAGATTATTCTTTATGAGCTAATACTCAAGTTAATTTTATTTGTGATGACTTGCATCCCTACATTTTGTCTATGGATGATCCCTGTTAAGGGCTGACACCTTGTAAAGGTCTGGTTAGGGCTACACACCTGAACCTGCCAGGAAAGACTGTGGCCTCCATAACCTTGTATTTGAGAATGTTATGTTGCTACTAGACAAGCGACATGTAACAGATGCTAATTTAAATAAATCCACACATCATGAAAATTACAGAGAAAAGGAAAAAAATATTAAACTATTTCATTATTTAAGCTTGTGACGATGCAATGGAAAAGAAATGATATCTGTGCTGCTGCCACGTACACAAGGAGTTTTTACACTATTTCCCATTAAGAAAATACATCATTAATGATGTGAGTTTGCTACAGATCATTTGAATGCCTCCATTAACCTAAGTAACCTCATTATCAGTTGTTAAACATTTGAAACACTCTGTTCTTTATAAATTGGAAGAAATCCTGAACTTCACTTTAGCTTATGGCGCACAACAACCCACTGTAACCCTGCAATGTCCATTCCTGGTTTTTCTGGGATGTGGAGCCTTTTTCAGCATCTTTATTAGGTTCAAGAATAAATGTAAACTTGGCCAGGACATCTTTTATAGTATAGGCATGGTCTATAATTTTAAAGGGAAATTCATAAGAGCACATTTGTCAGTCGTGTTTGAAATTAAATTACATAACAGTCTTCTGAAATTAATGTAGTGCAAGAGGCAATTGGTCTCTCAAAAAACTTGATCATACAGTAAAATTGGTGCTGTTCAAAATGGCATATGGCAAAATAATTTGATATCAAGGCCTTTTTGTTCTTTTTAGGTTTGATTCTTTCTAGAGGTGGGTTAGTCAAATATTTATGTATGCTACTGTATTTTAATAGGTAAGTAAATGCCTTCTGACTACATCTCTGAAATATTGCTCATGTTAGATAGAGGACACTGCAGTATTTTTCTTGCAGACTATCCTATACAGATTGGCCATAATTGTAGGTGTGTTTGCTTTGAATGCTTTTGGGTTAACATTTGTGATCATTTTGCATATTTGTTAAAATCCCAATGACCTCTGGACCCTGTGATATTAGAGATTATCATGAGGCCATTTACTGTATGCTGTCATTTTTATAAAAATGATCTTGTTGAAGTTTCTGTATATGCCTGACATGGAAAAGTTTGAGAAACAACCGTTAACTATGAAATTTGTACTTTGTTAAAGACATTACAAATACTGTGTATGAGGTGGGCTTCTTGGTGGACTTAGCCTATATGAATTAACACAGGGTACTGACCCACCCCATCTCATATGCGTTGTCTTTCTTCTGTGCTTGTTCCTCGCTCACTGCCATCACCCTTTGACTGCTCATTATAATAACAGAACTGCCGTTGAGAGATGTTGTGCACTTTGCTTGTGGAGGATAGTGTTGATTCAAGAAAAGGCCACAGTTATGGGAGTGTTCAATGCCTTAAAACATTGGAGGCAGGAAAACAAAACAAAATTTAGTACGCCTGTGTTGTGGGAAACTACTTCAAGCTGGTGAGAAGGCTTCCAGCTGCTGTTCCCATGAGGCACAACAGCATAACAGAATCTGTGCCATTGAGTATTGTGCTGTATGTTCTACAAAATCCTCCCATGGTTAAGATGTTTCCTCAAAATAATACACTTTGTGTAAACTTGTGTGACAGGTGTTTTGTGTTAAATTGCAATAAATATATGGATTTCAACACCGTGTTTAGCACTGATGCCACACATCTCCTGGGACTTCTGTTTAATTTCTAGTTCATTCAATTTATATGTGGAGTTTATTATTTTCCCTATGTCCTTTTGGGCTTCTCCAGGAAGTCTACTTTCCACCTACATCCCAAAAATGAACATAACGGATTAATCAGTCTTAAAATTTACAAGGTGTGGTCGTGCGTACGACTGCATTTTTGATGAGCTGGCATCCTGTTCAGGGTTAGTTCCCGTTGCCTCCCTTTTGTGTTTGATTCTATGCAACCCAGTTATAAAATGAAAATCGTATCCTGAAAAAATGAGTAGTTAAATATAACAGCAACTGAATGTGTCTGTCTGTATAGGACAGATTCATTTGAGGTGAAACACAGATATAATGTAGTGATTTCATGTGCTTGGCTTGTGGAACATTTGTAGTGTCTAACATCCTTTACATTCTGCTCATATGTTGGTTTGTGAGTCCTGCTTCCTAGAGTGAAGTCCTTTTTGTTGTTCAGAATGCTTTTAGTTGATTTAACCTCGGTAAGAAACTACAGACTGTATTGCTAAGCTCACTGATCATGCTAAGGTTTCCTTCTTTATTGTAATTTTATTCTTCTACCTTGGTTGAACTTATTGGCACATCCCAATCTGAGGTCATTGTCCTCCCTGAAATTGAGTGGAGCTACAAGAATCTTAGACTTTGCTCTGGGTAAAGGTGATTGTGAGGTTGATGGGGCAATTTGTATAGTAGAGTCAGTTTTGTTGCTGTTGTCTTAGACCAAGTCTTTAATAAAGGTTTTATATGCCAGTATATAGCTCTATTAAGTATTTCCATGAGCCCTAGGTAGTGACTGAGGGAACACAATTGCTAAAACAAGTACTTTTAAAACGTGGTACCCTTCCATAGTGGCTAGGCATTACTTGCTGTGGTAAGGTGAGGAGTGAACCTTGGTGTAAAATCACTACCTCTGCAGATGGAGAGGACCTAGCGAGGCAAGTAATTAGGGTGCTTTCTTAGCCCTTTACACAAGTGAGATATGATTGATGCCCTTTGGGAGAGTAAATGGGACTACAGTACACCCAAAATGCCTTGGATTTATGAGTTATCTTAGCTGGTCTGGAAGTGTCTGATAAGTTGCCAGGAAGACCTGGAAACTGTTGTTGGAGAAAGGGAGGGTTGGTCTGTCCAGCTCTGTCTATTACTATTGTAACTTCATTAGTGAAGCTAAAAGTGGAATGAAACTTAAGTTAGCACATAATAGAGCCAAAATGTGATGATGCTGGGTAATAAACACTTCTTGGAGCGGAATAATACCATAGTAAGCTCCATGTTATTCCTGAACCCATTTCTCCCAAAGTAGGGCTATGTTATCTTTTGCACATATAGTGTGAAGACCTACAGGTTAAATGACATATCCATGACCATAAAGCGCATATGAAGTAGGAACTGAGCAAAAAATCTTGAAGTTTATAGTACAACCAGTAACGATGCACTGACTGCATGATAACGTGCAGTGAATACACTTGACTTGAGCATTCCTAGTACGTTTATCATTCGTTTGCTCAGAGGTTGATGCGCTTGCTGCATTCTGAGCAACTCTTCTGTTTTCCACCCTAGTGGCCCGCTTCTTCTCTTCTTACACCGACATCTTTTCATGTTAAAACTGATAAAGTCAGTGTTTGTGTTGCAATTAATTAGTACGTATTCTTTAATTGTACATTTAATCTGGCACTTAAGTCTTCAATCTGCCTCGAGAATGATTTGATATGAAGAGGTAGGGGAAGTGAGAACGAAGGTGATAGAGATGAGAACAGCGTCCGTATGCATGCCCCGCCCTGCTGCCGAGAGTGGATTCCGCGATAAAATTAAATTTACAAATAAACAGAGGAATAACCTTGGAGGTCATTCATCACCCTGAAAAGCGGATAGTAGACATCACATAGTATATGTGTACCAAATTTCAGGTCATCAGTCAAATGGTTTGCAAGCTGCAGGTGATTTAAAATCCTGGACAGACAAATGGACAACCACAGTAGTGTATTATATATAAAGATGTATAAGCCACTATGTGTGCTACCTGCAGATAAACACTAAAAACAAAATGCTTTTTCTTGTTCAGTCATTATTTCCAAGGTATAACGATGCGAATGTGAAATGTATATTAGGAAAGGCAAAAAGGCTTGTTCTCATTGTTCTAATGATTATTAAATATATTAAGTCACAATGTGGCTGTTTGGTGCCATGCAAGGAGAAATTTTTTTAGATTTATGCTGTGAATTGAACCAAATGCCTGGCAGACCTCTTGTTAATAACTGATGACCATCACAAATAATTTATCTTTTAGTAATATAAATAGGATTCTAGATTTACATTTGCTTATTTATTTTGAACGGAACAGTTACTGACATTATTCAAATAATTAATAATTGAAAATATTTTCATTGTGGAAAAATTCAGAAAGGTAAATGGTTACAAATCCATATAAACTGAAGTGAATGCTACTTCAATACCTCATGGGCGAATGCATTTGGATTTTTTTTTTTTAAATATGCTGATGGAAACTGCACTACTACAGCATTGATATTGAATCACTGAATGTGTGGCAGGAATTTATTTTGTGATATTTTTTTAAGGCCAGTAATGGAAGGGCCATGTTAAATGCTGTTGCTTTACAGCTGGGTTGACTCTGCATCCAGTACAGAATCTGTACTTGTATTAAGCAGGAGTAGACAGTGGATAGATACTTGTATTAAGGAGGATGATGCGGGGATGCCTTTTGTTTGGCTTGTGGCTATCACTGGTTATGTGGACTGTCTGTGCATTTTCTGTCTGTCTTGTGGGTTTCCTCCTATCTCTCAAAGATAGATCAGTTAAGATAGTTGGTGACTGAAAATGTTTTGATAGACTAGTGCCAATCCAGATTTGTGTCTTCTACAAGTAACTTAATGCAATCTTGTAAAATGAAATCGGGAGTCATAAAACTTATTGGATATTTTATTATGCTTAGCATTTCACATGACTGTTTCTACGTTAAAATTTGCATTTATTTTGGCGCTATGGGATTTTAGAATGATTTGATTTAATGTTGTGGTTGTCTTTACTTGCTCTATATCTTACCTTCTGTTACAAGTACACATTAAAATTCCATTCTTTAAAAGCAAACAGTTCCATATGCTTCTCATACATGTATATTAATTGAACACTAGAAGACTAATAAATCCTTCATGTGTGTATTTGAAAATGTCCAGATGAATAAAAGTGTTTTATTGTCGCTGTGCAGACAAGTAAAAGTGGGGAGAATTCATTAGCCATTGTAATATTTCATTATATTTTCAGTCAGATTAGTTTGGGGATACTTTTTAAGTTTGTAAAGAAGTTGAAAAAAGTATTAGTTTAAACGAAATGGAAAATTCTAGGCAGACTAACAGTATATGTGATGACTCTTGCCATCTCCCACTTATATTGTAACATAGCTTCACACTTTATATTTCAGCTGCAAAGGCAAACTCCGGTAATATAAGTTATGGTGTCTGTAATTGTTCTCTCCCAAATCAGATGCTCAAATGACACTGCTAATGATTAAGGCATCTTTGGCAAGAAAGGAAAGCTGGCTGTTTATTCTCAGATCACTTTTGAAGATTAGTTTTCTAGAGGGTGAGAAGATCATTCTGTTTCTCAAGTTTGTTTGTGTAGCTGTTTGGTAAGCTGACCCAGTATCTCTCTGGATACTTTTTAAAAGTAGTCGCAGTGTCCATATTCTAAAACAAACATGTCAAGAATGCACAATCTCTCTATATAGGCAGGATAACAAGCCAGCTATAAAACATAGGTCCTCAAAGCTGTGAGTTAACACTGCAAACATCTGTGCCAATGTGAGGACTACCTTGGAAGATCACAGTTCGTACACTATTTAAAAACACCTGAAGGCAGCTCCAGCACCTACAGTGAAACATGAAGACCATTGTAATTGAAACAATTAAAAAGTTTTGTCAGAATCTTGCTTTCCTAACAGTGAAGATGTGCTAATATACGCTTTGTAGTCCAGGAATCACAGTGAAACACCTGTGAATACCAACAGACAAAGATAACTTACAAGTATGTTGACAGCTAATGAATATATTGCTAACACATACCTGCTTTGCTGCTGGAACCAGCTGGACTGGTTTACAACTGGGAGTTTTTAACTGTCTTTCTGACCCTCAAAATAATTATGGTCAATTTATCAGTGCAACATCTCATGAAAGAGACACTGCTTTTTTAGCTTAGGAAATACTTTTCAATTTATCTGTGAGAATTAGACACCTTTTTAAGGGCTTTGGTCTTCAGTATGTTAGAATGTAATTTAGCCAGTGAAAATGTAATAGGTGAAATAGAAATGGCTAGTTTTGACTAGCATATAATTAAGTCTGCTGAAACTGAAATTAATTGCATTTCCTAAAATGTATTAAATGGCGACAGCTTTTAGGAACCATTTGGTGTTCGTGTTATTCAGGTTCATTTTTATTTATTGCAAAAAAGAAGTACATCCCTGTGTTTGCTGTAGTCTGTTATTTATTGTAGAATATCTACATAGGACTTTGTCTGCAGGGGCAAATGTATTACTTTTCCTTTTTCAGATTATTTCAACACTACACAAAAAATATACAAAAAAAAAAATCTATGATTCCTGTATATCAACATTAAGTTCTTATGGAAAACTAATCGAGCTGTAGGAAATTGCATTTGAATTGACACATTGTTTCTACACAGTAGCAAGTTTGTTTTCTCTGGTTACTATTGTTTCCTTGCACGTTGAGAAAGATGTATGTGATAGGTTAATTGATGGTTGTAAATTTGCCTTCTATGAATGAATGTGTTTGTTTGATTCTGTTTTGTAATTATATGGCATCTCCTCCAAGGGTGTTTACAAGTTATGATTGTTCCAGGGTCTTTAGCCCCCTTTGTGGGTGTTGGAGTATAAACATACAACATCAAGTTTTTGCATTCCCCCTTAGGGTTTCAAACATGTTTAGAATATGTATAGAACTTTGAAAAGTGTGTGTGGTTTTTAATAATAGAAGAATGAAAAGACCACGGACTTGGCACCTAAGGGCTGATACCACTAATGTCCTTAGGGAATCATTTCAACTTTATGCTAAGTTTGTCAGTATAGGCTTTGGCTTGCACCTTGTTTTTTTCCTGTGCTAAACACAACATGGCATTAGTGGACATCTAAGCAAGTACTCTTAGAAGTCTTCATCTCTTACTGTAGTTTTATTTGGCAATAGGAAGAAATGTGGAATTTTCATAATATGATGTAGTGACCTACTAAGCTGTCAGTATTTTGACTTTGCCTGTAACCTAATGTGTAACATTGACCAAGTTACATAGCCTTTTAAAGTATGCTGTGGGTCTTTACAATTTAAGCCCATCCTGTCACAGAAAAATGTGTGGTATCAAGTAAAGGTGTGGTTTTAGCCCCCCCAGTGGTATTTGCAAAGTAGAATTCGTTTTTAAAGATAATTGGTTCATTACCTTAACATTTTGACAGCAAGAAAGAGAAGGAGTGTGTAAAAGAGAAATTGCAAAGGGCAAGATAATTATCTGGCAGTGCAAGTAGTGGAGCTATAAAAAGTTGACAATGAAAACAGTTGTGCTGCTATCCTTGATGGATCACAGGTCACCAGTTTACTCCATCTTCACGTAGCCGACAGGCTTAAGAAATGCCGACATGCGGACCGTTAACCGCTAGATGTTATCAGGAGATTGTTCTGGAAGTCTGACCATCAGGAACCGGCCTTTTGTAATGCGACAGTACTTCATTTGCGCCACCACCAGCGTAACCCAAAGATTACAATGTTTGCCGTCAAGAAAGGGAAGCAGTTAAACCAGGGTTTGCATTCAGTCTTAACCTTACCAAAATAGCAAGAGGATATTTGGTTGTTTTTTTTTTTTTTTTTTTTTTTTTTACACAGTAGCCTCTAAAATACCGACTCTTAAGGTGCAAAGAACAGGGGTCACATTGTGCCCTGATAACAATAAAGCTCACCTCATGCAGTATAAGTAAGTTCATGATCACAAAAACCATCCATTTTATTTTTGGAGCTCGCTTTATCCAGCTTTTGCCAAGGTATCTTGTATTGTGTCCCGGTAGGAACCGAGGCCGGACAACCAGAACATCGACGGACACATTTGCATATTTGTATAGTCGCAGTCTAATCCAAAACCATATAATTCAGATTGTCAATTTAAAATATACCGGCCACGGTTTAGTTGACGATGTTGGCGAAGATGCAGCCACATCTCTATTTTATGGAGGAAACGGCTACTAAAACTGTCAAATAATGTACAATAAGGCGGGGTTGGAGAGATCCTGTGTACGCCTTTTACTGACTCGAGTGTGTAATTAGGTGTAAAAATTCCTTGGGTGGTGAGTGGAGTTTGCTGGTTCTTCACTAAACTATCATGATATTAGTAAGTGAGGGATGTGTACGTGAGTGTTAGCTACGAAAGAGTAGACGCCTGGCTAGAATTGTTTGTTACGTGGCGCTGGATATGATCCGTTCAGTCACGGGGATGGTGATTAAAATATATATATATATATATATATATATATATATATATATATATAGATCAGATCAGGTCACATCCCTAGGTGGCAAATATGATGAATTGCTTAGAATTACCGTATAGTTAAAAAATGTCAGTTCATTACGAATGATTACAAATGATCGTCAGTAGTTCCTTTGCAGCTTAACCCTGTTAACAATGTTCTCTGTTTTCTTAAATATTTCAGTTGTGGTTACCTTCATAGTAAACATTTTTTGTGCTGTGGACGTTTGGTTGATGATAAAATACCCGTTATCCAAACCGTGAATATATGTCCAATATGTTCAAATACAACACGATACAGTAATTCCCCTATAGATGTCTCAATGAGTTTCCACCTTTCTTTCTATTGTTATCCAATAATAACTGGACCTTATTTTTGCACTTGTTAATATTTTGCTAACACTGAAGATCGTATGGGGCGTAGCGTGTATTTGACAATACTGACTGTGAGAAATATATTCTTAAATGCACGACAGAACTTTCTTTGGTGGTGTTTCGCTGTGGTTGTTAAAGTCATGGCTTTGATTTCTCAAAATCCACCCTTGCTTAAGAGGTTTGGACAAATATTGAAGCTGCATTCCTAAAACAGTAAACTCGGAATCCATAAATAATTTTGGTCAGGTCTCAACAATTGTTAAGCAGAGGTAATATACAGTATGTGTCGAAAACAAGCTGTGTTATTCCCTTCCAGGGCACCACCTTTATTTTGCTGATTGGGTTATTTATTTGTGGAAAGTCACATTTTTAAATATTACAAAGACAAATATTTAGACAACGTAAATGTGTATGGTTAAAAAAAGAACACACTTTTTAAATTCATGAAGTTGTACCTGTTGCTGTCGCTTATGCACAATAATCCAAGTAAGACAGCAAGAGAGATAAAAAATAAATAAAAATAAAGTACGCACCTCTCTTTAGCCGCAGTGCACTTCCTGTATTCAAGTACAATCAATACTTTGATGCCTTTTCCCGAACGCACAATCCGTTAAGTGGCATTTAAATTATCAATAAAACTGGGTTTCGGATATTCAGTCCGAATGACTAAGCCGATACCATATATTCCGCCGTTATATTTGGTCCTCTTGATGTTTTATATAATTTGTCCGCTTTTTCCTGTTGACGACTCTAACGAGAAGATCCATCCCGCCTGATAATAGCGCATCTCGTTTGAAAAGGGGAGAAAGCCGATGTGTGCTTAGCCACGTTTTGTAATCCGCGATGTGTAAGTCGCTCTGACGCAGTGTTTCCTACACCTCGTGGCTTCCCCGGCTTGATGCGCTTGTCTTTGAGTTTCCATCCGAGGGCGCGTTGGCTTTTGAAGAAGCGCAAAACTAGCCAATCGACAGTGCTTCCAAAGACCCCACTCCACCCCCACCACCTCCGCTTTGTAACCTTAGCGCGTGCTTCTTGGTTCATCAGTTGCAGGAAGAGTCCCGCAGAACTGCTTGGAGAGGAACGATCGATGCATTTTTCTCTTTCTTTTTTTTAAGTTTAAAAACAAACAAAAAGGAAACTGCTTTTTCCAGCAGCATAGTGAGAAAAGCGACTTTAATTTCAAATGCGCTATATACTGTACGTACAGTAAATGCATTCTTCTATGTCGGCATTCCATCACGTTATATTAACAAGAAACGTGAGGAATGTATTAAAAAAACCTTGTCACTAAACCTTGTCACTTATTTTACACTATTTCTGTTATGTCTGCTACTCTCCAATTCCGAACTATTGACAAATTGGACAACTTCTTTTGGAAGAGAAAACCTATTACTAACTCCGTTGTTTACAAAATCCAAAATGACCAATAAACAGGTGATCTTATGCCAGCATGGGGTGATAGTGAAGCTGCCAGCTGGAGATGGTGGCATGGAGTGTTGGATAATAACTTTTGTATATTTATAGCTAATTACAAAGCACTGTATTCACTGAAATGACACTGTGATTAAAGCTTTATCAGTTAAAGCATTATTATGAGTAATGAGTTTATGAAACATCTCTAACATGTTCAGAGTAAATACTTCATATTTGTCATTGTATATAAGATTATCTGCTTCTGTTTTAATATTATCATTCTTGTAGTAAAATTGAGACATGCAGAGAATGTATTGAAATTTACCTTATGTAACATAATTAGAAAATGCAGCATTGGTTGGAAAAGTAACTGTCATCTAAAATTTTTTAGTTCTTTTGAAAGTGCACAAAGCAGAGCTTGAAGTAAGCAGGTACTCCAAGGTATATAGTGGCCACTATCCTAGAGTAACAACACCTTTTCTTTTAGCACTAGGGGGCCTGAAAATTTTACATCAGTCGTCGTGGGGGGAACTTGATTGACTGTCCATGTAAGGAAACAATCAAAGTTTCACTATACCGGATCCTTTTCTTAGCATACTGGCACGTTAGAGATTTCGATTTTGAATAAAGATTTTCACTCTAATGAAAAGTATGCCATTGTTTCCAGTTCAAGAGACAGGGCTGAGGTTAAATGTTTGATATAATGGATTGCTCATATACAGCATCTTGACTTGAGTAGCAGTACCTTTTTCTAAATGTTCATTGAGACCCCCCCCCCAACACAACAACTGCACATTGATCGACTGTCAGTGTATCAGAACATTCTACATTTCACCGTACTTTGTGTCGAAGTATCAGTCAGTACCTTACCGCAAACCTTCACAGAGGACTTTTGGATTGAATGTCACTGTATTGCCATGAAAAGAGTATCACAAGTAATTTGGTGCCACTTGAAGCACGGGTACAAAATAGAATTAAAAATCCTCATCTACAAAATATGATGAAGAGAGACCTGAAAATACAGTAAGCATTAATTGTTCATGTATAGCATTATTACGAGTGTTTAACTGATGTTCTCTCTCTTGAACTGGAAACGATGGCATACTTTCTATTAGAGTGAAATTTATTTATTTAAAATTCTACCTTAACAAGATCAGAAGGACAAATTGCCTCAAAACAATCTATATCTACTTTGATCACACAATCAGGGTGGAAATGGATATCCAATAAAAAGACAGCATAGTCATTATGACCAGTGCTGTGGAGTAATTGAGCATTGGATGTCATGTAAAGTCAATAACAAAATTTTTAATTTATCCAGAGAACACTTTTTAGTAAAAGCATTTTATGTTAAAGCAAGACCTCATCTCAATGATTGTGGCAACACCTCCCACTTTAGAAAGCATATTACACTTGGCTGTAACTGGAGACTCTTGTCTATGATCCTGTATTTACATATGACGGTAATTAGTTACACCAGGAAGTGGTGCTCCAATTTTTAGAAAAATGGTTCGTCGATTCAGAACCCAAGGTACCTGGGTAATGAATAAGATGGTGGGATCCACTGCACAGACAGAGTACCTTCCAAAAATATTTGTTATAGGTGTATTATTTTAGCCATCTCCAGGTGTTAATAATACTTTCTTCCACCTCATGGGAGATGTCAGTCTCATTGCTAAGATGAATTGATGCCAGCCCACTACAGCTCAGAATGCTTCATATCCAACAATATGCTAAATTCACCAGGAGATAATTAGTTAATAGAAGATATTACAATGGATGCTGTTAGACCGCTGTCTGAGGTGTTATCCAGCTATCAGTGGCAAGCATCATATTTTTGTAGATGCTGGAATATTTTGATGTTGATGCTGTAGATGCCATGATGTCCTCTCAAACGATCTGCCAAACCTTTCTCACAGTTGTGCTGGGTCAGCATGGTCTAATTTTGTTTTTTTTGAGTGCAAGTGTTGGAAGCAGGAAAAGCGTACAAGCATAAGGATCTGAGTGACTTTGACAAGCATTGGAAGTCCTAGCCTTCAAAAGCATCAGGGATGCCCTCTTGTGCATCTACTATGTACCTTAAGGAACATGTACCAATAGGTGTCCAGAGCACGCAATTCTGAACTTTCATAAATTAGGACAACTGGTGACAGGGTCATGGGCAACCAAGTCTAAGTCTCATTGATGTGTGTGGAGAGAAGTCTAGCCTGTCTGGTCCTATCACACAGAAGAGATACTGTAGCACAATTGGTTAAAAAAAAAAAAAAACAAACAACAAACTTTATGCTGGTCTTGAGAGGGAGTTGTCAGAACTCGCAATACATCACAGCTTGCTGCATATGAGGCTGTGTAGCCACAGACCTGTCAGAGTGCCCCTGCTGATCATTGTCCACCAATGAAAGTGCTTACAATGGGCATGTGAGCATCAGAATTGGGCCATGGTGCAATGGAAGAAGGTGGCCTGGTCTGATGAATCATACTTTTTTTTTTTTTTTTTTTTTTTTTTAGATCATGTGGATGGCTGGGAGCGTGTACGTCATTTATTAGGAGAACAGATGGCAGTAGAATGCACTATTGGAAGTAGGTAAGCTGGCGGAGGCAGTGTGACACTTAGGGCAGTGTTCTTCTGGGAAACCTTGGGTCTTTGCATTGACGTGGATATAACTTAGATACATACCACCTTCTTAAAGATTTCTGCAGACCACGTACACCCCTTCATGGCCACAGTATTCCCTGATGGCAGTGGCCTCTTTTGGTAGCTCAACATTCCTTGCCACAGTACATAAATTGTTCAACAATGGTTTGAGGAACATGACAAAGAGTTAATGCTGCTGACTTGGCCTCCACTTGGTCCCACCTCACATCTTACAAGGCTTAAAGGATCTGCTGCTAACGTCTTGGTGCCAGATATGACGGGACACATTCAGAGGACTTGTGGAGTCCATGCCTCGATGAGTTAGGGCTGTTTTGGTGGTACGAGGGAGACCTACACAATATTAGGCAGGTGGTTTTAATGGTGTGTTTTATCTGTGTGTGTGTGTGTGTGTGTGTGTGTATAATTTACACCGTTAAGGAAATCAGCTTTGTAGTTTAAAGTACAGTAGCATGAGTTCTAGGTTACTCTTCATAGTAAAGACTTTTTAAGACTACCTGTCGTTTGGGTATACAATTGATTACATGAACAGCGCTACTGTTTTGAATTTTATGAGGCAGGTAGAAGATAACCTAGAAATATGAGTTACTCTGCGTATACTTTTTGTCAAAACGGTTGTAGCCAATAACATTTGGGCAAAGACGATAAGTGAGAAAACATGGTAGGATATACAGATGGCTTAACTGCCTCAGGCATAAGGGCATCATTGCATTGCAGTATCCAGATATAGGTTGGTGAATAATTTTGGTCTGCTAACACGAAACTCTGTGAGCTTTGATTCATAACTTTGTTTTTGGCTGAGTAATATTTTGTTGAATCCTCCAGTCGTTTCCAGTTGTTGTTGCCTCTCCCCTCTAAAAGTTATTCCATCTAACCAAAAATAGATTATCGTTCAAACAATCAATTCCATCAAATTGCTTTATTTATTTATTTATTTTTTTTACTACAGGTGGTGTAGGAATCTGGGGGCATATATTAGCACAGGCAGTGCAAGGCGGAAACGTTTGTACTTTATTTGTACCAGCAAGTATTTACATTTTCTGAAGCAGTGTAATGACTTAGTGGACTTCTGGGAGCTGCTAATTTATCCCAGGCCAAGGCAGCAATCAGGCCTAGACAGGATGCCATTCTATCACAGGTCTCTTTATACTCCATTTCTTGAATTAACAGAACTTGCATATCTTTAGGATGTTGTAGAAAGCTGGATCATCTGTGGGTAAGTTGTGCAGGGAAAATGTGAGCATCAGTATACTGCACAATTGTGCCGACAACAGATGGATTGAAATGAGATAAATCATGGAACAGGATAACGCTGTAAACATCACAGCAAGGACAATATTGCACAAGATAATGTGTTTTGTTGTTTGGACATGCAGGCTAAGTGGCTCATACTCCATGTGTGGCTTATTACTTGACACATTGTGATACATTAACATTGACCAGCTGATGTGTTTTGTACATCACTGACCCTCTTCACTTAGAATTGCATTTATAGTAAATGAGTGCTACCATATAGAAATAAGACTGACTTGATAGTATTCTTTAAAATGTATGGCTGAGGGGGTTTACATGATCATGACTAAAATATACAAAATCAGAAGGCAGCCGTTGTGTTGGCGGCTATCTTGTATTTACTGTGTTTCTAGAGTGTTTTTGGTTATATGTAAGAACAAAAACAAAAGAGAGTTGTCAAATTCAGGGCACGGCAGAAACAACCATGTCAAAGCGACAACATTCACTCTCAACAAGAAATATTTAAGTAAGTTTTCAGCTTTATTCCACTGTATTGAAGCTCTTCAACGTAAAACACCCTGCTGATAGTAAGTATATTTGTGTACTAAAAATGACAGTTCCTGTTCAGTTATCTTTCCAGGAAAGCGTCAGGATTCCCCTTTCACTGAATGAAAAGGAAGCTAAAGTGCTGTTGTTCTGTTAGTTTTTTATTAGTAAAGCCCTGTTGTTAGTACGGTTTCTCCTTAACTATTGAGATGGCCTATAGTGCTGGGCTTCAGGCTTATTCAGCATTGATTATATAGGAAATGGTTTATCATTTTCAGATAAAAATGGTGGTGACCATAAACATTAACATTTATTTCAGTGGTTTCATTGTCATGTGTTGCAGGCATTTATATAAAAGGAACAGTTGAAAACAAATAAAGAAGTTGATGTGGGCGATTGCAGAAGTAATTCTGATTAAGTGTTTGAGTTCTGCATCCATTTACTCTGACATTTTTGGCAAGATTCTTTTCTCTTTACTCTGCTTTATGTATTGAGTAGCCACTTGGATCAAGTTCTTTCAGTATGTAGTCATTTTGATTAGGGTGAGTGAGAATGGAAAACATGAAGAATTTTAGGAATACTCGGCATAAAACAGAAGCAGTCCTGTAAATGTTTAAAACCAGTAGCTGTTGGCTTGACATTTTATGCCCTTCGTAACAGGAAAGCAAATGAAAATCTGAGACTAAACGTGTTGCTTCCTGTGATATGCAGAACCAAATATAGGCCACATATTACCTCTTCACACTTAGACATTTCTGCATTACAGGAAGCATGTGAAAGTTACAATAAAGTACCAAAGCTTTTTTCTTAATACAGATGAAGTGAAGTGTTTTTTGTTTTTTTGTAGAAACCACAGATCACACACAGAAAGTCATTTAAATAGCTACTGGGAATAAACAGAGCATTGGCTTCCTTTTCAAATAAAACCATGGTACATTAGGCAGTCATTTCCAGCTTAATTTCTAAATGAGAAGTCATTTCTTGTCATTTTATGAAACAGTGTTTTTAGCTTATCAGAAAATTTTTAATATTATAGATTTTGATTGAATTGGATAAGGTTCATTTTAATAAGATTGGTCCGTCTCAGAATGTAACCTCACTGCTCTATGAAATTGTCCTCCAGATTGTCTCACAAACTTATAGCCCAAAACTACAAACTTGCACAATGACTAACAGCATAACGTGTGTTTGTTCTCCTTGCGTTTGTTCTGTTCTGCCAAGGTGGCTGTGAATCCGGTTGTAGTGTAAATGTATCTTTGTTGATTTGGTAGCCTTTAACGCTGATGGAGTCCTAATATAAAACTAAGTAATGTATGACCCTGTATAAGGCACTTAACCTATCAGCACTACAGTTAGAGAAACAGCTCATGGCAAGTGAACTTTGAAAGAGAGAAACACGATATGCCAAGTTTTAATAATATCAGAAAGCATGCCTATAACAAGACTTTTTTCAAATAAGATGTTTGCATTTTGTTATATTGGAAATCAAATAACATTGTAAATAAATAGATTTAAATGGTTTAACTTCAGTCTTCACAAATTTGTCAGACTGTACATAACCACATTGACCAGTGGCAGTTGTTGAGGATGAGAAGTGACTTCACTTTTCCATAGAAAACCGGGTGCTCAATTTTTTGCTGTGCTAGGAAGCTTTTAGTATTGAAAGAATATTACAGTAAGTATATGTCGCTGTTTGAGTAAATAACTGTCTCCCTCACATGAAAGGATAAAATGTTAAAAAAAAAAAATACACTTTAGCTTCTTGTATTAAAGTATTTAGCACTCAAGCAAAGAGCATTTTAGAGACACGATCAATAGCAAAAGAGAGCCATAATGTCTCATTTTTAAACTGGATGTGGTTGTTAATAATGCTTTCTTTTCATGGTCTCAATAAAGAGTATTTTTACACGGTGGACATGGAATGCAGACTAAAAAAATAGGCAGGTGTAGGTGACAGACAGACACCTAAGGATGAGATGGGCTGAAGACATTTTCTCCTTAGAATTTAAAATTGTTTTATTTAAAATGAAAAATTTGATTATTAAAAATATAAAATATCCATCCATCCATTTTCCAACCCGCTGAATCCGAACACAGGGTCACGGGGGGTCTGCTGGAGCCAATCCCAGCCAACACAGGGCACAAGGTAGGAACCAATCCCGGGCAGGGCACCAGCCCACCGCAATATAAAATATACGTATAATAAATAAATAAATAAATAATCCAACCTCTGTCCGTCCGCTTTTTCAGGAGAGAACTACTTAATGGATATACATACGGTTTTTTTTCTAGAATTTGTTTGAACATTCCGGTTGATTTTGTGACTTTTTCTTTTTTTGGAATCAGAGTTCACTTGCAGGAGTGATGTATTTGCGCTAATCCAAGACAGAGGCAGCAGGCCGAGGGGAGAGGGAAGAGTGACGTCAGGAGTGGAGAGCCGGGTGGGACCCTCCTCGGTGTCCTGTTTCACTACTATGTGGGCGGAGCCGCGAGGGACGGCTAATTGTAAATAAATCGGAACGGAACAGCTGGATAGCTGCAGTGTACGGTTGACGGTAATGTTGTGTTTTGTTTTCTCGTTTTAAACCACCAGTCCAGGGTGGTGAATGATGATAAACTGCACCCACTCAAGTTAATGTGCTGGTGTAAAACAAAGCTGCTCTGTGCTTTTCCATTTTGTGGCATGTACTTTATTGACTGAGCAATGCTGTGAGCCACACTAAATGATGTTAGCATATCTTTGTATCCTTTGCATGATTGATGTCTGATTGTCATTGGATGAGCAGAGATGCCTTTAGAAATGATAACCTAAAGACACGTCATAAACATTCAGTATATTCACAAAAGGAAGCTTGTTAGTATGGTGGTATAGCTGGTAGAGTCTTCACCTCATCATGACTTATTTAAGGGGTTGGCATGTCCATCTGTGTTTTTCTTTCAGGCTCTCTCTCTCACACACACACACACACACACTGGTTTATTTAGAGCTCTAAAATGGCCTTATGTTGGCATATGTCTGTGTTACTGTCTCTGTGTTTCATACAGTGCAGTGCATCAGTGTTCTTCATGTGTTTATTATAGCCAAAAAAGCGCTGGGAATACAGAGTTAGAAAAAGTACAGATGGATAGGTCACTATTATTATTATCTGGAGATCTCTTAAAAGGAAGGAGGTGATTGCTAAGAATTAACATTCTCAGTATTTGTGTTGCCGCTCTTCTAAAGTGGGATCAGTGTAGTCCTGCTCTAAATGAGAGCCTGCAGGTAAGTACTTAGAACTGCTTTTGTATTTTTGGTAATCGCCTTCCATTGAAAAGCAATTAGTGAACCTGGGACTGTTTCAGGAAAGTAACGCACATGAAAACTTGCAACAGAGCTGCCGAAACCTTAATAGTAGCAAAACAAGTCTTCAGACAAATAAAATTCTTATGGCGTTCTTTACAATTGTACTCGTCCACTTGTTGAGAAAAAGCTAAAGGTTGACTCTTTTTGACTTGATGTCTAACCACCACTCCCTTAGTAGGACTGTGTGTGTGTGTGTGTTCGTTCCTTATGCTGACGTTTAAGTGTATCAAATTTAATCACTGTAACTTGACCATCGTTTGGCCCTCAATTGTCAGTAGCTGTCTTCTCAAAGTTTTATGCCAGCACTGATGTCTGACAAATGCATCCATCTAATAGGCCTCTCTCCAGGAGGGTGACATCTTTTCTTCAAGGCAAGGTGGCCAAGAGAATGACAAACGTCATCTGACCATCACTTTTATTCATGACCTTAATAGCTAACTTACTCAATTACTGTACCACTGTGTAGGAAACTGCATTCAAGGCCAGTTTTAGTCCCTGTTGAGCCAAATCGTATCTTGTCAGAGATTTGTTCAAAGTGAGGCTTGATCACAGTTGGCAGGCCTGAATGGGATGTTGCTTGGCATTCTTTGTAGACTGGAGCCTAGAAGTCTGGGGTCTGCCTGAGTAGAATAACTCGGGGCTGTAAGCCCTTTAAAAAGAGGGGTCAGGAATGAAGTGTATCCGGCATTCCTGGGCAGCTCCCGCTTTTTGGAGACCAGTGACTGACTCTCTCCCATGACTATGAATGTTTCCTCCTTCCGTTATCTCTTCCACTTTCTGAAATTCTTTTTTCATTCACTACAGGGTTGTAGGGAGCCATATTCTATCCTGGGAGACTCTTTTGTGCTTTTTCATTCCAATCCTGAGCGAGAATCAGCTCCACTAATGGGTCAGTATAAAAAAACAAAGTGAAAAACAAACAATGCAGCACCCAAGCACTTTTTTGAATTTTTCATTGTGCACACATCCCAATTCAAGGAAGAAAGGGAAGGGTTGTATAAATGCAGATTGTCCTTATTTTTATAAAATGGCAAGAAACTTTACTAGATGCTCAAAGGAAAAGACTCCAGCGTACAGAAGGTAGCAAATGTCACGCTTCAATAACATCCCTATCAGTGCTGTGCAGACAGGCAGGTTTGTTTGTTTTTTGTTCTATGATGAATATTTTTATTTTTTATTTTCCCATGAACTGTTAGAATGTGCTTAAGTGTCTACGTGATCTGGAAAGTTAATATTTTTCTAAGTTCAGTAGAAAGGCAATGGGGGCAAGTAGACTTGGCCAGAGTCAAGTCATCCCCTCCTCTCTCTTATTATTTCTGGGATGGTTCACACTTACCAGTTGTTTTGCATTAACCATGGTGCCTGATTTCCAGTATATTTGCTCAGCTGCCTGTGTGGTCCGGTTCTGAAAGGTGGCTTGAGTCATCCACTGGTGTACCCTACAATGTTAATTAAGCAAGTCGCATAACCTACAGAGCATGAGGGATACAAATAATAGATGCCCGCACATTAGAACCATTGTTTTCTGTAAGTGCGACAACCACAGTAGGTTTTGAGAAAAAAAGAGAATAAACAGGAAGAGAATGTGCGAATGTAGAGACTGCTGTGTTATCTGGGAAAATATGAAAATAAGCTGAACAAAAAAGCTGAATAAAATCCTCGCCGCCTCCGATGTAACAAATCAGATTGTCTATCAAGGCTGTCATCACGGATCAGTGGTTACCACTGCTGCCTTATGGCAATAGGGACCTCGGTTCAATTCCTGGCCTCGTCACTGTCAGCGAAATTTGGCATAATGGTCCCATTTCTGTTGGACTCTTCTTCTTTTTATCTGTCCCAAATCCCACAGACATTCATCCCACAGACATTCATTGGGTCACTGGTCAAATGGTCCACAATGAGAGTGTGTTCTGATACGTTTGTCTGCCAGCTCAGGAAACAGGTAGCTGAATGGTATTTGAACTTCAACCCCTTGTTTTCTTAACAGTAGGTGTGAAAATGAGATTGTGAGTGTAAAGCCTTCTAAAGATCTGTCTTCTGAAGACAACCGGGCCTTCTGCTGCTCTTTCCAGGTTCATCTACATGTGGCAAACACTTACTTGTGATGCCGCTTGTGCTTGCTTTGAGTAATTTGCCTTATTGTGCTTTGCTTTTTAAATCACAAGATGATGGTGTGTGTTGTGAGAAGTTTATTTTAAAAGTCACAATTTTCATCTAGTTAGCCTGTCAGGGAGAGTGTAGGTTAGGAAGTCCTATTTGTAAACCACTCTACCCCTCCTCTTAGGTTCACTCCTTTCTATCATTTGACCTGAGCCGTGACATTACGGTTCTGGTGAGAGTCTCCTGTACCAGTGAAGGCTGCATTGTAACGGTGGATCTTTGGAGAATCTCTCTTCTCTCGCATAGACAGTGGTAAGTCTTCAGGATTTGCATGTTCTTTTAGGCGAGTATAACTTGTTACTTTGTAAATACTCCACTTTCACGTGGAAAAGTCATTTTAAGACAAGGAAGAGGCCAGAAGCCTGCAACAGTGTACTTTATTTATTTATTTATTTTTTTTGGAGTATTTTACATGCATTTCCATACGCCAGTCGTCTTATCTCACATTTCCAGCTGTCAAGGAAGTGGGTTTTTTTTTTATTTTATTTATAAATAAAGGATGGTATGAGATGAAGCACTCAGGCTAAACACATGAACATTAATGCACATACAGGAGGAATGGTGAATCCGAGGCAGACACTCAGGCTCTCGGGTGTTTGCCAGTCCTTGTCCTGGGAATAAGGAGACCTGGGTTCGCTTCCCGGGTCCTCCCTACGTGGAGTTTGCATGTTCTCCCCGTGTCTGCATGGGTTTCCTCCCACAGTCCAGAGACATGCAGGTTAGGTGGAGTGGTGATTCTAAATTGTCCCTAGTGTGTGCTTGGTGTGTGTGTGCCCTGTGGTGGGCTGGCACCCTGCCCGGTGTTTGTTTCCTGCTGTGCTCCCTGTGTTGGCTGGGATTGGCTTCAGCAGACCCTCGTGACCCTGTAGTTAGGATATTGCGGGTTGGATAATGGATGGATGTCCTGGGAGTTCACGTCTCTTGCTGGTTTTCAGTCCAACTGATTTCTTAGACAGAGGCCATTTCCTGACAAATGAGGAAAAAAGCAATCCTGTTTTCATTTAAATTAGAGTTATTCTACCCACTAATAAGCTCAGTGCACTGTGTGCATCAATTTGGTGAAATACGCAGACCTATGGTCCTAAAATAAAATACAAATAAAAGCCAAGTTGAAAACCGGGAGCTGCTGATACTTGGGCTTTCTAAATAGTTCTTTGTTTCGTTTCCTGTAGAAGTCACAATGTAGTTTTACGTCTGGTGGCTCACCTACAGCAAGTGCGACTCTTCTATTTTGACAACACAAACCTGAAAAAATAGAGCTCGACATTAATCGCATCACTGATAGAGTTTTGCAAAGCGGTGACCTTTAAATAAATATTGATGAAAGGATGTAAAAGCAATGCGTTCATATGGTCGACTATATGTGGGTCTTCTTGATTGTCGCCATGCCTTTCTGGCTCTGGGTAGTTCCTGTGTTCGGTATCCTGGACTTGTCTTGCAGGCCTGTGACTCATGGTGTTTGTCTGCTGCTCAATTGTTGTATATTTAGGACCACTTGTTGTTTGTCAGTGTGATTCAGCGTTTTGTCTAATTATTCTTCCTTAGTCTTTAGCACTTAGTCTGCCTCTGGGGTTTGTTTGACGCTCAGCAGATGTCCCTGCTCTTTTGTTTTTTTTCTTGCTGACATTATGGTGGTTATCACTTGGTTCTGTGATTTACTTTGCCATAAACATGACCAGAGGTTACTTTGCTGCCCTTTTTTATGTTTAATAATACATAATTCCTATACTTGATTCTGAACACCTATGGGCTGTGTGTTTATTGCAGTAAACGCTTCTGGTCCCCCGGTTGCTGCAGCCTAGAATTTTTTTTAAGAACATATCAAGCCATATTTTTTCTTGTCTGCATATTCTGTTCTTATTTCTTCTTGTTTGTCACTAAATTGCTCACTTGACACTCAGTAGTTGTTGCTGTGTTTCTTCTTCTTTCTGCCATTGTGCTGGTTATCACTTGGTTGCTCCAACACACGACTACAGGTCTCTTTTCTATCCTTGTTGGCCATTAGGTTGCTGCTACCTAAAAGTGTTTACATTCAGCATTAGTTCTTGCTTGTGTTGTGCGCGTCTGCATCTTGTCGTCTCATTCTTTCCCTTCCTTTGGCCACTTAGTCGCCCTCTGTGATGTGCTGGATGCTCAGCAGATATTGCTGATGTTCTTTTTCTTTCTGTCGTTATGGCGGATATCATTTGGTTTCTTGTCCTCTCGGGACCACCCAAAAAAGACATCAATCGATTGCAACGAGTGCAGAACGCAGCTGCCAGAAACTTAAGTAGGAAATGAAAATCTGAGCCCATCACACCAGTCTTGGCGTCGTTAGACTGGCTATCTGTAACGAATTTAGAACTGACTTCAAAATACTGCTGATGGTTTACAAAGCCTTCAATAATCTGCTCCATCCTGTATCTCGGAACTCCTCTCACCTTACACTCCAAATCGTAACGTTAGATCTTCAAATGAGTGTCTGGTTATAATTCTAAGAGATAAACTTAAAAGATGTGGTGAGGTGGCCTTCTGCTGTTACACACTTAAAATCTGGAAGAGCTGACCGATAGAAATTCACCAGGCTAATACGGTGGAGCACTTTAAAAAAAAAAAAAAAAAAAAAAAAAAAAAAAAAACTGCTAAAAACCCCTTTTTGTAACATGGCTTTCTCGTAGCTTCATTTTAACATAACCCTGCTATTCTGTATATGCATTTAATTATCGTTTCTATAATGGCTTCGCACCCCGTACTAACTCCTTACTTTCTCTGCTGTTCTCTTTCCATTTTTCTGTGGTGGCAACCTGTGCCACCAGCACCACCTGATCAGGGCATCGTGCAGTCCCTCCATTAATGGATTGAAGGCCAGATGTCCACATGACCTTCAGCATCTAATTATTCCACGTGAAGCCTGAAAGCCATGAGGACTGATTGAGATCATTGACGTTGGGCTGGGTGGTCTCGTGGCCTCGGAACCCCTGCAGATTTTGTTTTTTTGGGTTTCTTCTGTCCTCCTGGCCATTGGACCTTACTTTATTCTTTTGTTACTTAGTATTGCCTAATCTTATTCTTTTTTTCGTCTTACTTCAGTACTTCATTTGTATGAAAATGTGCCATAGAAATAAAAGCTGTTGTTGATCACTTCACTGTAAGCACATGACCACAGGTCCTGGCCACCAGTGTGCTGCTACCTAAAGGTCATACACTTTCTATTAAGACTCGCTCCATTAGTTTGAAAGTAATTGTGTGACAGACAGACAGACAGACAGATCCTAACATTTTATAGATCTAGACTGGACTAAAACCCAAAACATACAAGTACATGAATATCTACTGTAATATACATACATACAGGGTGTCCATAAAGTCCATGTGCATTTTAAAATAACTTACAGTAGATGTGAGAGAATCTGTAAAAAGGATTAGAAAGAAGAAACACTTTTTTTTTTTTATTCTCGTTAATGTTCAACATGTCCACCATCATTACTAATACAAAGGGGAATACGATTCTGTCCATCTTAATGACTCTACCGGACTTGCCTCAAAGGTTTCTTCTACGGATGCTGCAGTTTCTTCACTAACACGTGGCCTCCCAGACCCTGGCTTATTGGATCTGGAGTTCCTGTGTGGAGCTTCTGTCTTCTACTGGGGTCTAAACCTTCTTTGGACAGCAGCGGAAGATTTTATTTCAGCCAACCAAAGAATACAATTTACTTTCTCTTCTAGTGAAGCCGTTGGTTGGCAGTGATTCTGAAAAATGAAATTCTGAAGTTAAATTTCTAACAATAAAACTTCTAAAGACAAAAAAAAAAAAAAACTCAATAATCCTTTTTACGAATCCTTTCTATCACATATACTTACGGAAAACAATGAGAAAAAACCCACGTCTTCCCTTTCTCAAATGCCATTTGTAATCCGGTATCTCAGTTGAACGTACACATTTGGGGACCTTCAACTTCTTTCCATTTTCTGATCAAAGTCTCTCCATTCCCTTGTCGTGATGTGTTCAAGTCCAGAATAGACCCTTCAAGGACCTCCAGGCTGGGCACAATAGGCACAAAGAGTTCATTCCGTGGTTGTGCTGACCTGCCTGTGGTTGGAATGAGGGATGGCATGGAAACCCAAACACCAGGAGAAATGCCTGGTAAGACACGGATAGAACTTGCAGTCCACTTTTGTGCTTCAAAGTCTTTGCGGTGTTTTTTTCCAAAAGGTGGAACTGAAAGCTTCAGTTATTTCTGAGTTGGGCTTCTTTCTTTAGAAAACCAAGTGTGGGGGGAAGGTTGGCGTCTTCATCTGCCATCGTTTGGGCCAATGTTCTTTCACATCTGCTCACCCACCCTTTCATGGAGTTTGGTGTGTGATTGTCCAGAGTATTCAGTCAGAGATGTCCCTCATTTAATTGTACACTTAGTTCTGTTGCTGCCACTGACTAATGACATCGTCTCCTCTGTGCTGCCTGTCACAGATGATGGTTGATGTTGAAAGTTGACGTTGGTTTTTTTTCCTGTGGTTAACATTTCACTCCTTTCTCTTGTACCTGTGAGATGTGTTCTCTGCATGTGCTATAAAAACATGGAGTGGTGTGGTCTGTGAAAAGTGCAGTGTTACAGGGGGGCTGATATTTGAAAATCTTTTTGATTTTGGGTGTTTGTTTTGGTTCTTTGTTATGCAGAATTCCATCTTTTCCATGGCTCCTTTCCACGTGGAGTCCTGTTAGACAACGGCTGCTGGCTGAAGCTGAGCACTTCCTGCAGAGCAGATGGACGTACGTTCTGCTGGCGTTTCTTTGCAAGTCGCCCTCCTGCCTTTTTGTGTATGGATTTGCAACGGACAGATGCGTGTGCACCCATTCATTTTCTCGCTGATACCATTGTCGCTGCAGAGCAGATTGCGCCTCAGTTGGTGGTCTTTGGGGGAGTTGGTTTCCTGTGCACAAAAGATCAGCGTGAGCAAACAGGATGAGAAAATGTGACATGGTGGAGTAATCTTTTTTTTTTTTAACCATATTTAGGCGTGAGAGCAACATTACAGTGCCTGTTGGGGTATTAAATAGCGGTTGGAGAAGGAGGATTATATTTAATAACGCCGTCACTTTAATTAGGTTTGTGTTTTTTCTCTCTCCCCCCAATAATCTGTTGGATTACTGATTACACGGTAAACAAGAAACCCCTTTTCTAGGGCTGTTGAAGAAAGGTGGGAGTATGTCATGATGTCCATTTTTGAAGTAGGTCCACCAGGAGGTGGACACCAAACAATGTGCAGTCCTAATGTTTAGGTGCCACTTGTGGTCCTTGTATGACTTATTAGGGCCACTGACTCTCCAGATGTTTGGAAGGACGTGGAGACCCTGGCAGTGGACTGCTGTTTGTCTTAACATTTAAAAAATGTTAGCTTTTCCTTTGTGGTAAGATGAGATGAATCCCTTCATCCATCCCTTTTCAAGGCTGCTTTGCTTTGGCACAACATGTGTAGGGGCTGGGAGTTTAAATATGAAGTGTGAAATCAAATGCCACAAACAAAATGCTGTCCATTGTGTCTGTGGAAAGGAATGCAGAAGTGGCATTAAGACCACTGCCCCAGGACTGCCTCTGCTGACACCTTGCTGGTCGATCATCTGGATTCTTTTGGCCAAGTTTGTTAGATACTTTATTAATCCCAAGGGGAAATTCCCATACTCCAGCAGGAGCATACTGATAATAACAATATTAAATTAAAGAGTGATAACAATGCATGTAAAAACAGACAATAACTTTGTATAGTGTTAACGTTTACCCCCCGGGTGGAATTGAAGAGCCGCATAGTGTGGGGTCTCCTCAGTCCGTCAGTGGAGCAGGACGGTGACAGCAGTCTATCGCTGAAGCTGCTCCTCTGTTTGGAGATGATCCTGTTCAGTGGATGCAGTGGATTCTCCATGATTGACAGGAGCCTGCTCAGCGCCCGTCGCTCTGCCACGGATGTCAAACTGTCCAGCTCCGGGCCTACAATAGAGCCTGCCTCCCTCACCAGTTTGTCCAGGCATGAGGTGTCCCTCTTCTTTATGCTGCCTCCCCAGCACACCACCGCGTAGAAGAGTGCGCTCGCCACAACTGTCTGATAGAACATCTGCAGCATCTTATTGCAAATGTTGAAGGACGCCAGCCTTCTAAGGAAGTATAGTCGGCTCTGTCCTCTCTTACACAGAGCATCAGTATTGGTAGTCCAGTCCAGTTTATCATCCAGCTGCACTCCCAGGTATTTATAGGTCTGCACACAGTCACCTCTGATGATCACGGGGTCCATGAGGGGCCTGGGCCTCCTAAAATCCACCACCAGCTCCTTGGTTTTGCTGGTTTTTAGGTGTAGGTGGTTTGAGTCGCACCATTTAACCAAGTCCTTGATTAGCTTCCTGTACTCCTCCTCCTGCCCACTCCTGATGCAGCCCATGATAGCAGTGCCGTCAGCGAACTTTTACACGTGACAGGACTCCGAATCGTATTGGAAGTCCGATGTATAGGGGCTAAACAGACCCTCTTTATCAACTTTGAGACCCTCTCCCAAGTTGTTTCAGGCAGACCTCCCTTGTCGATTCCTCCTAACAATGTGGTTATTCACTTTAGTCTTTGCAGCCGTGTTTGGCTTTGTTAAATCCTGATGTCACTCGAAATGAGAGGACACAACAACATTTATTTCTGTAGCACATTTTCATACAAATGATGGACCTCAAAGTGCTTTACAGGATGAAGAAAGAGAAAAAAGACAAAATATAAAAATAAAATTAGGCAATCCGAATTAAGATGGAATAAAAGGAAGGTGGGATGGCCAGCAGCAGACCTCACTGTGATGAGACTTTGTGATTCACATCTTGTTACCTGAACACAGACGGACAGGAGGAGCACAGACTGACTACGCCGAGGCATCATCTGTGTTTGAGCTAATGTTGTTGTTCTCAAAATGTGACTCCAATAATGAGGAGGAGGAAGACTTGATGGCCAAGAGTTGCTTGACATTTTCCGATAGACATTTGGCATACAGTGGCCAGGGCACAGCTTCATTTGTAATGATGCTCAAATGGTGATCATAAATTGCTGGTAGCCACACAGCTTGTATATAAAATTGAATTATTTCTTTAATATTTCAGAGCAAATTGACAAATGAATTTGGAAACGGCTGTGCGCCAATTGAACGTTCTCGCACTTTGTTCTGATTATATGTATGTTAAGCCCTTAATTGAAAATCATTCTTGGCTTGCTAATATTTGTCTGTCCAGTGTTCTAAAGATCTTGTTGTCTTACTAATGATTTTTATTAATCAGACTGTGGCATAAATCTGCAGTGTCTTCAATGTTATTAAAGTAATAGCTCTTCAGAAACGGATTAGCTGCTGGATCTTATTTATCTTAAAAAGGTGTGTAGAGATGACAAACCAAACCAAAACCACCCTGCATCTCTGTCGAGGAGGGCAACTAGACAGGCAGAGCGGGTGAAATAGAAGCACCCTGGGTGCCCCCTGTGCCAGCTCAGGGTAGTGATTGGCCCTGGCAATAGGTAGAAATCGGGGTGCTTCAGAAAAAAAACCTATGGACAGGGGAGAAAGTGTAGCTCCACACTGGTGACAACTGGGCAGAGAAAGGGAGCAGGGCACTGGCAGGGACAAGACGTGGCATTGGGATGGCAGCTATTAATCCCTGCTGTTTAGAAACTTTCTCCTGAATAAAGGCCACAAACTTTCCCAAAGTTGCATTTCCTTTACAATGCAAATCTAATTGAAAAATGCCCCCCTTCACTGCCTGCCATTTCCTGCAGAAGAATGCCGTGTCTTAGAATAAATGTGACTCCTTAAGAACTAATAAGAAGCCATTAGTGGTTAGAGCTGACATTAAAACACACAGGCAGTGGCACGTATCACACTCTGCTCGCTGCTGGGTTGTCTTCTGTGCTTCACATTTCCTGCTTTTGTGTTTGGCCTCCTTTGGCCACACTGAGGTGGGCTTTGCGGGAGGACATACTGTAGGACAGCTTAACAGGCACCCCCAACTCTGCAGTTACATGTCAGACTAGGGGGCTTGGGATGGGTTTGTGATTTTACAGACTCCCCTGTCTGTTCAACCTCAGTGATGCCACCCATTTACTGTGCCAACAAAGAAGAAGGTCTTCACCTCCCAGGTGTGATGTGCACTCCCTCTCTGAAAGTGGGGCCCTTCTGTGACTAGTTAGGCAAATCAAAACCCCTCACCGCGCATACACAATGCTTGGTCACTGCTTGAGTACCACTGGCTGGACATGCAGAAATGCCAAGCTTTGAGGTGCTTTGTCTAGAGGGCTGTTTGCAGCTCAGAGTGCTTCTTCAAAGTCGGTCTGTGTGAGGACGTTGAGGAGGCCCTCGTGCACACAGCAGAGAGTATGACAGTTGGACTTGGTGCCAGTTGATCTGTAAATCGACTGAGAGCCGAGCTGATGCTCATCACGTTACCGCTGCTTGGACGTCCTTCTCTTCAGAAGGATAAGGACTGTTCTTGTTTCCATCTAGGCTGTGTGCATTTTGCCTTGGGGTGGCATATTAATCTGCTCTCCCACCATTGCCCGATTTGTGGCAGAATGCAGGACTGTCTCTTCGGGACTAAACCATTTTACTTATGTCCAGATCGTTTGGTAGCAAGTTTAAGGCAGTGAGACACACTGCTCAGAGCGATCATGTAATGAGAAATGCAGGTTCAGTGTCTGTGTGCGGGTGTTCTTCTGGCTCCATTGATTTCCATTAATAAGGATTACTCAAAAGCCAGTTGTGAATGATCAGAAAGGCAGCCGGTGACAATTTGATGACCACCCTAGTCCTAATGTGTGAAATGGCAACACACTGCTCTGTACTTCCCCATATGTGAATTTCCCCTTGGGATTAATAAAGTATGTATGTATGTATCTATCTATCTATGTATCTGTCTATCTGTCTTACTGCACAGGGAAACAGTGCACCTGTGCCTGTGCCAGTGTGGATGCCGGCTTTTGGGAGTCCTTAAAGTTGTGACACTATGCACTCCTCCCTGGTTTAACAAATGCAGATTTCATTTATCAGTTCCTTGTGCTTAACAAGCGACTTATTTTCTTTGTGTTTTGCTACGGACGGAAATCAATTCCTCCACTCTAATTAGTCAACAAGATTCTCATAAAGACAAATGGTGGAGGACGTGTCAATCCTGGAAAGCAATATTAAAACAGTACTGTTCCACTATCACGTAGATAAAACATATACTGACGTTAAGGCTGTGCGTTCCTGCACCAACTTGGTCTGAGAGGAAAGCCATGTCGCAGTGTTTTCCAGTTTTCCTTTGGATTGTTTGCCCATCTTTGGTGTGTGCCAATTGGATACATTTGCTTGTCTAATGCAGGCAGCAGTTTGTGGCAGTTTAGTAAGTGGCTGATAAAAGGATAAAAAAAAAAAAAAAGATGTGTTGTGAGAAATTAATTTCCATCATGACTGTGGTGGCTGGCAACCTGATAAGCACCCCCAACATATTAGGTGGCAGCGTTTAGTGTTTGAAAGGCCAAGTTAAAAAATATTTAGAGTACATTTTGTGCCAGTGCCCTGTGGTGGGCTGGCGCCCTGCCCGGGGTTTGTTTCTTGCCTTGTTGGCTGTGATTGGCTCCAGCAGACCCCTGTAAGTTAGGATATAGTGGGCTGGATAATGGATGGATGGATTTTGTGTCAATGCTGTTGGCATGTTACTGGGTTTTGTGGTGTGTTTTCACATAGTCCTGTGCATTACTGGTTGTGGCCCTCTTATTCTGGTCTCTGCATGTTTTAGATACATGAACTTTTTTGGTCTTCTATTCATTTCTGCTGGTTTTGTGCCCCAAAGTGTGGTGTTAGGTGTCCGCTTGACTGCCTGGGGCACCTGAGTAGGTCTGTCTTAATTGTGTGTTTTAAATTAGTGATCATTTGCTTGGCACTGGTTTACTGTTTTATTCATTTGTACTCCTAGCTGCTCAATCACTGCCTGGCGGATGATCTTCCTTATCTGCCCCACTCCCTTATGTGTTCTGCACACAGACTGGTATTGCTCTGGTTGCGTTGTTCTGCTTTACCTGGGCTGTTTGTCTCTCCTTCATTTAGTGTTTCATATTCCTTTAACTTCGAAGAGTTAATTTATTCACAATTTAAAGTTTGCCAGATTTCATGTCCAGCTCAGTTTTGAAGGCATACTACATGACATGTTGGTCCAACAAGGCTTTACATTTGCAATGCCTTGTGAAATTATTATTCTCCCTCTGTGTTTGTCCTGGATTTTCATTTTATGTAATCTCTCTCATATATATATATATATATAGTCCACATTGTTACAAGTAGAATGAAAAATTGTGAGTGCTTGTGTATTCGTCCTCTAAATAAAATCTGGTACAGCCAATTAACTTGAGAAGTCATGTAATTTATTAATTAGGGTCCCCTGGTGTGCAGTTAAAATGTCACATGACCTGTCACATGATGTCTGTGTATAGATCTGTTCCCCTAGCAACATGAAGACCAAGGAACCCTCCAGGCGGGTCAGTGAGACAGTGGTGTAGAAGTAGAGATCGGGGTTTCGTGATTAAAAAAACCAAAAAGTCTCAAAATTTGAATATCACACACCGCACCATTAAATCCATTATAATAAAATGGAAAAAAAAATATGGCACCACTACAAACCTGACAAGAGAAGGCTACCCACCAAAACTCCCAGACCAGACAAGGAGGGCATTCATCAAAGATGCAACAAATGGATGAACACTTGCACAAGGTGGGTAACAACCTAAGATTTCTTTCAATCTAGATTTTTGAGGCTTGTGGTTTTGCTTCTTTTGTGAAAATGCAACAATGATGGAAAGCTTTCACACATACCTGTCGAATGAATGTCCAGTAGGAGACAGAGCCACTCCAAGCCATGGGTTCCATCTGTCTCCTCCTTACAGAGTAATGGCTTTGAAAGAACACACATATTGCTTGGTAGGCTTTCACTTCTCTCTCTACACTGATAAACATGTCACCGTAGGCCCAAGAGGACCTCGGGGCAATCTATTTACCGGACTGCTTACAAGTCTCTGGTTACTTCTGCACCATTCCTGTTGTGGTTGGGCAAAACACAAGCACTCTAAATTTGTTCAAACCCTTAAACGTTGGTCAGTTAACAAAAGGTGACCTCATTTCTAGTTTAGCTGTAGCAGTTGGGAGTTTACCATATAACCTTATGGTTTCCTAAAACTCTGAATTTAAATTATAGTCTGCGGTTTGTAATCTTGGCTGGGGTCTAACAGGCAGGTAAAGTGACGGAGCCATGTTTGCACTTAACATTTCTGACATCAAGATTGACAAATGGCCAAAACCCTGAAGACTTCTGGTTTAACTCTTTGAGGGCTGTATATTTTATCCAAAAAAATCAGTTTTCTGAAATGCACACAAAGCAATGGTTTCACTCATACGTCAACATAAAATGTTTGTTGCTATGTGCTGTGGCTTCTGTTGGTGCATGTTCAGCATGTCTTTGGTGGCATTGGCTGTGTGGTGGGCACCTCGATGGCCAGCAGGAATACACAGTGGGCCAGCTGCCTGCTTGTATTAGCACAGCAGGCGGGTGGTGGTGGTTGCACTGTGATTCCATATGGTTTGTACCTCTTGATATCATAAAAAGTGGTTCTACCAGGCAAACATTTGTGTAGGTGGATCAGCTTCACAAAAGTGTTCAGCACTACGATCAGATGATGCTGGCACCTCACTTTTGTTTTTGATATCTATCTCCAGATCACTTGCACCAAACTCTAATTCCGACAAGTCACAGTCCTATTTAACAAAATTACGTAAAATGGAGTATGGAGTATTTTGCTTCGGTGTCTTGCCAGATGTCAGTGCCATTTTAGAGGTTGTTTGCTCTTCGCTACTGACGCATGCTTAGGGAATCGAGGTTAAATCAACAAAGCAATGCCACTTTCCTTCTAGCAAAGAGAGTCGAACTAAAATGTAAGGGTGAGTTTTGTTGCAGTTTACAGCTGATTACCGTCCTCTACTCCTAAATTTTGACAAAAGTCGACATCAGCCCTGAAAGAGCCACTGGAATGGCTTTCTGATTCAGTGCAATGCCTTGACTAGAAAACATCATGGATTATTTCTTTGGTCTGTCAAGTCAATGGAAAAAAATGATATTGTGCAGAAATGTAGCTGTTACGTGTAGCAGATATACAGTATTTTGAATATTTATGTAAAATATTTTAAACCGGGAAATGCAGATAAAGAAATGTCTTCAAATGTTAGCAATCTGACGGCATACATTTCAGGATCATAAATAAAAAAATTTTGGAAGGAATTTGCTACACTACAACAAATACTTCAATTTAATAATGTTTAATGTTTGCAGAAAAATAACATTTTATATTTTATTAGCAATACAAAAAAAACAAAGTAATTGACAAAAGCCAATACATAACTTATACAGAAGAACAGAAAACATAATATGGAATGTCTAAATAACATCCTATAAATAGTAAACAAGAGGAAAGGCTTCATCTGTCTTATTATACATTCAAGAAGATAATCAAAATAAATTCATACAGCCTTACGAAGTAATTTACCTTTGAGAACATCATGGCTGGGGCCTTTGATGATGTGATATGTGCCGCCTTCCATCGTCACAGGACTGGCACATCACATCAGGACTCAAAGTGCACAATTAAAGCTTATGGATTTCTTGGCACTTCCGTGTGTAAATCTGTCAGTACTGTCAGAAACAGGTTTAAGTAAAAGACCACCAAACTTAAATTCAGAATTAAAGCTTTCTCTTTATATTACCAATTAGTGAGTTTGGTATTTCTATGTTTATCATAATATATAAATTATTTTAATAGGCATAATGGTGGTTATGCTTCATATGCTAAATGTTAACACAGTTTGATTATCAAGATGCTCTCAAAAGTGGGGGTGTGGGGGATTCAGTCTCGCCTCCGTAACTGTTAATGAACTCCTAATGTTCCTGGGTGATCAATACAGATTAAACCTTATTTCTGTAAGTATCTTCCTCTTCTGATGCAACATCTGTGTCAGAGTGAGATGGAGTCTCCATCTTCCTTACACAAGACTAATTTTAATAGACAATGAGGGTCTGAATCAGGATTAGAATGAACCCTGTGATGAGTGTCTGTGAAAATGGGAAGAAGAGGGATATCAGAAAAGAACTCCTCCAGTGTACGAAGGAGAAGGTGAATAGTGACCTTGATAGCAAGGAGTATGTGAGTGTTCATGTTTAGCCCACAGCAAGATGGGAATTCTGGACATTGTATTGTTTGTCTTCAGTATGAAGTTCTCCTTTCTGTCAGCCCAGGTAACTTTTCTTGCCATGTAGCACACGCACACATACACAGGATTCAACAAGTCCTGTATTCACATTGGGGAAACTGCAGTTATTTTTTCTAATTTAAACTTTGACCTCCTATTGTTGCTGTTAAAATCAGCCCTGATTCCTGCATTATAGACATTAAAAATGGACAAAGGAGCTGGGTGAGGGTCCACTCCTAGTTCCTGGTGTTAATACAAATCAAAAAAAAATCACTAAACTTGGAAGCAATCTATTTTTCTTGGTATTTGAAAATACATATGGAAAAATACATTCAACTGTTTATCTGTAGAAAACTGAAGGGGAATTGCTGAATTGTACCTCAAAATGCAACATTTCAATCTATTTATTTAAACAATGCAAAGGCCATTTGATTTTTGTACTTTTCTCCCTGACTGCTGCTATTATTAATCAAGATATAGCTAAATTAGGGGTGAACCAAACACAAAAGTAGCCGCCTACACATTCCACCTGAGTGTTTACATTTAATCCAAACAGGTTTTACAAAGAGGCTGTGGTAACTGCAGAGAATTCATCCAGAGTTGTGCTGAAAGCCCAAAGGACCAAACGGATTCATCTGCATCTCCAATGGAGATTCAGTTTTATAACAAATCTAGGTCAGCATCACAACCAAAACTGCTTTTTAAAACAAGTGACGTGATCTGAAAAACTTATAAATGCACTTTGTTTTCATTTATTAAATATAAACTTTCCCAAGAATAAATTCAAAGTTTAATTATGTTTGATGAGTAGTTTTAATTTTGTCCTATTTTATTAATAAAGAACAATGAGACCTAAACCTAAAATAAAAAAAAAATGTGAGGCCGTTCTCCAGAAAACTGTTCATGTATAATTAGTGATGTGTTTATCTGCAAGAGGCCAGAAATTACCACAGCTGTCCTACGTCCTAGACTCATGGGAAAAGAAAGAGAGGCACAGAAACGGGTTCTTGAGCTTCTAAAGTGACTTGTGTAGAAATTTTTGACATTGCAGGTTTCTGCAGAGGGCGATCCAAGACCCGATTTGAAAGACACCCAAGAGTTCCCCGCAGCAGTTACATTACTAGTGAAGTTGAGATACGTGCTCTGTCCAGATAACCTGTTTCTTCCAAATCAGTATGTAACAATACTAAAGGTTTCTTTTTAGTGGTGACATTTTAGTGTGGGTCAAAAAGACAACAACCAAAGGTCAGGTATTCATAGCTTCACTTTACTGTGACAGCACAATATATACGTTTAGACAAAGCCCAGCTAAAGTTGAGCCATTCCCATCAGCACTGCAGTCCTCTGGTACTTTGCCTTTTTGATTTAAGTTATTTAACTTCTATGAATAACAAAACAAACTTTAATGCTCCATGATATCAAACTGTGCTCAACAAATGCAGCATATGATACTGTAGTACAAAATTGCATCTAAAAGAAACTGGCAGTTGAGCTTTTTTTCCTATAACGTTTGTGCTTTCCCACTAAAACAAATAACATTAGTCAAAAGGACATGTAAACACTACACTGGACTGTCTACATAAAATGATTTAACTGGAGGAAAAAAAAAAAAAAAAAAACTATTGCAAAATTCTGATCTTAGACTCCTGAAACTTGAACCTGTTCACTACAAGGGAGAAAGGTAACTTCAACATTTCTGCTCCCTCCAGCAAGATTGTTGATAAAAAAGAGTGAAAATCGCCAAGTACATTGTTATCAACACTGTTGTTGCTGGGGAGACTTGTGTTATGAATAGTGGTAAACTGAAAAACCAAAAACATGACAAAAAGAAATGTCGCTCAATGCATATCCCTTCATGGGTAAGGCATTCTGACTAAAAGTAGACCAAGTAATACTGCTGCACTATGGGAGCCTCGGCCAGTCTCACTGACTTTGACTGTCTAGACACATGGAGGTCCATTTGTACTTAAACCAACCAACTGGACACATTTAGCCATTAGGCCTACCAAATTTCCAGCACTAAACTGCTCCTGTAAGTGCCAATCCACCACACTTTTTTCATTTTTGAAAGGCTACATTTTATTGAGTAGCAAAAACCTGCACATTTACAGTAGGCGTAGCAGGATGCTGAAAGATATTGCTTTAAAGTTTGGAAAAACTCTGTAGTTGAGAGCTCCATGCACACACACAACACAACACAATAAGGAAGTGACTGAGTCAGCTGAGTTCCCAGTCGTCCTTTAAGCTTCCTTCTGATGTATTCTGTCTGGGAAGTCACATGACACCCAAAGACATGTTCAGTCACTAGCTTACATACCATCCAATGAAATGTTTCACTTTGTAGCTATCCAATATGGAATAAAATACTGACATGTTTTAGAACAGAATTTACTTTCTGATCAAGGGAAACTCATTAGTTGAAACATCGTGGATTAATGTAATATTGTGTTTTGCAACTATATTTGTCCATTTCTATTTTCACCCCAGTCCCAATTGCATAGGTAAGTATTTATTGATAAATGCACTTGTCAACATTTGATGTATCAGCACTCAAACCAATACACAAGTAGTTCTTCTTCAATACCACGTGCTTGTAGTTAAACCCCCCGATAATTAAATGTTACCGTTTGATAAACCTAGCAGTGTTTTAACCTTGCAGCAACAGGTTGGCACAGTATTTTGGACTGCAGGTGGCTGAAGATCTGGTTTTATTACAGACTCTCACCATCTACAACTGTTGCAGAGGAACTACAGCAGTGGAGTGTCTGTGAAATGTTCTGTTGTAGTGGTCAGCTACTGTGCAGAGCAGCACAGGACAGCAGGGTTCAGGTCTCAAAGTACTTGTAAATGGCAGTGACATAGGTCATGACGCTTTGCCAATCAGGCCGTTCAGTGCGTACCATCTCATTGATATCCTGGAATGGGAGGAAAAAAAAAAAAAAAGACTGTTAGAAACAGCTTAATTTTACATGCATATCCACTATACAATCTAGGGTGTGTTGTGTGACTATTACCTGATGTGCTTAAAATGGTGATGGAGAAAAAAACAGGACTTGTCTATTTTAGGATACAGAAACTAAAATTTTGCTTTTGAAAAACAGATAAGAGAAAAAGTATGGAAACACTGGGAACATTTAAAAACTTGGAGGAAGAAAAGTAATAGCTTTAAGGGCTTTGTACACTGATACAATTTTGCAAAATTTACATATGGCCACGTTAGCCATGGCATGGTGGCACAATATTTGTGCTGCTGTCTCATAGTAAGGTGACCTGTGTGGTGTTTGCATGTTCCCCTTGTGCCAGCATAAGTTTTCTGCCATAGTCCAAAGACATGCAGGTTAGGTGGACTGGCTGCACTAAATTGGCCCTAATGTGTGTTGGTCTTGTGATGGACTTGTTCCCTTTGATAGTAAGGAGGACTGGCTTCAGCATCACACCCCCTCCCCCCCCCCACCATTAAACAGCTTACACTTTTTAATTGTAAACAAAGCACTATTTACATCCACGAATTTTACCAACCTGATCTTTTTCCAAGTACTGAGAGTACTCAAGAATTTCAGGTTATTGACAAAAATTGATAATTTTTAATCAAAAGGTGGTTATTTTAATTTTAAAATACAGCCATTTCTAGTATTGCTTAATCATTTTTAATTTATCATTCCCATTTGACTGCCAAGTCTCATTTTTAGCAGTCCTCACTCCAGTGTTCTAATGATAACCTCCTTCCTCATCCTTAATCATGGTTAAAGTTTTTTTTTTTCCCTTCATTGATAAACAAGTACAAACATCAATTACTATACTTAACAGATATTCATCAATTTTATAAGAAAATCTAAGACAATGTAATCTTTAGAGCTGGAAGTCGTCTCCAATACTACCATTAGAGAAACCTTTCTAATTGGGTTTGCACTACTGAAAGAAGGGGAAAGACATCCGAGTGTGCAGTTTGAGTCCATACTTGACGTATTCATTAAATTCACACCAAACTTCAGTATCTGCAGTAGAGAAAAGATGACTCCTGGGTACTGGCCTAAAGCGGTAAGAGCTTTAAAGAAAGTTATATCTGAAACTGGGAAATTAAAATAATAGGTAAAAATATGGAAATTGCCCTCAAAACCCAATCTGTCTACGCTTTGACCAATTGTAACCTTTATTCCATTCCTTTGTAGCACTGCAGACAACACTTAGTATTTTTTTATATTTAAGGAAGCATGATATTTTGATTGCTCTATATCAGTCTATTCCTCTCTTTTCCCATAAATACATGTTTACTTTGGCAATTACTAAGACAGGTAAAATTGGCAACTCTGAAGATGAGAAGGAACAAAGAGAAAAACACATTAACAACTGAGGCTTTACTGAGGTTTAGAGTGCTGGCTTAAAAGCAGACTGGAAGTGGAGTTTGCATATTATAAACTCAGTAATATTAGCAATTTAAATGGTATGTGGAGGTGGGGGTAGGTGTACAGTGTACATAATGAATTAAGCTAGGTATTTAATAATTTGTGCTTGAGTTAAAAATGTGGTTTACAAAATTCATCTGAAGGATGAAGAAAGCATTTGCTTATATTTATTAGAATTAAAAAAGATCATGCATTGGAAAAAGCAACTGTATAAGGCATACATATAAAACCAATGTGAATGGTAAGACGTACTGTACGAGAGCATGAGGGCAACCATTAAAAAGAATATTAGGAAGCCTAAAAGACAGCTGGAGAGGAATATAGCAGATTAGGCAAAAGATGACCCAAAGAGATTATTTCAGTATTTTAGCAGTAAAAGAACAATCAAAGAGAAGGTGAAATGCATCAGGTGTAGTAAAGGGGAATAAAAAAAAAATAAAATACAGACATGGAATTAGCGGATATTCCAAACATACTTTCCAGTGTTAAAAGTGATATATAAATGATTTGGAGAGAAATGTAAGGCTTGGGCCGATATGTGGCAGATGAAATTTAACTTAAGTGAATGTGAAGTATTACATGTAGGAAGTAAAAATGTTAGATTTAAACAAAGAATAGGGGGTCTGAAAATTGAAAGTACACATTATGAAAAGGATTTAGGACTTCTACTGGACTCAACACTATTAACTTGCAAGACAGTGTTCAGAAGGTTAACAGAATGTGAAGTTACACAGCAACATGCATAAGGTTAGGGCACCTTTGCCTAAAAATGCCTGTTACTGTGAACCTTTAAGCAAGCAGAAGATGAACTGATCACCAAAAGGGATGAAGTTAAAGATGACACATTTCTTTAATAATATAAGCAAGATTACATGTATATTTCCATCATTCACAGGTACAAAATACCAAAAAAATGAAAAGGGCCTGAAGCAAAAGTTTGGGCAACTGACATGGTCAGTACTTAGTAAGACACCTTTTGGCAAGTTTCACAGCTTGGAAATGCTTTTTGTAACCTGCTAAGAGTCTTTCGATTTTCACAGATTCATACTTGCTAAAGGCTCCTAATGCAAGATTATTGGGCCTTCAGTTATTTTTAATGGACCGTGAGGGCAATGGCGAAGCCGTTAGCTTTCACCTCTTGAGGTATTCCGTAGCACATTTTGAGGTGTGTTTTAAATCATTGTTGTAGGACCTATCCTGTTTTTAACTTCAACTTCACCATGCTTAATAGTTGGTGATGTATTCTTTTGTTGGAATTCAGTTCTCCCCAGTTCTATTTTATCAGTCCAAAGAACTTGTTTCCAAAATGCATCAGGTTTTTTAGATATTCATTTGCAAACTTCAGGTATAGAATTTTGTGGCTCAGAGGCAGGTAAGGTTTTCTTTGCTGACTCTACTATGAAAGTCATACAGTGGTGTGAAAAACTATTTGCCCCCTTCCTGATTTCTTATTCTATTGCATGTTTGTCACACAAAATGTTTCTGATCATCAAACACATGTAACCATTAGTCAAATATAACACAAGTAAACACAAAATGCAGTTTTTAAATGATGGTTTTTATTATTTAGGGAGAAAAAAAATCCAAACCTACATGGCC
>JANRMT010062838.1:6708836-6903617 GCA_026402145.1 Polypterus bichir lapradei | reverse complement strand
CCCCTTTCCACCCTCTCCCTCCCTCCCCACCCTCTTTCCCCCCCCCCTCTCCTTCCACCCCCCCCCCCCACCCCGAAGGAAGAGAGATCAGGGAAAAAAAAAGCAGTGGCTAGAGAAAGATACACATTGAGAAAGGGAGGAGGAAAAGAGATACAGAGAAAAGAAATGAATAGCAAGTTCGATAGCAAGAGATGAGAAAGTAGATATAAAGATAGCTATACATACCTACAACCTGCCACACGAGTACATTCCCAAAGTGCATGCATACTTAGTGCACTTTCTCACACATTTATTGATTAATAAAGTCTATTTATGGCATTATTTTTTAAAATATTTCCAGTGTACAGCTTCTCCGCTCCTCCTGTACTGGATAACGTGATACTTCTATATATTATTTACATATGTATACAATATAAAAGAGAAAGATATCTAGTCCTATTCACAGTAAGCTCTATCCCAAGCATAGGTGGGTCTAGAAGTAAGGCAATAAATGTATAACATAAAAACAATTCCCTAAGAGGATGGCTGAAATGAAGCAAAATAAACAATTTGGACTAGTCTGGTCAAGGTACAAATTACAATTAAATCAGTTTTCACTAGGAAAAGAAGGGTAAAATTCTACCATTTTGTCAAAGACTAACACTGAATGATTTTTTGTAATCATTACAGCTAAAGGCGACACAACCAGTTTATCAAGGATAAGGGGCAATTTTTACACACAGCAAAACGGTGGTTTGTTAACTATGTGCATTTAAGAAAAGGCATGACCTGAAATGCTTTATTTGATTATTCTGGTGGCACTCAATGGCACAGGGACGAAATGATATTGAAGCCAACTCCAGATTAGAACTCTGTCTTCTATACCATGGGACTACATAGAATAGTAATTAAACTTTTTTTTTGAATGCTTAATAACTGATGAGAATTATTAAAGACCCAACTAACCCCGAGTTATAAATATGAGCACTGTATAATTAGTGCTACTTACTCAGTTGGTCCATACTGCATTAAAGACAACTTCCTGTGAACCGCACCTACACTATGGCCAGCAGCAAGGCTCCTGTGTTTGCTTCATACAGATGACTTCCCCAGGATATGCAGGGCATGTGAACACCAGATACTGGAGCTAATTTTGATGGCAGATTAAAATCTCACAGGCAACCTAAACTTTACTAAACTGTTATATTTAGAATATCATTTTGGATTTTTTTTCTTCAGGTTTCCTGCAAGCAGTGTAACCACATTGCAAAACATTTCCTTGCTATTCTCCCAACAAAGTTAAATACAATTGTTAACAGTACACTAAGCCAGTAGAAAAGGAGAAAAAAAACCCCCCGATCTACTAAAAGAGTTCTCTATATTTAGTGTATTATTTATATTTTTAACAAACCATTCTTTTTCTGTATCTAAAATTGTTTAAAATCTACTACATACTCAATTTTTTTTCAGCCTACAGTTTCCTGGAAATTAAAAAAAAAAATTAGGATTGCATAGTCCAGGGGAAAATAGTAATTACACAATTGCTAGCAGCCATTTTTATTATCCCCATATGTAAACAAGCATTATTTTAACCCCATCAATTCAAATTTTGTCCATTTTTTCAGCCCTCCGGCTTACCTACCCTTTTAATTTCCTTCCACTTCTTTGTATCCTGTCTCTTTTGTGTGATCTTATGCTCAAGTTGAGAAATGGGGCCTCAAGAACAGAGTCATTAGTCCCTTCAGTATAGCTTAATACTTGCTTTCCCTCAAAATTAAGACAGTAGTCGATGTTCAGAATGTACAGATGAATGAGCCCAACAATAATCAATTTCCCAAGCTTTCACACCATGATAAAGAAATGTTAAACATAATGCATGTTCATGTTCCACCATCAGTCACCATATATATATTATATGTATATGGCCACTGTATAAGGCCATTCACATTAGAGTTGAAGACAAAACAAACAGCTAAAGATAGATAACAAGGTGATCAGATGTTCAGCGTATTAGCAGTACAAAGTGATGTTGCTAATAGTCAAGATCACTAGGCAGTGAAGGAGAGAAAAAAAACAGTCAAAAAAACAAAAAAGGAAATCATTTTCTAAAGGTTCTAATGATCTAAAGGTTGGAAAAACAGAAAAAAAATTTCAGTGATTCCTGTATAATTTGTTTAATTACCTGCTTAAAGATAAAAAAAGAAAAAGTTTTATCTTTACTCAAACTGTCACTGTTCACTGGTATCAGCTTCCTGCACTGTAGTGTAGAAAAAATTAGGATAGGAATGACAGAAAAAAAAAAAAAAAAAAAAAAACACACAACTGCTAAGTTTTGGATTTTTTTTCCATCCTGCACCTCAGTGGTAACTTACCTTCACTTTCACTGGAGATTTAGATGTGTACATTTCAAGACTGAATCACTATTGGCTTTAATGAGATATGAAGTATGACAGCAAGTATCATGTTCTGTAGTTTAGCACTGAAAGACATTATTCACTTTTCATGCAATTTAGAGTTTGGCAGATGACAGACCATATGTAGTAATACATTACATAGAAACTTTCAGAACAGCAGTTATATGTAGACCCACTGAAGTCTGTAATAATAGTTGCACAATTTCCAGCTATTCATAGACAACAATTAAATTGTAAATGCCTGCAGTTTCCAAAGTCACTGTTGACAGACTGCCTTGGAGGAATACTAAGTAACTATTTGAGAGAAAGAAAGAAAGTACAGAAGACTAACAGAATCAGAACACAGCAGGTCTTAGAGAGTCACCAGTTTGACAAGAACTGTGGTGGAATGGCAAAGAAAACATACTTTAAACTGATATAAAAGTCACTGTGGAAAAGAGAGACAAAAATATCATTCTAGAATTTCTCAATGAAGTGCAGATATTCAATATCATGCACGTACACCGCGTTCCAATTTATTATGCAAATTGTATTTAAGTGTCAAAGATTAAATATTTTGTTTTTCAATTAAACTCATGGATGGTATTGTGTCTCAGGGCTCTTCTGATCACTCACTGAAATCAAGCTCGGACACCTGTGATAATTAGTTTGCCAGGTGAGCCCAATTAAAGGGAAAACTATTAAAGAAGGATGTTCCACATTATTAAGCAGACCACCATTTTCAAACAATATGGGAAAGAAAAATGACCTCTCTGCTGCCGAAAAGCATGAAATAGTTGAATGCTTTGGACAAGGTATGAAAACCTTAGATATTTCACAAAAACGTAAGCGTGATCGTCTTACTGTTAAAAGATTTCTGGCTGACTCAGAGCACACATGGGTTCGTGCAGATAAAGGCAAAATGAGGAAGGTATCTGCCAGACAAATACATCGAATTAAGAGAGCAGCTGCTAAAATGCCATTACAGAGCAGCAAACAGGTATTTGAAGCTGCTGGTGCCTCTAGAGTCCCGCGAACATCAAGCAGCAGGATCATGCAGAGAATTACAGTTATGCATAAACCTTCTATTCGGCCACACCTAACCAAGGCTCACAAGCAGAAACGGCTGCAGTGGGCCCAGAACTACATGAAGACTAATTTTCAAACAGTCTTGTTTACAGATGAGTGCCGTGCTACCCTGGATGGTCCATATGGATGGAGTGGTGGATGGTTGGTGGACAGCCACCGTGTCCCAACAAGGCTGCAACGTCGCTAAGGAGGTGGCAGAGTCATGTTTTGGGCCGGAATCATGGGGAGAGAGCAGGTCGGTCCATTTAGAGTCCCTGAAGGTATGAAAATAACCTCTGAAAAGTATGTGGAGTTTCTGACTGACCACTTTCTTCCATGGTACAAAAAGAAGAATCGTGCTTTCCATAACAAAATCATCTTCATGCATGTCAATGCACCATCTCATGCTGCAAGGAATACCTCTGCATCATTGGCTGCTATCGGCATAAAAGGAGAGAAACTCATGGTGTGGCCCCCATCCTCCCCTGACCTCAGCCCTATTGAGAACCTTTGGAGCACCTCAAACAAAAGATCTATGAGGGTGGGAGTCAGTTTACATCCAAACAGCAGCTCTGGGAGGCTATTCTGACATCCTGCAAAGAAATTCAAGCATAAACTCTCCAAAAACTCACAAGTTCAATGGATGCAAGAATTGTGAAGCTGCTATCAAATAAGGGGTCCTATGTTAATATGGAACTTGACTTGTTAAGATGTTTTTTGATTGAAATAGCTTTTGATTTCAGTAAATATGACCTCCTAATGCTGCAAATTCAACAAATGACCATTTTCAGTTCTTTACAACCTATAAAATGTTTTGAAACTCTGTTGTGCGTAAAAATTTGGAACAGTGCATTTTAAGTTTTTTATTTTTGAAAAACATACCGCTATTAGGAGGTTTGTTCAGTAACATTCGAATTATACTCTAATGGTTGATGACTCAAAAATTACGCTGACTGCCACTTGCATTGACTATTTAGGAAAATCAAGAAAAATATCATTTGCATAATAATTTGGAACACGGTGTATAAGTGTACAAATTTTAAACATGCCCAAGTATAACTCAAATTAAAGAGAACTAACTAATAAATACATAAATACCTCTCCATCATGCTCCCATAAATTAGACTTCTTATTACAAAATAGACAGTATTACTACTGTAAAAGAAAGCAATTCTGTTCAAAAAAGTTATTGAGTGCAGTAGAACATAAGTGTGAAATGTGCCAATAATTGGTGAGAGTAGTGAAAGCCTGAAAGGGTACTTCCATATCTAAGGTATACAGGCAACTAGAAATGTTTTGTAAGACTAGTAATTTATTATTTATTAAGCAATAACGTTGACAGGCTATGGCAGTTGGCATAAAGTCAGATGATATCACACAAATTGTGTTTATTTTTATTTAAAAGGGCATATATGTAGTGTAAATAAGATTATTGTGGCCATAACACTAAGAATTTTGGTGGTATTACCTGGAGGACTAATGAAGTCAAAGACTATTTCTTCATCAAGAAATAAAACAAAGGTTTACGTAAATCAGAAATTGTTCAACCTAAACTGTAAGGGTCAAGTTTAGTAACACAACTGACTGGAAAAAAGGCAGAATTTTAGACTTGAACATGAAGATACAAGTATCTGGAATACTGTCTAATAAGCAAAGTGCTAGTTGTTATTAAGTATAGATATTTTAATCCTCCATTGTATGGATTACTAGTGGTCATCAAGGAAAGCTGAGCATCACTTACATAAAAAATGGGGAATATAAAGCATAACTTAAACATAAACTTAAACTGAGTTGGATAAACTGCTTCAGAACTTCCAGCTTCTGTAGTCTTTACTTTACGACAGCAGAAGGGAAGGTATTTTTCACAGAAAGAGAATAGTGAACAAGTATCATATCAGGATTGAAGGTCTACAATATCAGGATAACAACATTATACTTTAAACCGTTACTGCATTATTCACAACTACCCTTGAATTATTATTATTTTTTTTTTTTTTAATTTTGGCTGTTGTGTTCCCAAACACAATACTGTGTAACTGGAAAATCTTGCTTCCAGAATGGGTAAGCAGCAGAAGAGGATGAATTTCCTCTGAATGGAGTAATGTTTCATTTACTGATAGTTTTCAATTTTGGATGGAAATCCTACTCTCATGTTTTACATGAATTTGTTGTATAAAATAGCAAAATAACTGGATGTATCTTTGGGATGTTATATTAATAGATGATTAATGTGTCTATATCTTTAACAATGATCACTCAGAAGAAAATGTATTGCAATTCTGGACTATAAAGAAGAGGAAAAAAGTAAAATACAAGTATTCCCCATCTTGGACAATTAATTTTGCTTTTAATGCTTCTGTTAGGTAAGTTAAAAAGACTGACTACTAAAAAGCTATGCATTAAAATTAGGGTTGAATGATTAAAAACAAAAAATTCATTTGACAAAGCAGCCTGTGTTGTACCAGACTACATGACCACATAGCACCTTCACGAGACTGGTCACATTACCTTCCTAATCAATTTCACAGTACTATTTTATGCTTCTGCTAGTTATTCACCTAACAAAGACAGGATGTCAATACTGTTTCTTGGCACTTAGCAATATATATCATTTTACAAGAAAATTGTTATGTCAATAGTTCTTTTATATAAATAAAGACTATTTGGAAATCTGCAAATATTGTGCTATATCCTTTATCAAATCTGCCTCACCCCTGGTCTGCATAATGGATTTCATTAAATACTGAATTCCTCTCCAAAAAAAATTTAAAATGAAGACTGCAGCAGACAGTTTGTCTTTACTTACAAATTCACTCGGGTAGGCACCCCGTGGCAAGTACCAAACTCTGGTGATTGGACTCAACCAACTCTTTTCTGCCTCTATGCTAAAAAGAGCTGTCAACCAAAGAGATTTTTAAATGTTAAGGGGCCTCTTACATGGTGGCATACTCTCTCTTTCCCTCAGTGTCATCACCTTTGGATTATATAGCAATCTGCTCTAATGCTGCGCTATCTGGATGAGTTTTCCTATAGTGAAGCTGGATAAGTACTTCCTTCGGACACTGAAGAACTGAGTTCACAATCAACCTCTCCCTTTGATGGTGTGAAATGGAGATGAGTGGAACTTTGAGCAGTTCCTCATTGGTGATATCTGAGGGCTTGCCTAGGAACATACAGAGGAGGGGGCAATATATTTGTACTTTTTAATACAGTACTCTCTTCTTTGCAGTTAAGTCAAGAAGCCGGTTTGCCAAACTTAGTGGGGAGGAATTTTCTGCAGCAAAGTATTCATTTTTCACTTGCTGGACCTGAGTTGCATCAGGCCTCTCTATATAAGGACGTGAAACCTAGAGGAGCAATTCCCTATATCAGTCTAACTAATCTGCTAAAAGTGGTGTAGCCTCTTACGAGTAGAACTGCAAAACAGTGCTAAAAGTTCAGATCTTGCCAATGCTCCATACAGGACTCATTTTAGTTCTTTATTCAAAGATTTTCCAAAAATGTACTAAATATTACTTATAGCCCCTAATAATTTACAACATTTTAGAAAGGCCATCAGCACCTCTTTATAAATTGGAACAAGACTTAACAGCAGAGCTGATTTGACCTGCTGATATTTTGAAACATTACCTCTAACTTGTCAAATAAGAAGGCAGTGCCTAGAGTTAAAAACAGTTTAAGGTAATGAAATGCTGAAATAAAGGTAATGCAACAAATTCCACATAAAACAAATTCAACAACAACACAGGAGCACTTTGGGGAACTTGTAATGGTTAGAATAAATTACAGAGTAATGGGGCAGACATAAGGACTTTAGGGACTCTCAAACCTTGATTTGATGTTATTTTGAACAATCTAGGTGGAAAGAATTGGGGAAATTGTTGGGTGAAATGGTCTATTCTGATCACAGCTATTATGTTTTATGCTGATTCGAGACATCATCATAGAGGACTGTCTCATTAATATTTTCTTTAGGATTACTTACCAGAGTTGATTTAATGCCAACACTCTCAGCAGCCTGGAAAGCAAGAGTAAAATTTCTTCTCTGCAGGAAAGAATCAACAGTGAGATTACCACAGAACATACCGATATTCAAAATAATACATACAAGTAGTCATAACAACAGTTCAGTTTAAGAGGGTAGGCCAGTCTCACATGGCACAAGACAAGAAACAGCACTGAAGAGAATGCCACTCAAATACTGGCCACAAATACACACCCACCATGCAGCAAATTTAAAGTCGCCAATGCACCTGCCACAAACATCTCTCCCTTAAATGCACCCAAAAGACTACTGGCGCACACTGAAGTAAGGCATTACTAGAAGACAAAATGAACATAAAGGGAAGCTACTCTAAATTGCAACCTGCAAAATTTCACATACCTTGTCTTGGTTGGTTAGCTCATGATAGGGAATGTGAGCCGGCAGGTAGGTGTGGAGGACGGCACAGAATGCTAGGCCATCATTCCAGCTGCTGCTGAAATTTGTGATGTCAATGTTCTAAAAAGAAATTAGAATCCATGTTTTAAAAAGACAGGAACTGCTCAACAGCATTTTACCTTTTATTTTTGAATATGACTTGTTTGTGTTGTGAACCAAGATTTCATTCACTTTTATATTCTGCTCATCATCAAACCAGCTTATCCTGAGGAATGTGGCAGGGTAACTGGACCCTAGCCCAGCCCATCCCAGCCCAGCAAGCACTGGGTGCAAGACAAGAACAACCCATGTATATCCCAGCCCATCCCAGTACAAATAACAGAGGATTGATGTAACAACCATGTTTATTTTGTTCTGTTCAAAAATCCTATTACAGTATTTCATTGGCTAAAAGGCCAATGAACCATTTGTGTTTATATTGTGTTTATATTATTGTAATTAATTTTCTAGAAACATGAAATACAAATTACTTTCTGATGTCTAAAAGGAATGCCTTAAAACTAACACTAAATCTACACACTTCACACGTTTGAACATCTAACAAACAGATGGCTGGCAGGCCAAAATAAATCCAGTTTATTAACCATTTTCTCAAACTGTACACTCCCATAATCTTCTGTACAGGATAACAGCATCTGGTCACCTCTGCTGAATGGTTTTACTTATTCACAAGATACCATCTCCATATATTTTTGTTCAATAAAAGGAGCAATATAATAAACTGCCTGATGTAAATCAAAGATGAAGATGTAATGCAATAAAAAACTTGATCATTTGATTTGTAAAACAATGCTAATTCTAACAAGTAAATGCAAAAAGTCATTCAGTAGACCACCACAGTTGAATCTGTTGTGCAATTTGACCAGAGATGCTGTACATTTTCCCCTTACAGGCCTCAAACATATGAGTTCAGTTCAAGTTTGCATGCTACATTCTGTTACAGATTTCCCAAGTTATGAAAAAGATCAGATAGTCGCAAAAGAATTGTTGAATTCTTTTAACAGAATATCAAGCCGTTATTGAAACTTAAAACACCAGTTCAAAATCCTACAGTCATATTAAAGACAGAAACACTACAAATGTAGCAGTGGTCTATAATAAAAAAATGAAGCCAATATTGTATATTGAATGTGTACAATTCATCTGTGTACTGAACCTACATATTCCTAAACTGGAACTAGGGCTGCACCAAACTCCAGCTTCCATGGATCCCTGTGGGAGTCTGAGGCACTGCTACAACCAAGAGGAGCTGCCACCTAGCGCTCTGGAGAAGGTAATGCTTTGGATACACTCCCTCCCCGGGTCCTTCCAGTGTAAAGGTGTTCCGACTGTACGCCACAAGCTCTATGTCACTGTATAACTAGCTCTGTGTTCAAGGCTGCCTGTTTCCCATCCTGTGTGGAGGCCTGTCAGCAAAGGCAATGTCCCCATCCCATAACAGAGTCCTGGAAGTAGTTTGTATGAAAATAAATGTATGTACTTAGTTTTTTTACAAATGTGAAATGCAAATAAAAACATAAGAAAAAAAATGCACTGAACTTCTGCGGGGCAAAAGCAACAGAAGGCTGGAGAAGATGTGTGAAGTGCAGCAGTAAAACGCCAATCTATTGGACAAAATGCCAGGTTTTACCGTGTCTTTTGGTAAACAGAAATCATTTCAAGAACTGGCATTTTTGAAAGTGAAAGTTTGGATAAGTATACAATTATGCATACATAGTTTCAAATTGTTTATTTGTTTGATTCAGACTAATACAGTGCATATTTTTGTTTTAAGAGATGTACAAGATGTGTTTATGTACAAGAGACTAAGTGTTTCCAAAAAGGTAAGCATCCAGTTTTTTTGGAGAGAACTCCCTAAAGCACCAATTTTTGTGTGTTTTATTTAGTTCATATTGGTGTAAACAAAAGGTATTTGATAATAAAAATACTTTCTTTCATATATCTGAAGTGCTATATTTGCTAATCTTCAGCCATTTACTGCATAATCAGCAACCACCCTTTTTTTTTTTTTGATTATGTAGTACAAGAGCAATAATTCCAAAAACCCCTTAGTTTGATTTAACCCCATATGCACTACTGCTTCTTTTGCAAGAATTAAACAATTGTATTGAAGATATACAATAATTCACTTAACTTCAGACATTTAAGTACAGGACAGATGGTATTAGGACCTAACTGTTTTGACAGTCCTATCACCAGAACTAAAACTGTCAATGGCCTCCATTATTGCTATTAAAAATATATACTTCCTCTTGAATGTGAAATCTGCCAGGATATAACATGACCTGTACATTCTGAAAATAGGAAAATGGAGAAAAAATAAAAAAAATAAAAAATAAAAAATCAGGTAATGTGTAATTATTTGTCATGTGCATAAAATAAATCTTAATGCTCTTGGGATCTCTGGAGGGTGTTAAAACAGCCTGTGACCCAAAACATTACTTAGTCAAAAATCGATCAGCCCTCCACAGGAAGAACACTGAGTGCATCCCCTGTAGAAGAGCACTTCAAAAACGTGTTGCTTGTCTTACAAACTATTTTTAAACTGAATAATGTCTAGACAGAGGTCAATAGAATGAATAAAACAAGCATCAAAATACAAAGCACATTGAGTTTCTTGAATATTAATGAAACCTTCCAGGCCATTTCAATGTCAGTGAGTGTCAATGAAAAAATGAAATAATTTTAGCCTTCTACTGCAAATAGAACTAGTGTAGGACACAAGGCCTGACTTTTTAGGGTGCTTAAACCAAAACCCAGCTGAAAGTAGGAACATAATTTTTGCAGATGTGTATTTTATCTCCATTCAAGGATATGGATTTTTTTTTTTTTATTTAAAAAATGCAATATGTAATTCTTAAGTTGATACGCATTGTTAAATAAAACTATTAAAGTCAGCCATAACACTTCACTCGTGATCGTGGCTTGACTAATGTCCGCTCTCCTAACATTCTAAACCTACGTGTCTGGAAACACAAACCCCTGCATGAATTTCTTGAAATCTGAGAGAGCTGTGCTTTCATCGGAAACACCTTTGTGTAGCTTGATGTGGGAACAGTGGCAGTGATTCAGAGGGGGGAAATAAGAAAACACTCTGCTCTAAAACAGGGTCAGGAAATGCAGACAGCAGTCAGTGCTGGACATAGGCCAGCACATTTTAAAGTGGGCTACATTTCTTTTCTCCTCACACTTGCTAATTAAAATCTTGGCTTTCTGCAGGACCCTCAAATATTTACAGTTCCACTACTTAAGAAACACACTTCTAAAAAATGCAGGCATGGTGTGTTGCTTCAACTTGACATTTTCTGCTTAAATGCTGCCTAGTTTTACCGATTTAACTTAGTAGATGACAAATGCTAAAGGAAGAAAGGAGAATGAAGGCTGAATTGAAGGCATTTATGCTTCATAGCCACTTTTCACACTTCCTTTTCTTGTCCCTTCCACATCAGGGAAGCAGAGGCTGACAGGTAAAAACATTTTCTGGCTACATATGGACAATCACGTAACAAGATTTTTCTTTCCACAGGGTTCTAAAAGACAATGGGCAAATGAGATTACAATGCAGCATCTGTTATCATGTACTGTTAGGCAAATACTATTCATTCAGGGAGTGTGCATTAGTTCTTACTCACCAAACAACAAATATGAATGAGATGAGATACGCCCATTTCTCTAACGCTCCTTTTAACTATGCTACTGGGTAACTTGTTACACACACTACTTACAGGATCTTAACCCATTTAAAATTATTGTATATAAGGGCGCAATGTAGAAAGTAAGATAGACAAAATAGAACGTCTGCAAACTGACAATGCGAAGCAAAAGACACTGCACTGCAGGACACAGTAACAGTGTTGCAGAGCGGTTAGCCTTCAAACGGCAAGGTTCCTGGTTCTATTCTGTGCATCTTACTCACTGTGTGAATGTTTTTTTAGGTTTCCATTGATTCTTTTTGAGCTCTAATTATAAAAGAAACACATTGAAACAAATACTTGTCTAATCTGACAGATCACCCAAATAGGTACAATATTTGTCACTATATATTAAAACACAATCAATTGTCATGCTGAACATTTACTGTGTATAACATGCAAATTATCAGATCAGGCAGTAATTGATAGCTAGAAGCTTTACATTTACACCTATTTGCTTAGCAGACACTTTTATCCAAAGAGGTGAACATAACCAAGTAAACAACATTCTGGGGCCTGTTTGGGAACAAGTGTTGTAGGACAATGTTTCAAAACTGATCACCAAAAACTGAAGAGCTCAGAACAAAATACAAGTGAGTTACAATTCCAAACTTACAAAAACCTAACAACTTATCAGTTAGACAGATATTCACCAAGAAACATTTAAAATTAAGAGTTCTTTTATGAAGAATCATACAAAATGTAGCAATCTTGCCTTAATAGTGAATACATTTGTTTCACAACAAATGCACAGAACTTGATTTAAACTACGTGCAGTATCAACAAAGTCCCACTTCTTGGCTATGCAAAGAAAAACATTGGATTGAGAACTAAAGATGTAGTGAAATTACGATTGTGGGCATAAACAACAGGAAACACATTAATGCATCAGGCAATAAACATTTCCATCTCAACTTTAATTTTGTCACTCTGCAGCACGGCGTCTTGCAGGATAAGCACATATTTCTATTTAACTAAGGTAGTTAGCGGCTTTACAGTTACCATCAGCAGTACATAACTGACAGACTGAATGTTATACACGAGTGGCTACAATTGAAGTCTACATCGTATTCTCAAGATACCAAAAACAGTGCTCAGTTATCAAGAAAGCAAACATGGCTGTACAAAATACATCCTAAGTATCTCATTGATAACACTGATATCACGTAACTATACAAACGATAATTTACTTATACATCAAAGAAGACAGATAAGCCACAAAAAGCACATGTCCATAAAAAATACTACTTATGTGCCAGATGTCTAGGTTTGTTTGCTCAGTTATTGACTCTGCGAAGATCACAGCGTCGTTGGCAAAGTCAAGATCAGTGAATCTTTCTTCACCAACAGATGCCCCACAGCCACTGGACCCCACAACCTTGCCCAACCTCCAGCCCATGCCAGCACTGAACAGTGTAGGAGTAGAACACACCCCTGACAAACCCCAGAAAGAAGCAGAAAATGGCCAAAACAAAAGACATCACTCTCCTCCTATTAAGAAGTGAAAACAAAAGGAGATACAAAAAGCATCTTTCATAGTTACGGTGCCCCTTGTACAAATTCAGAAATAGAAAACGTTCAAGGGAAATTGTAAATCCATCATCCTTGAGTTTTAAATAGACAAAGAGAAAGGAAATTCAACAGACATTAGGAAACAATTAAAAAATGTTGTTTAGTGTCACTGCCAGTTGCTGCTAGACTGATAATTAATACTTAGTAAAGTTATGGTGATAAAGCATGCACAAAGTGTAAATGATACAAAGATAATAACCCATACAAATTACTGCACAAAATGTACACAAATTACTTTATAGTTATGTAATCTAATCATTTTATCCAAATGCACAAAGTAAAGTAATTTGTCATTAAAGTAAAAAAAACAAGAACATGTTAAAAAGAGAGATGAGGACAAGATAAACAGCATATGTAATGTACACAGTGGGATACCATGAAAATGGGGAGGGAGTGCAAGAACAAACAGGCCTTCCAACTAGGATATAACCATTGCTTTAGAATGACTAATATATTATAATTACATAAAACAGAAATTTAAGGAGAAATATTTTTGAAATTAACATCAAGTTTTGGTGATAATAGTGTTTTTTTTTTTCTATAAACAAATGTGACATTTCTGATTTCTAAATGAACAACTGAATGAGCAACACAAATCTGAACCATATTCAATGTAGAATAAAGGCTTTCCAAAACAAGAAAAGTTTGTTTTGCACTTTATTGTTTAAATTGTGTTTCACAATCCCCAGGTTGTTTTTCTGTTTAGTACACATACATCTACGTATTATACATTATCGTAATATTAATTAATGATAATATCCAAATAACTAAGTTATATCTATACTATTAAAAGGCAAAGCCCTCATTCACTCACCACTAATTCTCCAACTTCCCGTGTCATTAGAAGGCTGAAATTTGGCAGGCTCATTCCTTACAGCTTACTTACAAAAGTTAAGCAGGTTTAATTTCGAAATTCTACACGTAACGGTCATAACCGTCGACAACGTCAGCCATGTTGAACTTTATTATTTATGGCACCATCTTCACGAAATTTGGTAGGCAGCTTCCCTGCGCTAACCAAAACCGATGTATGTACTTATTTTGATGGTATGACACCACTGTCGGCCGCCATATTGAACTTTCCAACGTCACTAATTTTCCAACTTCCCATGTAGGTAGAAGGCTGACCCCATCTTCACGAAATTTGATAGGTGGCTTCCCTGCGCAAACCAAAACCGATGTACGTACTTATTTCGGTGGTATGACGCCACTGTCGGCCGCCATATTGAATTTTCCAACGTCACTAATTCTCCAACTTCCCGTGTAGGTAGAAGGCTGAAATTTGGTACTTATTTCGGTGATATGATGCCACTGTCGGCTGTCATATTGAACTTTTCAACGGTCTTTGTTACTTATGGGCCCATCTTCAAGAAATTTGGTACGCGGGTTCCCAACGCTAACTGAATCCTACTTACGTACATATATACATCCATAGCCTGCTGCTTGGTCATCGTGTGAGCTGGCGTTGGGTCCCCCATCCCAACGCCTCCCACGTTGTTGGCTGCCTGCCTATATAAGGCCGTCTGTCGCTCCAGTCTCTACATTCCCTTCCTTGCTTCGCCACGGGATTCACGTCTCCCTGCTGATAACTACAGCCTTTTTATTTAATCCACAGCTTCTCCGCTGTTTTATTGTTCGTTTATTACGATTATAGTTATTGTGTAGGTATTTTAGACTTACTTTACATTGTTCAGGTACCCATTTTCTTTATCATTCCAACCGTACCCCCATTAACATGTCTATCGAGTTGATCACCATCGATCAAAGAACTGTCACTTACCAAGTGGTTTCCATGCCCAGAGATGGCACCTGCCTTTTCCATTCTCTTTGTTACATATTGCACGGCCATATCAGGCTCACTCTTGATATCCGGAGGAACATTGTGTCTTATGTATTGAATGACTGGGACAGGTTCAAGGTGTGGACTGATGACGGTACAGGAGATAATTATACTACACAGGAGCACTAGAAGAGTGAAATGCTTAAGTGTACCAAAATGGCCAAATATTTTACACCTTTGGACAACCGCCAATGCCTCTTAAACATCGTAGATTCACAGGTGATGATTTCAGTAGTGGACACTTTGATGTTTAGAAATGTTTAAACTCTCAAAAGCTGGATGTGACGTTATCAATGAAACTGGTTGTATACTTACAACGCTTGACAGATGGCGAATGTCTCTTCAACACAAGTCCTACAAATACCGTCGTAATTGAAACAAACCATGAAACTCAAACCGATTATGACAGCAGCAATCCAGGCTGTGAGATTTGAAACAAGATTACTGTTCACATGGCCAACTGTACGTTGCATGCTCAAGAGTAAGCTCAGCGCACAGCTTGGTCATATTACAACTGGAGGGCCGAACTGACAACGTGGCATACAAAGAGATCCTTAACAAATAATTATTGGTATATTTTCCCTCAGTTTAAAAAGGTTTAATTTTCTTCTTAATAAAAATTTTAAGGAAGTACTTCGCCGCTGCGAAGCGCGGGTATTTTGCTAGTCTTTAATGTTTTGCTGAATAATCTATGGAAAGCACCTTGAAATGTATGGACATGTATCATAAGGAAAATAAGGGGAGACAAACAGATCAAGTACTTTGTGAGTGGAAAGTGCTTTGCTGCTTCAAACAAAGTCATTTTGGATGATACTAACGTAGGAAATTTGCAGTGTATTTCTTTGTGTGTATATATCTCCCTCTCTCTATACATAAACATGATGTTTTACAATGTAATCCATCCTCCAATATCAGCTAAGCTTAATTACTGGAACAAAATATTATCAAATGAACTTCTTTTTATACTGTTCTGAGTAGGGATTTTAACTTCAAATTAAGTTCTTGATTTGGACCTACATCAGATGGTTAAGTCTGTCTAGGATCTTTTACTCTTTCCTGCCTCATCATATTGGCTCCATGGTTGCAGTAACAGTTTATTTTGAGTCATGTTTTTTGTGCATGATAAAATGTTGTCAAACAAGTGTTGGACCTTTAGGTCTTACAGTGACAAATAAAAACTTTAGAAATTGATCTGCTGCACCAATCATTAGTTTTATCATCAGTTAACAGTAGTGAGCCAGCTCATACATAAATTGGCATGCTTCAGGATGGTCACTGTTTACATCTCGATATTTTCTTCTTTCCATAGTTATTGTTGAGATCTTTGTTCATTGGTCATAGGGTCATTTCAATTGCATCTGCAGAGTATAGTGAAAATATTATTTGCATATGCTAATCTACATGCAACACATTGCCACTCCTGGACACAATGATTATCTGTCCGGAATTACAATTCTGATGTCACTGTTACTGGCATACATTATATTATAGTATCCTGAACTGCATACCGTGGAGGTATTTCGGTGATCTCCCCGTTTTTCTTTTTTTATTTATTTTTTTTTTAACTTTAATGATTTTTTTCTCAGCCAGCCTGATTGTTGGCAAATTGTTAAAAACACATGTAGTATATTTTTAAAATCGGTGATCAAAATAAAACAGTTTTATGTGGTCAATATCTGACTAAATAATTCTGAACTCCCCCCAGCATTTCCCTAATCTTCATGAAGGTTTGTTCCTGCTGACTCTGAAGGCAAACACGAAAAGCAAGAACAAAGGCAGAGTCCAAAACTACACATTCCCAGCTGTATGTATGCACAGGAAACACCTGGCAGACAATTGTCCCAGTACGTGTAGGGGGAAAGAACATAAAAGGAGAAATTATTCTGAAAATTTAAACCACATACATAAAGAAAACATGGAAATAAAAAGTTCAAATCCAAACTTCTTGAGCATTCTGCAAAAATACCAATGTTAAAGCTAGCTATATTATACTTGTAAAAAGCACTTTATACTGGCATGTTCTCAAAATGTATCCTTAGTTACAGTCTGACCTTTTTACTAACCCATTGCCTGGTTATATGAAGTGTTGCTGGCTCAGTCAAATAGTAAGTTGCACCTTTTACCTTCAATTAAAAATCTGTATTTACACTTGAATAATGCAATAGACGGTTCACAGAATTCTACTCTTGGAATATTTTAGGTTTTTTTTTCTCTCTTAAGACTCCATAACCCTACAAATGTGTAATGTTAAACACTGTGAAAGCTTAATATTAACATGGTCTTCAATTGTTTAATGAAAATATTACAAGTGAAAGCATCTCTAACAACAGTGGAGTGGTTCACAGTCAAGACTTAAGGGTATGACTCAAGGAAATGAGGAATATGAAGAAATTGTGACCTGAAGGTGGAGAAAGTGGACAGTGTGTTTTACTTGTCAAGAACAAATAAACTACCAATGATGGAAGATGGCTACATACCAAGCCATCCTATCCTCAGCATTTTAATCCAACACCTCCTGGGAAATTCTCAAAGGGTATGTAAGAGATTTCACCCAGCGGGCATCCTAACTACATTCTCAAATCAATTCAACAGTTCTTCTAAAGGTCCTCTCTGATTTCTCTGCTTCTCATACTGGTACAAAGAGTTAGCCCAGCAACATTGAACAGTAGCTTCATTCTATCCATTTGTACTTTTAGTCTCCTGTTTTTGGCCATTAAGTGGTACTGTAGACTGATCAGCTAATCAAAAGCTTTGTTTTAGGACTTTGATTTATCTTCACTAGTATTTGCAAAACTGCTACCGATACACTGATTTTGTGGTCTGTCTCACCTTTCTCTAAACTAATGAACATGATCCTGAGGTACCTAAGAAAACTATTTAACATTAACTGACACTACCTATCTTCTTTTATTCATTATATTAACCTTAATCTAGTTTTTTTTTTTTGAGTCAGAGTAGGCTACCATAAAGCAGGAACCAATGTAGGACATGGCAAAATTCCACAGCTTAACAAGTTGTGCTATTTGACTTTTTCCCCCAAGCTGCTTTTATGTAAACGAGGTTCCCATTTTAATTATGTTTTACTTTGTCTATTCCACCTGAAATATAAAATTACATTTTTTATTTTTGCTGGGACAGGTTTTGGATTTCTGAGACTACTTGTTGCAGTTAATAACTATTTTTTATGAGTGTCATGAATGTTCATTTTTCTTAACTCTGTTAACGGATGTAGAATCATGATTTCCTTTTAATAAATCAGTCAGTTAACCGTAGTATCATACTGAACTGTTACTTCTAAAAATCGTATCTGCATGTGAATCTAAGGATACTGTGTAACACTAACAGCTGCTATTCTCCATTCCTCACTAGCAAAGTGCCAATTTGCTTGTTACCCTAACATTACACAAATCTGAAATGCATTTAGTATGTAATGATAGGAAGAAATGGATATTATAAACAAAGAAAAAAAAAGGATAAAACATAAGGGCACTCATACATAAAAGGGATCACTCTTTGCTTTCGTAATGAAAAGGAAATTGATGTGAGTTGTGAAAGAAAGAAAGTACTTAACATAGACAATTACTACACTGCATAATAGAAAAATTCTAAAAATAAAACCTGCCTGACATGCCTTCTTATAAGTTGTGGCTCTATCAGTTCATGGCAGCTTGAAACATCATTCTATGCCCAGTCTCATGGGAAACTTGCTCACCCCTTCAGTTCTGAGGAAGTGTGTACTTACTTGACTGCACTGTGGCCATGCCAGCCATTTCTTGGTGCATTGTGAAGTGAAAAGAGAGAAGAGGACCTTAACTTGCCTTAAATTTTCAGCGAACACTCTGTAACTGCTGGTGGCAGTGGAATATTAAAGAAATTAATGGCAAAATAAATGATCAGAAACAAATAAGATCCAAGTAAAGAAAGCTGTGGAAGTAAAAACACGCCATTCATTCAGTATCACTAGTTTTATGAACCCATTTCATCTGCATTAAAAAGAACCTCTGGGACTTTATTCTCCTTGGTTAACAAGGAAGATTTTGACCATAAGACAGTTGACGAATTCACTTTTCAGTGCACTGTATAAGTATGAAATTCCAGATTGGCACTCTACAAAAGATACTTTCTCTTAAAGCAGTACAGTCAAGGTAGAATCTGGCCTTCGAGTGAGAGACAATTTCAGGAGCAGTACGGTGACCAGAGGTCTCATTTATAAAACAGTGTGAGGAATTAAACATGAAAGTAAGTGTATCACAATAAAACAGGAAAATGCATATGCCAAAAAAAAAAAAAAAAAAAAAAACACCTTGGAATCACAGATGACTTGTGCGTTAATGGAATGTAAACTGCTTAACGCAAGAAGCAGCATTCTTGCTAGATGCCCTCATTGCAATGAGTTCTGTTCGGCAAAGGGCGCATGCTCCCTGGTGATGTATTCTTTCAGAAATGCAGCCCACACTTTAACCTGTATATACCCCTCTTTTAGTAACCATGGCAGAAATATTAAGGCAAGAAAAATATGGCACAAAAGAAATATATTTAACTTGCTTTAAAATGTTGCTTTTACTTCTAACATACATTGTACATTGTAGTATACCATTAAATTTTGCATATAATGCACACTTGTGTATAATCCGCATGCTGATTTAGCTCAAAAATTTAACGTAAAAAAAAAATAAATAAATAAATTGTATATAGTGTGCACCCTTAGCTTTTCAAGATTTTTATTAACTCTCATGGGGCAGATGTTGACAGGAAGGGTGAGAGCAATAATCAGCTGAAAAACATCAAAAAACTCGCTATTACGGAAAAGGTAGACTCTCTTGGCTTGGAGGAATGTTAGACTCACTGACTTGATGTTTAAAAGCTGCATGTGCATAAGTAGCAACTAGCAAACAACGGCAAAAATGGCATTGACATCTGGCAAGAGAGTGAAGTGAATGTGTAAAGCAAAATACTCAGTGGATGACATTTTGCGTATATTTTAATATTATGTATTGGACTCTGATTTTGGTGAAAGTGATTTGTCGATTCAGATTGATAATGAAACTGAGGCACAGGCATTGGCTGATTGGTCTCCAGCTGATCATGGTGTTGAACAAGTTAGTGCAGCTGATATGCCTGTGGCAATGTTCGCCTGGGAGGCTGCAACTTACAATGACGAGAGGTACAAACCAGATTGCGTCGCACTGCAACTTCAACTGCCGCTGTAGCCGCAGATTCAAACACACAGCGAGAGTGGCAACAGAACAAGCAAGAAACTTTTAAATTAATTTATGTGTGAAACCATTGTTTTGCATGCGTTTCTGAAAATAGTCTGGCAGCCACTTGCCACTCACCCGCCCCTCTGCTGCCAAAGATGACTAACATACAGCAACAGCGCACTGAACGCAACAGATATTTTATGTTGATTTATGTGAGAAACTATTGCTTTAAAATTATGTCGTGTGTAATGCACACCCCAATTTTTAGAGAACTAAAATAAGTAAAAATAGTGTGCATTATACGCAAGATTTTACGGTAATCATTTATACAAACAAGCACCACTGAAAAGAAGCCACTGGAACAGTGTAAATTGAAAATCAAAACTTGTGTGTGCAGATTAAGCGTTAATTATAAATGCAAGTTCATTATGGAAAAAGAAAAAAACTGACCCGTCAATTTCCTAGACATCTCCATTGAAAGAGGTAACGATGTCAACCTGATGACAGGTGTTTATCACAAGGAATGTTATGCAGATAAATTATTACACTTTGCTATCAATCTTTGTTAAATGGTGTGACTCAAACCACTTACACCTGAAACACCTGGGAGTGCAGCTGGATGACAAATTGGACTGGACTGCTAATACTGATGCTCTGTGTAAGAAAGGTCAGAGCCGACTATACTTTCTTAGAAGGTTGGCGTCCTTCAACATCTGCAATAAGATGCTGCAGATGTTCTACCAGACGGTTGTGGCGAGTGCCCTCTTCTATGCGGTGGTGTGCTGGGGAGGCAGCATAAAGAAGAAGGATGTCTCACGCCTGGACAAACTTGTTAAGAAGGCAGGCTCTATTGTAGGAATAAAGCTGGACAGTTTAACATCTGTAGCAGAGCGACAGGCACTAAGCAAACTCCTGTCAATCATGAAGAATCCACTGCATCCACTGAACAGTGTCATCTCCAGGCAGAGGAGTAGCTTCAGTGACAGACTTTTGTCACTGTCTTGCTCCACTGACAGACTGAGGAGATCGTTCCTCCCCTACATTATGCGACTCTTCAATTCCACCCGGGGGAGTAAATGCTAACATTATTCAAAGTTATGTCTGGTTTTACATGTATTTTTATCACTCTTTAATTTAATATTGTTTTTTGTATCAGTATACTGCTGCTGGATTATGTGAATTCCCCCTTGGGATTAATAAAGTATCTATCAATCAATCAATCTCCCATCATCGCATAAACGGAGCGGTATTAAGACACTATTCATAACAGTTCATTCTTAATACCAAGGAAACTAAAAACAATGGCAGACACTATCTTTTCCAACTGTGCACATGAGATGGTGACACAGAGACCTTCATCAGATAATTCTTACATAGGAGATGCCACAGACCTCAGCAAACAATCAACTCTAACCTGCCCTCATCACAGCTGGCATACACTTCCTTATCATCACAACGTCACTTATCCTGTCCAGAGCAAGCATCAAAATAGCGCACAAGCCTACAAACACTATGCACAGTCCCTTTTTAATGGTAAAAGCAGGAAATCAGCAGTAGAGACGCAGAATATATTTTACAACATACCATGTGGTTCATACCCAGTTGTATATGTGGAACATACATCAAAAACACTCGCAATATGTATACAGGAACACTGCAATACGGTCAGTATAAAAGCCCCACAGTCTCTGATTTACGCACATACAACTTCAAGAGGACATACCTTTAAATGAGACTCAGTACAAGTAAAGGCTAATACTGAAAATGCCAGAACACTGGCTGAATTGTGGCTATCCAATGAAAACACCATTAACAGACATTTGGACATGACCCCAGCATATGTGGGCCTGAAAAGAACATAAATAAATAAGACTTTCTGAACAACACCCTCCAAACAGCACCTCACTGACCTTCCCTACCCTCTTTATGTTATATATTGCCTTGTATTCCAGTCTGTCAATTATTTTACTCTGAAACTAAAAGCTTAGGAATAAAAAAAATATGTATATTTTTTTAAAGATACACGGTTCACTTTCTCCCTTTGTGGATTCCCAGCTACAAATATGCAAACCTCATCACAGAATTTCACTTCCATATACATATGTACAAACACACATGCACACAACAGAAAAGCATACAGATGAACCTGTTACTTGGGCTGCGAATGTTCCCCTTTATCACATGCCCTCAAGCTTCAGCCTGCATTTATTAAACAGGTTTTTGTCTATATCAGAAAAATGTTACCTTGTAGTTTGAGTCATTTATTACATTCAGTCACAATACCAGACAAACTACCCAAGGGCGCAAGGCCACTGACTGCTGGGTGTATTTAATAAATGCATAGCCTGGATCAATTTCATCTACTTTTTATACCCCTGTTATTTTTTTCCTTCTGTTAAGTGAAACGTGCACTTTAAAGCAGACCACCTAATAAATACAATTCTGAACTCCTCTCAATTCAGAACCTCACCAGGAAATCTGCTGATGCCTACATTATTATTTTAGGGCTATGTGGAGCTAAACAGCTCACCATGCTAGGCCCCAGCTTTCAGTAGCATGTATTCAGTATTAAATTATTAACACTCTCTCCTGTTGTTTTTATTGTCTTTAATTTGACTGGAGTGATCCTCACAACTATTTTCTACATCATTTCAAACAGTTAGGAAAGAATGTTGATATACTATTTTCCTTTTCTGGATCTAAAACAAAAATAACCTGAAAAAAGAATGGACTTTAAAAAGCTGGAAGTACTTAATTTATTTAAGTTGCAGAAAAACATTACTAATGAATGACATAATACTTAATAGATATTCAAAGCAGAGTTCTTCAATATTTGCAGTATGCTTCAGCATGACTAGTATTAAATATTTTTTTGAAAATGAAACATTGAAATTTGGAAAAAATGAATATGTTAATAATACATTAGATAAGGGATATGCAGTTCAACCCAAAGGAGGCAGCATCAGTTTTTTTGTTCAAGTAATTTTAAACCCAACTTCAGGCAACTGGTTCTAAAAGTAACTTTTTTTTATGAAAAATGGTTTCTAATATAGAAGTTAAACTTTTACAGTGAACCAACATTTACATTTTCTTCTAAATTATGTCCAGTGAAGGTCTTTTTAGGATGAAAGGAGTTTTGTTGAGTTTTGCACAGAAAGTTCATCTTACCCTTGTGAACTTTTTTCTTTGATAAACCTGTTGCAGATCACACAATACTAAGTACTGCACATTCAACATTGATACAGTATTACATACCTTGTGCAAATCAGGATATGGACAATGATGTGTCCAACAGGGCTAGCAGGTGTTTCACATGATTCATGCCATCTACTGGTGCATCTTCCTGTTCAGTCAACCTTTAATACTATTATACTTTCTCTGTTTTAATATGACACCTTCTGAGTGTGAGATATTCCTCTAGCTTACCATTATCTGGAAACTCTTAAACTATTTAACTTATATTAAATGTGACACACAGCAACACATTAAGTCTAGACATCACTTTCATCACTTTTTTTCAAAACGAAATGTAATGCTCCCTTGTGTCATAAACATGTTTCACCTTTTGTTTGGCTAATCCTCTACATTATCAGCTTGTAAATTAATAACTATGAAATAATACACTTGATTCAGAAAGTTTTCAGACCCCTTCATGTTCTGCACGCTTTACTGTAATGTAAACGGCATTTTAAATGGGTACATTTTATTTTACATCATTTTTCAAACCTTTTCACTTTGTCTTTCTTTCTTTTGGCTACTCTTGTTAGAGGTCGACACAACGGATCACCCATTTTCATATCTTCCTGTCCTATGTATCTTGCTCTGTCACAACCACCACTCATCACATCCATACACCTCCTCTTAGACATTCCTCTTTGGCAACTCTATCCTTAGTATCCTTCTCCAATATACCCAGCATCTCTCCTTTGCACATGTCCAAACCAATGCAATTTCACCTATCTGGCTTTGTCTCCAAACTGTCCAACATGATCCTACCCTCTAATGTACTCGTTGCTAATCCTATCCATCCTTATCACACCCAATGCAAATCTTAACATCTTTAACTCACCCACCTCCAGCTCTGTCTCCTGCTTTCTGGTCAGTGCCACCGTCTCCAACCCATATAACATAGCTGGTCTCACTACCGTCCTGTAGACCTTCCCTTTCACTCTTGCCGATACCTGTCTGTCACAGATTACTCCTGACACTCTTCTCCACCCATTCCACTCTGCCTGCACTCTTTTTCACTTATCTTCCACAATCCCCATTACTCTGTACTGTTGATTCCAAGTAGTTAAACTCATCCACCATCACCAACTCTACTCCTTTCATCATCATCACCATTCCACTGACCTCCCTCTCATTCACACACACGTATTCTGTCTTGTTTCTAATGACCTTCATCCCTCTCCTCTCATATTTCCACCTTTCCAGGGTCTCCTCAACCTGCTCCCTACTATTGCTACAGATCACAATGTCATTAGCAAACATCTTAGTCCACTGGGACTCTTGTCTAATCACGTCTGTCAACTTGTCCATCACCATTGCAAATAAGAAAGGGCTCAGAGCTGTTCCTTGATTTAATCCCACCTCCTTCCAAAGGTATGTAATCTGGACCAACAGCCTTCCCATTCTTCATCCTCCTTGCTAATCCATTGTACTTCCTGTTTCACTATATCCGTATCATCCAACCTTCTCTCATTCTCTTCATGCATTAACCTCTCAAAGTACTCTTTCCATCTGCTCAACACACTCTTCTCGCTGGTGTTTCCATTATTATCCTTTATCACGCTCACCTGCTGCTCATCTTTCCCAGCTCAGTCCCTCAAGTCAAGTTGGGGAGCATGCACTGGCACAGTGTGTTGCCACACTCACCACACGACAAAACAGCTTGGGGATCCTGGTTGGCAACCCCCCAGGCAGACAAGCGGTCCAGTACCAACCTCCGGAAATGACCCTCTATCTGCTGCAGCCAGGTGTTACATGGGTGACCCCTTGCACTGGTCCAGCCACTTGGGTCCCCAACAGTGAGGATCTTGCAAGCTGGATCACCTTGGGGATAACGCACCACATGGCTGTAGTGCCGTAACTGACGCTCCCTCACAATGCAGGTAATGTGCCTCATTCGGGACCCCATGAGCAACTGCTCATTCGACACAAAGTCAAACCAACGGTACCCAAGGAGTCCAGTCTTCGTCTCCGGTCACTGGATAGCGTCCATGTCTCGCAACCATGTAACAAGACAGGAAGCACCAGGATTCTAAAGACTTGGACCATCGTCCTTTTGCAGAGAAATCGGGAGCACCACACACCCCTTTCTAGTGACCTCATGACCCCCCCATGCTCTCCCAATCAATCTACTGTCTACTGACTTCATAGGAAGAGTCACTAGAGACATGAATGTCACTGCCAAGGTCGACACTCTTTCTGCAGACAGACACATTGCTGATAATGCTGTGATCATCAGAGTGTCAAAGTCATGATCTGTGTATCTTTCCTCACCAACAAATGCCCCATAGCGCGCTGGACACCACAATCCTGCCCAACACCCAGTCCATGCAAGCATTGAACAGAGTAGGAGCAGAACACACCCCTGACGAACTCCAGAATCAACTGGGAAAAACACAGAGGTTCTGCCTCCACTCTGCACAGCACTCACAGTACCAGTGTACAGGCCAGCCATGATATGCAGCAACCTCAAAGGGATCCCAGAAACACTCAGGGTGTCCCACAAGGCAGCTCGATCAACTAAGTAGAACTCTTTACAAAAATTGACAAGGGCTGCAAAGAAACTCTGTCGATATTTGCGTTTGCGCTCCATGAGAACCCTCAGTGCCAGGATGCGGTTGATGGTAGGCTTCTTAGGTGTAAAACCAGACTGTTCCAGTTGCTGGTAGGTGAGCAAGTGATCATGGATCCTATTGAGGATGACCCTAGCAAGGACCTTACTCAGCACAGAGAGCAGTGTTATTCCCCTGTAGTTGCTGCAATCCAGGTGATCACCCTTCCCTTTCCACATACGGACGACAAGTCCTGTTTTCCAGTCAGTTGGGATGATGCCAGTCTCCTAAATGGAAGCAAAGATTGCTTGCATTGCCAGGAGGACAGCCTCACCACCAGCCTGGAGAAGTTCACCCTGAATACCACAGATCCCTGCAGCCTTTCCTCCCCTTGGCTGTGAGATTGGGTGGTTCACAACTAATTGGAGGATCAGCCTCAAGAATCTTGGACCCAGAGATAACCAACATCCTAGCCAGAGGATCAGCTTTGAACAGCTGCTCAAAGTAGCCAGTCCAGTGGGTCACAACTGTAGTGTTATCCGTTAGGACTGTTCCATCAGCCACCCTGACTGTGACTCTGTCTGGCCAATATGGCTTATTGAGGGTCGACTAACGGGCAAAAATAGCTCATTTATCCAGTTAAAATTAAATAAAATGTGAAGAAAGTGACATTTTCTGAATACTCTCTGAATCCACTGTATATTGTCTGGGGAGTGGTAGAATTTCTAGGCCATTTAACACTGAAACTTAAAAGGCCTGGGTCAAGGGGATTAGTATATCTTAACATGAAAAACTTACATGGAAGAGTGAGCCACACTTAAACATCTCATGTACAAATGTTTCTGCCTATGTTTGTAACTCTGCTTTCAAATATAACCTTCCTTTCAAAAGCACACTATCAATTATAAGACCACCCTACATTGTATTATGTAGAAAACACTTTGTCCAAATAGAAAACCATTGTTTTGTTTATGTGAAAGTAACATGCTTCGTCAATTTCTTTGTGAGCAGGGTTCTAATAAAAATGAGCTTCAAGTCAGGCAATATTAAACTATCCTTTTTTGTTACTACTATATAATTTGCACACTGCAGTGTTATAGTTTGTGTAAATAATGAGTCAATTATTACACAATATTACATTTTCCATGTCAAAATATTCCACTACCAGAAAACATGCTTTCTTTGGAGTACATATGTACAAACCTACAATTAATTATGCCACACATACAACTTTACAAGAGTTAGGATACTTCCCCCCACCACCTAACTGAAGCATTAGGGAAAACATTCAGGAATTCAGTTCAGGTTGGGGTACAGCACCATAAGTTGGAAGTTAAAAATCAACTGTGCATCCTGTATTGGTGGACACACTCACGCATTCACAAGGAGTTGGTTTAAAGTAGCTGATCAGATTAGCAGGTTAATCAAGTTGATTGGTGGAGGAAACCGAAGAAAACCCACAGGGAAAACGTGAAAGCTCCACACAGGAGTGATTCTGCATAACAAATATTATTTCATCAGTCATTTGTAACAAATCTGCATTTAAGCGAGTTACATGATCTTAAAAATGTTAATCCTTAATTCATTCCCTGGACCTGTTTAAAAAACAGACTGCAAGAGTACATACCAGTGACAACAAGCACTTGTTTAAGCAGAAACAAACTCTGGATAGGACACCAGTTCACCAAAAGGTCCCTGCATGTCATGTGTGCCACGTATGGTCCAAATAGAAAATTAAAACATAATGTGGTACTAGCAGATGATGAACCTCATATCTGATTGTTGTTGCAATGAAGAAGATAAGGAGATCAGGGCTACGTTAAAGTGAACTGCAGATAGTCCTTCTGTGGTCTGGTGTTTGCCATCTGTGCGATGAGCTAAACATCGCGCCAATATCGTATTAAAGAGTTCATTGCACTAAGACACTATTATAAAAAAAAATGATCTTTTATATGTAAGTGCAGAATTAAAGAAAATTGCAGTGAGCAACACATGGCAATAACGTAAATATCTACATGAAATCACATCTGAAGCATCATTGCCTCTTTTGTGCAATTCTTTTCCTAGTTTAATAGATTAACAAACAAAAGCTGGTAAAATTAGACATCTTAAAATTCACTGAATTATTTTGATACTTGTCATCTATTATGCACATAGATTATTTTAATAACATTAATAAGTCCTGCCAGTTATATAAAATGTCGTCAGATGTTCATAAAGAATGTCGAATTGCATAAAATTTTGCAAAATATGATAGACTAGCCAAACATCCCCAAAAATACTTCCACAATGCATAGAAGTGCACTTTACTGACAGCATTGGCAATACATTAAATAAATAATAATTAACCGAATAAGGCAAATCTTTTTTCTCTTCGCTGAACAATTTGAATTGATAAATAATAAAAACTAATGATTGATTAGTTATCATCCTACAGTTTAAATGAAATCAGAACAGATGCCTTATATATTTTGTGAGTTACATCTTTTGTAATAGTTAAAATATGTGCTTTTTCATCTCTCAGTATGATTCCTAACCTGAATGAACACTCCAAGTGATCCTAACACTACAGATTTTGTATTTACAATACACATAACCCCTTAGCACATTCACTTCTTGAATTGACATAGTTTGGCTAAGTGTGTTCAGGTTACTTGCATTCTCAGGTGTCATCTGCTGGCATAAGTAGTGCAAGTACATTAAAATAACAGAAAGTGCCTGTATCTTTTAGTAAACAGCTGTGGCTTACCTATCTAGAAATTCCCTGGGTTAGCAAGTCATTGTTACTGTATTAACAGAACCTTTACAAACTAAGAAAGGTCTTGCAGCTTGCATAGCCAGGAATCTGTCCTGCAGGTCACTAGTTGAAAAGTGCAATCCAAGGAATGTCACTGAGAAAACAATCCTTCAATTCAAACTACTAGATCTAATGATTAGACGAGTAAATAGGTTTTCCAGTTACTTACAAATTCTTTAAAAGAACAGAGTCAATCATTTTAATTAACTGCTGCCAAGCCATCAAATAGTGATGACTGCTGGGTGTACTCCACTCAGTTGAAGCCAAGAATGAATACCAGACTCCAAGGTGAATGAAAACCATGCCTACAAACAAAGCTATCCCCTCAGAGCAATTCCTTTCAGAAGAATTAAGCTTTTGCTTAGTGAATGTGAAATAGTCTAAGACAGAAGCATCACAAAATGTAAATACTTATGCTTAGGACTTTATTGATGATAGTGGGGACATTTTTAGTTCAGGAAATAAAAAACAGTTTTATGTATATTGATATGTACAAACTTCATAACCTACCATAAACTTTGATTAAAAGTTGTAATACATAACCTGATTTTTAATGTTTTCATATAGTCCCTTCCATAACTCGCCTCATAATAAAGAGCTGTAACAAAGCTATTGTCCACAGCAAGACAGATTTTTAAAAACGTTTATCAGGATTTTCTTAATCAGTTTACAGTGTTATAGTAGTCAGTTGTCACACAAAATCAATGACCACCAATATATGCCTTTTACACACTGTATTAATATTTAAGCCCTATTTGAAAAATGAGCTAACATCCTTTAAGATCATTTCTGTCCCAATATTGGCAGGACAACATAATTCCACTGCAAGAACTGCTTGCAGGCAAACAGAAATGTAATTGTACAGATTACACTATATATCAAAACAGTGCCTTACATTTTTATAAATAGCCAATGACATTGCACTCCTGCATGCACACTGTACATTGCAGTCCCACAATACCAATCAACATATTGCACGTCATTTGTACACATGACAAAAAAAAAAGAAAAACACATACTAAAAACGTGCACAATTTGCTAGTACTACCTTTTGAAATATCAATAAAGCAACAAAGCAGCTCCACAAAAAAGTTTTATCTAAATTATGGTATAAAATGTAAAATAATTTATATGTAAACTTGACATTCCGAGATTGAATAGTAATTCAATTTATAAATTAACAAATGTAATAGGTTAACTCAAGAATACCACCAAGAATGTATTGTATCTTCCCCTCAAATATAACATTCTTGACAGTATTCTTTTGAATTGAGATTAAAAAAAATATAAGAAATGTGTAATTAACAAAATTGCTTCCTAAACAATAGAACATTGATCAAATAACCTTATGTCCATATAAATACTATAAAGCACACTAGTAATGATACATATTCAACTAAATTAAAAACAGACATATAAATTATGTACATTTCCTTAGAAAAAAAATATCCTGAATTATAAGACCTTATTCTGTGTAACAAAATTACGATAATTTGTCTAAAAGTCAAACCAGCCTTCACTCAAATGAAATACTCTGCCTCGTGCAGCTTTCCAGAGAACACCAAGACAAGGCATTAGTTTGTTAATCATGCTCTGTATTCTTTGTCTCACATTTCAGTGACAGCAGGTGTCAATTTGATAAATTATTCAATTCTATAAGGGCTTCACGGTTTTTAAGGCACATCTCTTTGGCATACAAAAATCCTGTCCTCTTGTACATAAGCCTTGTTTGCAGTAGAGGATAATATTACATTTCTCTGCATCTAGAATTTATTAAATGTGACTTTTAGCATGTACATTTTATTTATATAGAAACAAAATAAAACATTAATACATATCAGACTAGCCTCTTGTGATGAAAGGTTAAGTGTTTTTCAAGTAGAAGTTATTTCTCAGTCATGGAAGATATGTGTTAAATGTTGCTCTAAAGCATTGGTTTTTAATGTTAAGTCCTCATGGCCTCCTAAGGCTACACCTTTTTGATCCCACCAGTTTCTCAATCAGTCTGTTACCTTGGATTGTTCTTTATGGTTTAATTAGCCGATTCATTTTTTCCCTTTTTATTTTGTATTTTTAAAAGTACAGTAGTGTCAGATTTACACTTTGTTGGAAGACAGTATTTACATAATCATACAGCGTGAGTAGCAGCTGTACAACACTCCCATGACTACCAGTCATATAGTATGAAACGTCCAGGAACTCAGGCCGACAAGTTCACGACTCGTTCTGACAAAACCTTAAGTTGTATGGGTGGGCTCTATGCACATGACAGCTGACAACCATTTATCACCCACCAAGATGTGAAATTCATAAAATGCAGCAACAAGGAATCCAGGTTCATTGGAACTTGCAAAAAGGAGCGATTTGTCTGTCTGATGTCTAATGATTTGCGTACCACGACTTAAAGAAAGAAGAAATAATGGGCATGGATTGCAGCTTTACTTGCCTTACCCATGAACCCATTGTCACTGGCTCTGTTAGGCAACATGTTATCGGCAGTCAGAAAAGTGGCACACGTGATTTTTTTTATTTTTTTTTTTTGAAGTGTGCAACTGCTGGAAAATCATAACACACTTGGGTAATAAGACAAGCCATAAAATTTGTAGTCATGTAAACTGACATGCTCTGGTGACACAATCATTACTGCAGTCATGAAGCATGACACCACCCCCAAACCATCTCCCCCCCCCCGAGTAAAAAATGGGAGATCAACGTAAAACATTTCTACTTGTTCCTTTAACTCTGTAATCCTCTCTTAAAAGAGGGGAAAAGATGTGCAGTAGTTAGGAGACACACCAGAAGGGAAGTCTAACCTGAAGAAGGTCACAGAAAAGTTAAGTTGACTGCATGTCCAAGCGTCCCTAGTTTAAGAAAACTATTCAAAAGTGTTGACACTTAGTGGTCAAACCTTTCTGAGTTAATCGTTTAATACACTTAGCTTGTTAAAACAATTTCAACTAAACTCCAGTAACGTGTATATTGATTTAGGGAACGAAGAAGAGCAAACTGTTGGAAAAGTTTCTAAAATCTATCACCTGTGCCAGCAAGGCATGTACACTGATTGGAGACACAAGAAACATGCCCACTTACATTTTTTAAATCCAAATCATATGCCACACATATTTCTCCTGATTAGAGTGTTTTGACTCTTCAGCAATTATTTTTTTCTCTCCTGACCTTAACTTGAAATGACAATCTGTGATAAATGGGAAAGTAAATTATTTCTCTTACCTGATACCCTTCAGTTTTTCTTTGGCACCACTTTAACAAAGCATTTCGCTTGGATCCGCCATATTCCCGAGCGAGTGCTGATAAAGGGTCCTTCCGCTCCTCCCTGAGCAAAATTAAAATCATAGGTTTCTTCAGAAAATCACCCTTATTGGAAATAATACTGCTTTATAATATAAAACAGCTATTTAAGAACTGCTAGAACAAGTGATCTGTAATTTTTTTAAAATGGTATTTTTGCTCAATCATAGACTTTCTTAGCATGAACAAACTCCAAAGAGCAGGGGTGAAAGTAATCACAGTTCACTGTTCGTGGGTGACTTGATGAACAACAATACAGAGTACAAACCACTCATCAGAGTAAAAATCAGAAAGCCAGATTGGAACTTGCAAAAAAGTACAGACATGAGCTACAACTGTTCTGAAACAAAGTTTTATTGATTGATGAGAGAAAGATAAACCTCTACCAAAGTGATGGAAAGACCAAAGTAAGGAGAAAGAAGGGATCTGTTCTTGATCCTAAACATATAAGCTCATTTGTGAAGCATGGGGAGGTTGTGTCATGGAGAAATGCATCCAAACTAATTGGGAGGACCTTTATTATGCAGTAAGACAATGATCCAAAACACAACTACTTCAGGGGGAAAAAATTGAAGATTTTGCACTGGCCAGGTCAATTAGCAGATCCTAACCCAATTGAACATGCATTTCACCTCCTGATGAGGTGACTAAAGGATGAAACCCCACAAAATAGACAACAACTAAAATATTCTGTGGTAAAAGCCTAAAAAGGCATAACCAATAAAGAAACAAGAAATTTTGTGGAGTCTATGGGTCGTAGGCTAACATGCAGTTATTGCGAGCAACTGATATGCAGCCAAATATGAAGTATTTTTGATTTGAACTCAACACATTCTGTTCCAATACTTCTGCTTACTTGAAAAATTGAGATGTTTGATATAAAATGTGCTCTGCTCTATGTTGTTTAACATATCAAGATGTCATTACCAGGGAATAAAAGCTGAACCTCTGAACTCTCTTCTTATATTCATATTTTGATCTCACACTCAACTGTCGTTGGTACACAGCAAAAATGAATCAATTAGCCTTGCTGTTAAAATACTTTTGGAGGGAACTATATGTGGGCAAATTGTACATTTTACTAATGAAAGTGAGCAGACAACATGGAAACTTATTATGTATTTAAAAAAAGACAGCCTTGGGTATGTAAAAATACCATTATTGCTTTGATTGAGTTGTGGGCTTATAGCAACACAAACAAACAACTTTAAAATATGGCACTGTCCAGTCAGAAGGAAACCTAGAGCATTAGTGGCTACATTTAATTTTCTTATCATTTTCATACAATTTTACTTTTTTCCCCAAAAATAGTATGTTATATTTTTTTGTTTATTATATTAAAAAACACTAAAGACTAGCTGTTTACTTTTCGGCTATCACTAAACTGAACTGATAATCAACTGAAACAAGTCTTGTGTGAACCTTTCTTGTCCCAAACTATGACTTTCCTCCACAGACTTTCCCAGGGAAATACTCTCACTTATATGTGGTTTGAAAAAGCATCTTTGTCAGTTATTGTTTCATTGGAAGTATCGTCAAATCACCATATGGCACCCTCCTCCAATTATTTTATGACTAAGCATGCAATTAATTCTGAAACTGTCTTTTTGATTGACAATTAAGATATTAAAACTAGCAAAAAAAATTAAATAACACTATCTGACATAGAAAGTTTACTTTTGTTTTATGCATAACTAAGAACAGAATTGCATTATTTTTTGTGAATAGGTTTTACAAACAGCCTAAAGGAACTGACAGTATCAATAAGGCTAGATATAATTAGCAGTGGAAATATACGAGAACAAATTATATTACCACAAAAAAATTAAACAATGTTGTTCCATTTTTCTTTTTGTTCTAGTTCACCGTTTCCAAGTAATAAAATGACAAAAGGCTGCTATCTAATTGACACGGTCATTTCCACAGGCAGTCCACTGAATTAGATTGGGCTGATTTGTGCCTGGATGTTCTCTGCAGAGGTAGGATTTTCATTTATTTCATGCAGCCCGGCAGATGAAACTGCAGGAGGTGGAGGACAGAGGTACGTGCATTTCTGCACATATACCATCATGCATTCTCAGCTCAGCTGAGCTTTATGGTCATTACCACTTATTCTTATGAATAAGGGAAAAAAAACAGTCACTTAAAGAGCACCATTAACAGTGACTACAGAATAAGCTTGTTAAAAAAAAAATTCTATGCCACTAATACAAACTAAATGAATACCACCTTTAACAAGGAAAACATCAAATTAGACCAGAGGGATCAATGTTAGTGTATAATGATCTTCAGTATGCATTTATCCGATTTTAATGTAAGAAAACTGATCAAACCATCCCCCCAATCTGCCAATAATCTAATCTGGCCTTTCCTTTTCATGATTATACAGTGCTAAAATAATCACAAAAGCAATGGACACATAGTAACAAAGATTGGACCTACCCTGCAAGTGAAATCTACAACAAATGTTAATATATTAATGCCACATTTGCTCATATGGGAAAAACCTGAAGCCACTCAACAAAAGTTTAGCTGACAACTGAAACTAGTTCAGACAATGTGAGTGGGGTGCTCTACCCAGTGTGTCACACAATTTACATTAATAAATGATACTAATGGAAGTAAAATCTATAACTGCAATGTGAAAACAATAACTACAAACCATTTTATACCTTTAATTGTAATGAGTTATGATAAAAGCCCTCTTTGTTCCCTGTTCACATTTTTAGTCATAAAATGACATACAAATGCTATAAAGCATGTACTACTTAATATTTAACTGGAAAAATATCTCTAATAAATTCTTTATCTCCTAATTTAAGTACAACTGTCCGGTCTGAAATATTGTATTTAACAGCAGACAGCTTCTATTCCACTGGTGTAAACATATAAGGCAGCACGGAATTTATATTTTTATTATTTCTATTAATGAATACTTACTAGTAATGCAAATCACCACAACTATTCAGCTTTTTATTATGTTACTGTGTAAAAAATTAACACTACTTTACACCTTTTTGTCAGACTCATCCATCCATTTAATGCTTATCTGGGTCCAAGTCACTGAGGCAGCAGCCAAGCAAAACATGTGCAAATGTCCTTTTTCCCTGCCACCCCCCATCCCCCGCCCCCCCAATTCTTCCTGAAGAACACAAGACATTCTGAGGTATTCTCAGAATACCTCAGCTCCAGTGATGGGCGAGTGCCCCTCGCGCCCACTGACTCCATTTCCTCTAAGGACTGTACATCAGTTTGATTCAGGAGGTACTCAAAGTGTTCCTTCCATCTCTTGACTATATCCCTAGGAGAGATTATCAGTATTCCATCCTTACTGTACACAGCTTGGGCAAACCCCTGCTCTCTCTTCCTAGGTTTGCTTTCAAGCCGAATGAAAAGTCATCTTCCATGGCTTCATGAGCTCCTCCCATATCTGAGTTTGTAAGGTAAGTGACAAAATTAAATAATTTAGGTTATTATTGTCAATCTTGCCTTTCAAATAGTTTGCACCTTTAAATATATCACATCGCAATCTGCAGTTGTATTTTTAGAAACTTTATTCATTTCTGCAATGTAGTGTGTGTATCCAGAGGATTATACTGTAGATTAAGGGGCATCGCTCAGCCTCCGGTGTGGTTTACCAGATATACAATTTAAAGAGATTGTTATTTTCATGGGAATTGTTACATATGCATTATTTTCACTTTTACAACAATACTTGTCCTTTATTTCCAGCCCTGGGCGTGGTTAAATCTTTCTCCCCGGACCCATCACCCCGCCCACCCCCCCGCCCGGCCCGCCCCCGCCCCGAGGGGGGGATGGCGGCCGAACGCACACTAAGGAGATGCCATCACATTATCTGCTGTCTTTCTGCCGCTACTGCTGGCGAGATGCACGTCAATCATTTAAAAGCCTATACAGCAGCTGTCCTTTTGCCACTTTGTGTCTCTGCCGCCCGCGTTGTGAAGGAGGACTGAACGCACGCTAAGGAGAAGCGGTCAGATCATCTGCTGGCTTCCTGCTGCTGCTGCTGGGAAGTTGCGTGTTCTGCTTGCCGCTTGTTGTTTTAAGAGCTGGAAGCACATGATGTCTGTCTGCCGAAAGCATTCCAACAACTGCTTGGTTAGATGTGCATGAACTTGTTTTAAATGTTGTCTCACGTGACGTCAAATTGTCTTCCAAAAAGATCACGTCTCATCTCCCTAGTCTCCCTCCCAAGATTTTCAAAAAATGACTAACTTTAAAAAAGAGTTGGAAACAAAACAAATAAAAAAAAAAAAAAAAAGGCCTGTACACGAGTTCATTAGTGCAACGGCAACTTTGGTTATAATGGTAGAGCAGTTAATGAATGACACCCACCATGCAGCCCATTGTATGTGAGTGAATGAAAGAAAGTTTAACCTTTTCCAAGTAAAGTTTTCAAATTAAAATAAAAACCATGTTAACATAGCATTGAAATTAACTTTTCTGAAGGTCCTCAATATTTTAGTTGTTACTATTCATTTCATTTTAATTGCCTTTGCAGTTGGTCATCTTCAATGAAGAGACTTATGCCAATTAACCAGTGGCAACCGTATAAATTCACTTTTCTTTGTCAAGGAAATATTTTAATTACTTACTAAAGTAGTTCAAAAATAGCCAATAAAACAAAAATTGTATGAACTAATAGTGAAGCACAATAGAACATTAGTCAATGACGCTAGGAACCCAGTACCTTTAAATGTGGAGTTTGAGCGTTCTTCAGATTTGTGGCATTTTCCCCAAGATATTCTGATTTTATTTCCACATCCCCAAAGACATGCAGCTTAGCTTAACTGGGGATTACAACTGGCCCCAATGGGTGACTATGTGGGTCCATGTTTTATGCAAAGTCCTCATGTGAAATAACCCTAAATTAACCTGAATTGGATGTAAGTGAGCTTGAGAATATTACATGTGTTATTCTTAAAAAATAATCATATCTTTTATGATTCTGGTCTAAGAGATGCAGAGAAAGAGCTTAAATTCAGTTTGCTGACCCCATCAGAGTAGCTTATTAGGCTTGTAATGTACTTTGCAAACACCTAGGATTGGCAAGCATATTAATTTATTGCGCTTGAGATAGTGGTATGGGGTACGGTCACTCCATTCCAATATTCTCCTAATGGACAACCTTTTTTTTTTTTTTTTTTACAGTACCGACCTAAAAAAGCTTATGAGGTTTTCAAGATATCAGTCTCAGTGATGAGACAACTCACCAATTTTACAATAGCCTACAACAGGATTGTTTTTACTTCTATAATGTATAAGGTTATTGTTCCAAATAAGTTTATTCTATTCCAATTAATATTTTGACATTAAGTGCTTGATGACATAAAGCACCTCTTATGAAGTATTTTAAAATTAAAAAGTGATTCATTGTTTTATTGGTGATGCTGATATCATTCCAAAGACAAGCACATCTCAGATGCAGTTGCTTCAGGTGTTGGCAGCAGTGAGTGGTATTATATTTGTTCTTAATTTAAACATATTTTAATCAAGAAAGCAGTGATACCAGATAGAAAACCACTTTAAAATAAAAGAAAATGTATTATCTCAGTAAACAAAATACTGGCCTCTGGATACTGACTGTAAAATCACCTGCTTAATTATATTTTTCAGTCAGGTCTTATAAAATGTATTATTTCACGTAATACTCTACTTTTTACTGTAAATAAACACCAAAACAAATATGAAAGTAACTGACCTTAAACGGCTCCGAGCTGTGGGAGTGACTGAAGCAGCTGGAGAAGATGTTGACAGTGAGAGTTGAGGGGAGGCAGATCCCATTGCCATCAGTGAGGCAGTAGAAGCACTGTCTGAAACAGAAATATCCCGCTTCACCTCTTCACTGCTTCTGCGAGAAACTGGCAAACACAAAATATAACATTACTAATGCAATAATCAATATATTTAATTAATGTAGAATGTCATTCTAGAGAAGACTGTGTGAATATTACTTAATAAAAACCACTCTGATCATCAGTGTTGTAAATCAAGGAAAGCCACAGCTAGTGAAAAAATTGCTTAAATAACTAAGGTTTTAAATAATAGGGCATCATTGGCTCACAAATAGTATATGCTTTTTTTTGTACTTCAATGCACAAGTACAATAGGTACAGTATGTTACTATTCTCTGTCTCATTGAACATATGGAAGCTTGATGATGTAAATGGCAATTTTATTCTCTGCCATGCCGACTAGTTGCTGGAAACAATAATAATAATAATAATAATACATTTTATTTAAATAGAAACAGCAATGGGAGAAGAATTTCCAGATGCTACAAATACATTCTTAGAATGCTTTCAAGACCTAATGTCCCGAGCAACAACAGCATACAATTATGTAGATTATCAACTGGGGAGGTGGTACACCGACATTTCCATAAATATGGTTTGTAAATGTCCACAAAAGGGGATATTAACTGCTGTTGATAAAATTCTTCAAATGGAAGAACATGGCATAACACAAGCATAGCACATCACGTAAACAGCACAAGAGTGAACGTTTTTCAGCAAGGCCTAAATAAATACTTTTTATCATTTCTGTTGATCACCCCACATAATTGAAATGTGAGTTTGCTGCCAGACCACAGAAGTGTTTAGAAGTGGATCACCTCTTGTATCAATTGTTGACGCTCCTTGCTCCACTTTTTCATGCTGATTGGCTGTTTGATTACATTCAGTTTTGGCGTGATTAACACTTGAACTTGAATCACAATGTAGTATGTTTAGTTTGCTTTTAGTTAGGATATGTGATCTATGGCATTTTAAGCCAACATAAGACTGTGACAATATGAAATACACCACATGTACCTGTATATCCATTGCACTGAAATGTAGTTAACATATTGGATTGCAATTAATTTTAGCATAAATAATTTAACAGTTTAAACCCCTTCCACCAATAAATTTTGGAACATTGTCAGGTTCACTTTTCTAGCAATGCAACCAGATTCCATGTTTCACAGAAAGCCCATTGCAACAGCAAATCAACTTTATGACATTCTGTTTAGTCTAGAGATTAAATAAATGTATTAAGTTGTGTCCTAAATATCTGGAACAAGCATATATAGAATTTTTTTTTCTTATCCTTCCCTATAAAGCTGATATTGTTCTAAGATTTTTCAGGTAAGGGAGACAGAAGTTATTAATCACTAATCTTATAAACATGTAATCATGGTACAGAGAGTGGCAACATTTTACACGTTGATCAGCACAAGCAAATAAAAATTTAATTGTACCTTGTACATGTCACGGTTAACCATGTTTCAACTCGTATTAACTGATAACTCCTTCCCAGTAAATTATTTGCAACTAAACCTGCATGTGCAACATGGGTTTCACAGATACAAATGTTAACCTCCTCATTAATTTGGCTAAATGCTACAATTTAAGATAATGACTAGGCTCTTGTAGGTTAACACTGCTGTGCTAAGACTGCATTCGCACATGTCAGCAATATCAAACAAATCACTCTAAAACAAATGATTTTCTTTTTATGACTATAGTAAAAAATTGTTCCAAGAATAGCATACCCTTATTCTAACAAAGACCCCTTTTACTGTAGAATGATACTCCACTAATCTGACTAGATCATCTTTGCCAAAGTTATGCAAAGATAAAACTATGAAGAGAAATACATAATACAGCACTGGCAAAGATGAAATATTGTGATATATTGTTCTGACTACCACTTCTGGTTGCTATTATATTGTGATAGAGATCTAATGGAATCAAGTATAATTTTTTATCTTGCAGTTAGTTTTTAATTGTAATCTACACAATTAATTACTTCATTGAAATAAGGTTTAAGCTAAAGGTATGAAATGAAAAATGATTTAATTTTTAAAACAAGAATAAAAAAAGCATACATCATTTATACAAGGAAATTAAAGTATTTGGGTAGGTGCGTTCTGCTCAGGTTCAAGAATACAAGTGGTTTTAAATGGACAGGGGTGGGGCCATAGAATGACCTCTCATCTTCCATTAAACCAGCACTGCCAGTTCAACAAAATGGGTACACCCAACGGCTGATGTTTTATGTGTGGAGGCTGAAGGACTACAAGCAAAAGCACCTTACTGGGCTGAAGAAGACAAGGTTCCTCTAGGTAACATTCAGGAATATACAAGACAGTGAATTTTGAGTGCTTCCACAGAGATCTGAACCTGTTTATCATAAACATTCCTCAAGGGTGCAGGGCCAGTGTCTACTTAAGAAGGGTAGCCTCATGAACCTAAACGCATATAAAAGTCTGAAATGTCATCACAAAATGTCCAAAAATCGGTCACTAATTTCACTACTATTTCAAAGTAGTGCATTTTAATAAATTAATCTGTGTAAAATATTTATTAAGCAGCTTCAAGCAACATGTTGAGTAACTCCTTGGGTAAATTTGAAATACAAGACCCTGCATTTGGAAGAGAACTGTTTTGTCACGCAAGACTATACAAGTCAAACTCATAGCCCCCAGGCTGGAATTCGTATTCGAACAGCGAGAATATATCTTATATCCATCAGAGTTGACCTGTCGGTCTATAGTAGACACAGTGGTGGCTCCGAGGCTAAGGATCTGCGCTGGTATCCAAAGTTCGAATCCCCGTCACTGCCAAAAGAGATCCTACTCTGTTGGGCCCTTGAGCAAAGCCCTTAAACTTCAATTGCTCCAGGGGCGCTGTACAATGTCTGACCCTGCGCTCTGACCCCAAGGGGTATGCGAAAACTAAAATTCCTAATATAAGAAATTGTATAGGGTGAAGTAAAAAGAACAAGAACATCACTAATACCACAAATCCCAGATTGCACTCCAATAGATAGTGCTTTGTCACATCTGTCAAAGCCTGCAAGCGCCAGCTCTCCCTGCCTTTCTGTTGATATACTCATCAGAAGCTACATGCGGTAACATGGAGTCATATTTAAGCAGGCCAAGAAAAATGACCAAATGAAAGGTGGACTCAAAAAAGAGGAGCATTCAAGGCAGGTGGGAGGTAGAATATCTGTTCACTAATATAAAGCGTAAACCTGTTTGTCTTGTGTGTGGAGCTGATGTGAATGTAATTAAGGAATATAACATAAGACAACACAATGAAACAAAACACCAGGACAAGTACAAGCACCTGGACACACAGCAGAAACTCCTGAAAGTAGAAGTATTTAAAAGAAGTCTGGTTCCACAGCAGACTATATTTTCAAAAGAAGTGAAGGCTGCTATTAAAGCTAGTTTTATTGTGGCAGCAGAGATAGCTAAATCAGCTTGGCCATTTACTGAGGGAGAGTTTGTCAAAAGATGCATGATTAAAGCGTGTCACATTGTGTGTCCATACAAAAAGCAAACATTTTTAAATGTAAGCCTGAGCAGAAGCACCATTGCTGATGGTGTATGTAATCTTGCCACTAATGTAAAACAACAGCTGATGGAAAAGGGAAAATATTTCATTCCATATTCCCTTGCTGGGGATGATACCGCCCAGCTGTCAGTATTCATCCGTGGAGTGGTCTCCAGTTTATGCGTTACAGAGGAACTTTTGAGAATTAAATCAATACATGGCACAACCACAGTAAAAGACATATTTGAAGAATTATGTAAATGCGTAAATGAAATGAAGCTGCCTTGGGACAAACTACTACTGCCTTAAAACTGACTACAGATGGAGTGCTTGCAATTTGTGGTGAAAAGAGTTGATTAGTGGCTGAATTCAGGAATAGATGCAGGAGGAGAAATAAACAGGTGAATTGACAATTTATCACTGCATCATACACCAAGAATCGTTGTGTGGTAAGGTCCTGAAAATGAAGCATGTAATGAAGGTTTAAACCGCCACCAGTTCAAGTCTTTTCTGGAGGAACTGGGTTCAGAAAGTGGGGATGTGCTCTAGAGTCTATCATACAGTGGTGCGATGGCTAAGTCGAGGCAAAGTGCTAAACAGATGTTTCGAGTTGCATGAGGATATCTGTCAGTTAATGGAAATCAAAGGGAAAGACATCACAGAATTCCGTGATTAAAAAGTGGCTGTGTGAACTGTCATTTTTGTGCGGTATAATGAACCATCTCAATGCGTTTCACCTGCAGTTTCAGAGGCTGGGCTATATGTACACTGCAGTAAGTACTTTTAAAGCCTGTTCACACCTGTGGGAGGCGCAAGTGCTACAAGGAACCTTGGGTCACTTTCTGCGCTGCCAATCCATGATGGACCAGATCTCTACTGCTGTATTTTAAATTGCACATTTTGCTAGAAAAATGAGTATACATCAAGCTGAGAAAATACATTATTTTGCCAACTTTAAGGCCAGAAATTAACTACTTTCATTCGTGGGCGCGCTTTCCATATCAACTGCAAAGTATGACTCTGTGGGCGATGCACAATTTCATCCCCGACATAATGCCCCAGCTCCACATACAAACTGCTGAAATGCTCTCTATATTTGGCACACTTGTGTGAGCAACTTTTCTCTGTAATAAAGATGAACAAAATATCACACAGCAATCACCTCACTGATGCTTTCTTTTTGTGGTTTTCTCCTGTAATTGTAGAATGTTAGTAGCTTTATTTTTGGATTTTCATTGAGAAAACGTTTTGGTCATTTTGATGGCCTGCAATGAAATGTTTTCATTGAAATGATTCAGTGAAAAGCTGCTGACAAAGAGGAAAGTATGAGAAATGAATGTCATTGATGCATCTTAATTTAAATGCCCTCATTTTATTTAATCAATAAGCTAGGTTTGTTCTTGGGGGGTGACTTTATTAATCCCCAAGAGAAATTGTCTTTTTGCATGACATTTAGAGGTCAGAGACCAGGGACAGGCATTGTACAGTACCCATGGATCAATCTTTTGGTTAAGGGCCTTGTGCAAAGGCCCAATGGAATAAAATTCCTTTTATCAGTAACGGGATTTGAACCGACTCGCAGTTAGCAGACCTAGGCTCGCTTCTGAGGTCCTTCCTGCATAGAGTTTGCATGTTCTACCTGTGTCTGCGTGGGTTTCTTCCGGGTGCTCCGGTTTCCTTCCACAGTCCAAAGACATGAAGGTTAGGTGCATTGGCGATTCTAAATTGTTCCTAGTGTGTGCTTGGTGTGTATGCCCTGTGGTGGGCTGGTGCCCTGCCCAAAGTTTGTTTCCTGCCTTGCGCCCTGTGTTGGCAGGGATTGGCTCCACCAGACCCCCGTGACCCTGTAGTTATGATATAGCGGGTTGGATAATGGATGGATGGAAGGATTTGAACCGGAAACCTTCTAGATACCAAAAAGATTCTTAGCCACAAAGTTTACTTTAAATCCTACCAGATGTTCTAAGGTGTTCTTAGATAAAGATGCTGGGGGTCCAATTCTCTGCAGGTGCAAGATTTCCACTGTGCTCTTTAACACACAATCAAAACCATTTGATTTATCACATCTTGCCCACTTTGAACTAAGCTAATGTAAAGAGTGATCAAATGCAGTACACTGATGCAAGCTGTGTGTAATGTACACTTAAATTAAAGCAATGTGAAATTAGCTATTTCTAAAATAAAAAAAAAATTATAAAAAAGAATTAAGCTAGCTGATAGTGCCCTGGGAAAAACAGGACATCTTATCACAGTTTCAAAACAAATGCTGGCAGTTAATATTAAATGACTGTTAATTTATTATTTGAACACTCAGTTCTAAGGAAGTGAGGTTTAACCTTTTTACCTATATTATCTTTTTGACAATTTTCTAAACCCCTATCTAACTATGGAGTTCTTCAAAGGAGCTGGAATTTATCCAATAGGATCCAACTATAGATATTATGTTAGTTCTCTGAAGGCTCTATCCACACACCCCCACACCTACACTTGTATTCTGGCAATTCAGGTTCACCAGCCATCCTGTTTTTGAAATTGTTGGTTAATATTTATATATAAACAATTTTTACTAACATTAATCAAAATACATTTATAGTTGAAACTGGCAGAAAAAGCATTTTATTAAAATTACTGCTAATTGAAGAAAGGCAAATTTCTAATAAAGCAGACCCCCAATCACCAACCTGGATTCTAAACAGCATTCCCATGCAGCACAGCAAACATGAATAATGCAGCCTTTTCACCAATTCAAATTGACGGACCTGACAAACATTCATTCATCACCTCTTTATCATGTCTTCACCTCTCATTAATTACTTTTTAAACTGGTCAGTCAATTTTATCCATCACAGTACAAGTAATGGGACACAATATTAAACCACAGAAATATGACACTTTCAATTTAACTTAACTGAGCTTATAATGATCTGAGGTATATACAGTTAAGCCATGAACCACTGTAGACTCTAATTGGCTTCACCCTTTAAAGGCCCAAATTGGTTACAATTTTAATGAATCTACAGATATCTGTAGTGATATTCATATTTTACTTTTCCCCCCAATTTACTAATCAAGACCTGAATACATTGTTTATTGTTTATCTTTCTGGATCACAAAAAAAAAAAAAAATGGTGAAATTTGCAACTTTGCTATAATATGTAGACAAATTAACCCCTTAAAGATTGACTAATGCAGTAGATCTACTGCAGAGTTATAGTATCCAATGAAGCTACTTATCATTTTCATAGCTGTGTCGCCACAATAACCCAAATGAAGAACCTCCATTTTACTGCCTTACTTTTTTTTTTTTGGACGTACTAATACTGAGACAGTAATGAGTATCTGGGTCTGCTCAATGCAACAAACCCTAACAGCAGCACTAAAAACTGTCACCACTGAAAATCATGAGCTACTCTTCCAGGTTAAGTGAACTGAACTTGTTCAGTGTTCAACAAAGGAGTATATATATGTATGTGTTGAGCTTTTTCAAGCTTTTAAAATTTGCAAAATAATCAATAAAGTTTAGAAGATTTAGATAAATACAAAAAAATCACACTCAAGAGCACAATTGGAAATTAATGTGAACAGCTTTTAAAACAGAGAAACCAGAAAGCACTTCTTCACAAAACACAACTTAATCATAAGGCTGAAATGCAAATCCTGATGACATTTAAAGAACATCAACATGATGTATTCCTAACCAAGATAGGCAGAGTAAGTGGCCTGATTACATTATGTACAAGTCAAATGAGAATGCTGTTCAAAAAGAGTGCTTCTCACTTATGCCACAGATCAATACAATGTATGAAAAACTGCTGATGCTACACCAACATGTTTATCGATTTAAACATTCTCCTCAGCTCTAATTTGTTAAGAGCACACCAAGATACTTGAACAGGTACAAATATAGTGTTCCACTAAAGCAGACCTAAAATACTCAACGATAGAGCCACAAAATTTCTGAAATAAATGAAATTGCTTCTACATATTACAAAATATATTTCTACACTGTTCAAATTCTTTTCAATACCAATTACTTTAACATCAGAAGAAAAAACAGACATTAATATGATTAGACGCAATTTTGAAGAATGAACCAACACATATTCATTTTGTAAACTATATTTTTAGGCAGCAGATTAAACATACCTTTTCTCATTTATGACCTACAACATACCATCCTATAAAAGAATGACACACGATCGTTTTATATCCTATCTAGCATACTCTAAGGAATAAAATTCTTCTATATTTAATAAAAATATTTGACTCTTAAGATGTGTTGGGTGATCAAATCCATTCATACAAAATTTCACTGAACAATTACTTGGATAGATGGGCTGGAGAACGAATAGTTGCAAAATTTGTTTACTTTGTAACACAAAGTAACTCATTTAATGTGTCAGTAAGTTTGAAATTGAATGCTCTATGATTTGGTTTAAGCATGCTTACAATAGAGCTAACTATGGAATGCATTTTATAGAAGTGTTTCTCAAACAATGGGTTGTGGGTCACAAGTTATTATTGTTTATAATGTTAATGGGTAGGTATGCACCGATCAGATTTTTTTAGGCAGATACTGATTACAGATTTCATATTACTTTACCAGCCGATTCCATAATTCACAAATAATCCATATAAATATGGATTATATAATTCTTGTTTCTTATCAAGGGTGGCATGGTGGCGCAGTGGGTAGCGCTACTGCCTCGCGTAAGGAGACCCGGTTTCGCTTCAAACTCCTGCGTGGAGTTTGCATGTTCTCCCTGTGTCTGCATGGGTTTCCTCCGGGTACTCTGGTTTCCTCCCACAGTCCAAAGACATGCAGGTTAAGTGTATCGGCGATCCGAAATCGTCCCTAGTGTGTGCTTGGTGTGTGGGTGTTTGTGCGTGTGCCCTGTGGTGGGCTGGCGCCCCGCCCGGGGTTTGTTTGCTGCCTGGATGGGATTGGCTCCACCAGACCCCCATGACCCTGTAGTTGGGATGTAGCAGGTTGGATGATGAATGGGTGGATGGATGGATGTTTCGTATCAAAATTTAATGCTGTATGATACACAGAAACAATTTATAAACAAAGTATACATTTTCAAAAAAGCTGCAAATTTATCAAATGTTCAAAAGTAGTTCCTCAAGAAGACAAAAGAATAACATGCTTAACATTACAAGTAAAAAACACATTTTGCTGTTAAGCTAAGCAGCAATTTCAAATTCACCTTTATCTTTTCTTTTCCAAATTAAAAATGTAAGCTGCTTCACTGCTGTTCAAACTCGAACAGTGTCTATTTTTATTTAAAGGACAAATAAAAAAGGTTTGAAGTCATTAAAGTAGATTTTCTTGCCACTTGTCTAATTGCATAGGGTAAGCCCTCTGATTCCATTTTGTCAGTTTATTGCTGCACATTCTTTAACGTAAAGGCTAAGCTCCCTTGTAAACCAAGCCTCGACTTGCTGCTCTTTGTTTATGCTGTAGGAAGTTGGCTGCAAAATAAGACGTGTGTGGGCAGCAAGAGCACTGCAACTAAATTACCATAAAGCTTAGAAAAGCAAGTGCTGAAAAGATCATTTTTTGTGATTGGCCAATTTACCGATAACCAATAGAGTCTTTTTTTTTTTAGTGAGCATCCCAAGCTGAGGTTCTCCAACAATCGCACTCACACACACCAATTGTTCTGACAATTTCACCAAGAGAGTTCAACATTCCGAAAATGGTGATCATTTCCTAAACCGCCAATGGTTCTCAATTCACCCTGGGACAAAACCCCATATGCACTTACAATTGTGCTTAGTTCACACCAAGGGGGACTATTAAATGGGAAAATGTGGGAAACAAATAATAACTGATGTTTTCAATTAAAAAATGTTATAAGAAAAATCAATTGCACAACACTGAGATTGCACCTGACCTTTGCAACATAAGGCAGCAGAGTAAACTATATGACTAAAGAATGAATGAAAGTGTACCACACAGACCAACATAATCCTCCCACTATCTAAAATCAAAAGTACTACAAAAATTTAAATCCAGAACTGTTGGTCAGAACTAGTGTCCCAAACAGGAGACATTGTCAATCCATCTTTATTTGATATAGGGTCACTCACAGAGTGAACCCACCTTAAAACAATTTGAGTAATTCATGAATGAAAAGATATAGTACAAGTCAAAACAAGAATGAAATTGGCAGATACTAAGGTGGCACTGGATAAGCACATGTCCAAAACATAAAATACTTCACAATGGAAAAAGAAAAATCAGGTGACCACAGTCAGAAAAACACAGGATAACTGCATAAATACCATTTATAGAAACTAATAGTGAAAAAGAGAGCCTTCAGCCCTGACATAAATGTTAAAGCCGATGCTATTAAACACAAGAGCCAGCCGTTTTGTCTTATACCAGCAGCCACGAGTACTGTTTTAACATAAAATACATAATGATCTATCAAGAGAAATAAACAAACAAATAAAGGTCAGTGTGCCGGAAAGAAACTGATGTACATAAAATACAACTCCCTTTCATATACAAAAATTAATTATATAGCATGTAATTATGCAACAGTTACTCATACTAAAATTCCTAGTATTTGTTATGGTATATGATGCTTCAGTAAGAAACAATGAGGTTTTGCTTAAGATGATTTCCTCTGCAGTCCTTTAATATAAATGTCAGAGAGCCTAGCACATAATGCTATGCATGGAGATGGTGTGAACTATGCTACTGGTTTCATTCACACCTATTTATGTGAAGTTTGCACATCAAAAGCCAAACCTCACACTCTTGGGAGGGTGGATAATGAGACTGTTTTGTTGGAAACTAAAACGAGGAACTTGCTCTGAATGAAGGCCTAAATCAGTTTTTCATGATCTGACCAAGTACAGAGTGTTCTTTTTTCCCTTTGGAGGAACCTTACAAAATGTGTATTATCAAAAAGAGGGTGAGACATCCAAAAAATAACAATGGTCATCATTGATATCAGCAGCATAATAAAACACTAACAATTGGAAACATTATACTCAACTGCAGACACCAATCGATCACAATTTTTATTTTCTAGTGAGAACAAAATATGCTGAAAAAATTTAACTATACAATATGAATAAAATACTTTTTGACAAAGAAAAAGACAAAAAAAAAAAACCACTCAAAATGGGTTTCTGTAAAGGGGAAAAAAATATTGTATCCCATAGTTCAGAACATGAATAAAGGCCTTAAGAAGTGTAACAGGCTACCAGACATGCATTTTATACATGTACTCTTTGGCATGTGGTTGACCACTCAATTTGATTAATTCTACAGCTGCTTTTTCAAAATTGAAAATTCCTCAAATACTGCTCTTCATTGGACAATAAACTATGTTTACTTGTTACTTGTTCATTTTTTGAGTTGTTTTATCTATTCTAATAAAAGGCAAAGCCCTCACTGACTCACTCACTCACTGACTGACTCACTCATCACTAATTCTCCAACTTCCCGTGTAGGTAGAAGGCTGAAATTTGGCAGGCTTATTCCTTACAGCTTACTTACAAAAGTTAAACAGGTTTCATTTCGAAATTCTACACGTAACGGTCACAATGGTTGATAACGGTCGACAACGTCCGCCATGTTGAACTTTCTTATTTATGGCCCCATCTTCACGAAATTTGGTAGGCCCCATCTTCACGAAATTTGGTAGGCGGCTTCCCTGCGCTAACCGAAACCGATGTACGTACTTATTTCGATGGTATGACGCCACTGTCGGCCGCCACATTGAACTTTCCAACGTCACTAATTCTCCAACTTCCCGTGTAGGTAGAAGGCTGAAATTTGGCAGGCTCATTCCTTACAGCTTACTTACAAAAGTTTAGCAGGTTTCATTTCGAAATTCTACGTGTAACGGTCATAATGGTCGACAACGTCCGCCATGTTGAACTTTTTTATTCATGGCCCCATCTTCACGTAATTTGGTAGGCGGCTTCCCTGCACTAACTGAAACCAATGTACATACTTATTTCGGTGGTATGATGCCACAGTCGGCTGCCATATTGAACTTTTCAACAGTCTTTGTTACTTATGGGCCCATCTTCAAGAAATTTGGTACGCGGGTTCCCAACGCTAACTGAATCCTACTTACGTACATATATACGTCCACAGCCTGCAGCTCGGTCACCGTGTGAGGCGGCTTTGGGTCCCCCATCCCAATGCCTCCCACGTTGTTGGCTGCCTGTCTATATAAGGCCGTCCGTCGCTCCAGTCTCTACATTCCCTTCCGTGCTTCACCACGGGATTCATGTCTCCCTGCTGATAACTACAGCCTTTTTATTTAATCCATGGCTTCTCCGCTGTTTTATTGTTCATTTATTACGATTAAAGTTATTGTGTAGGTATTTTAGACTTACTTTACATTGTTCAGGTACCCATTTCCTTCATCATTCCAACCGTACCCCCATTAACATGTCTATCGAGTTGATCACCATCGATCAAAGAACTGTCACTTACCAAGTGGTTTCCATGCCCGGGGATGGCACCTACTTTTTCCATTCTCTTTGTTACATTTTGCACGGCCATATCAGGCTCACTCTTGATATCCGGAGGAACATTGTGTCTTATGTATTGAATGACTGGGACAGGTTCAAGGTGTGGACTGATGACGGTACAGGAGATAATTATACTACACAGGAGCACTATAAGAGTGAAATGCTTAAGCCCTTCACCTATGCATCTGCATGTGAGTTGATGGCTGCCGCTGAATTGTTCGGTTGTCGCTTCAAGTGTACCGAAATGGCCAAATATTTTACACCTTTCGACAACCGCCAATGCCTCTTAAACATCTTAGATTGACAGGTGACAATTTCAGTAGTGGACACTTTGATGTTTATGAATGTTTAAACTCTCAAAAGCTGGATGTGAAGTTATCGATGAAACCGGTTGTATGCTTACAACGCTTGACAGATGCCGAATGTCTCTTCAACACAAGTCCTACAAATACTGTCGTAATTGAAACAAACCATGAAACTCAAACCGAATATGACAGCAGCAATCCAAGCTGTGAGATTTGAAACAAGATTACTGTTCACATGGCCAACTGTACGTTGCATGCTCAAGAGTTAGCTCAATGCACAGCTTGGTCATATTACAACCGGAGGGCCGAACTGACAACGTGGCATACAAAGAGATCCTTAACAAATAATTATTGGTATATTTTCCCTCAGTTTAAAAAGGTTTAATTTTCTTCTTAATAAAAATTTTAAGGCAGTACTTCGCTGCTGCGAAGCGCGGGTATTTTGCTAGTCAAATTATATAAAACCTTCTAAAATTTGTTTGCCTTATCTTTGCAATTTTACTAGAGATGGAATTTACCTGACTAGTTAGACCCAGTATAAAAAGTAACAAATACTATTAATGAATGACCGTCTGAATATGGCAAATTTCCATAAATTGGAATGTCCTTTAAAATTACATTTTCTCAAAATATGTGGAAAGTACAGCAGAATACATTTATGTATTTTAAATCTGGCTAAATTGTGTAAAAAAAAAAAAAGGGCCGCACTTCCATGTTAGTAATAGGCCCCTGTGATACTAAACAAACCCTTTGGAGCATAAACCAACTACCAACCTGGCATATTCATTTCAGCATAGCTTGTCCTTTTATCTGCTAGGGAAGACAGTGGTTTTGGCGAAGAAATTGGGCCACTTATGGAATGTCTCTGAAAAATGAAGGCAAAAAGCATATTAACACTACATTAAAACAAAACATCCTAGATTTGTTAAAAAAAAAAAATTAACACAAATTAATTAAATTATGTGAAGACTAAGAGATTCAGAAAGAAATATCTAAGTTGGTGAAACTACTGTTATTCTCTTTATGTCGTATTTATGATTAACTGACGAATGGTTTATTTCAAAAGGCATCAACCACAACCACACTTTCTAAAAATATCAAAATCAATCTTTTAACACCAGTGTCATTAATTCTCAATGCAATTGTTAGTTTTACTTTTCATTATTTTGAAATTGCATGTAATATTTTGATTTGTTTGAATATTAGGGCAAATAAATACTAAGATATTGTGACTGATACTTAATGACATATCTCCTTCCTGGATCTGTTCCTTCCACTACCAGGAAGATAAAAGGAGATGACTTCCAGGAGTCGGATTAAAAAAACACATCTATGTTTACCTGAGACCTCTTTACATCTAGAATGTGTGTGTGTGTGAGAGTGTGAAAGAGTATATTTGTGAGATGGCAAGAGTAAGAGGAGGTATATACTACATTGAGATCCTAAGAGAGGATATGTGCTTGTTGATCCTCAATTGTCTCAATGATTTAGTTGTACATCATAAATGTGGTGCATTCTACATGCTCTGAAACATTGTGATATTATTACTGAGCTATTGAGATTATTGTTCTTTACTCTCCTTTCTTTCTCCATGCTCAGTATGGTACACACAGACACAAAGGTTGAGTCAACTTTTCTCCCTTTAAATTGGTTCTGGTTATTGATTTCTATATTGCCAGCACTTATTGCCTGCCATAGCTAAGTTTAAATACAAATTAAAAGCACACTACATAATTAAAATACAATTATTTCCTACAATTTTGAAAAACTGCCAATTTCAAAAAACAGAATGTTACAATGGCAATGGCATGCTACTTAAGTAAAAATAAATTAAAAAAATTAAAATAAAAATATATAACAGATAACAACCATTTATGTCAAAATAAACACAGAGAAATATAGAGAAGACAACGAGAAAAAGAAGAGAGCAGCGAACAAGAAAAAAAAAGCACTTTTTAAATATAACAGAACCATTAATAACATAAGACAGTCAATAACAGGCCCAACATGCTTATTCTTAAATAATAGTAATTAATTCTTGCCATGTTTTAAAAAGTTTTGAACATATCTTATAAGAGAGAATTTGATTTTTTCTATGATATAGAAGGTGGATATGGATTCTTCAAGTTGTGGAAGTTAAGTCTACAGGTTAGTAGAGTGATAGAGGCTATTACTCTCGATTCATTCCTGTTAACTTTAATGCTATCAGGGAGTGCACCAGCATCTCATTACTTTCAACATATCTGACAGATAATTGAATGTCCTGCAGTTCCAATATTAAATGCTAATATTCTCTTTCATAAAATAGAAATAATCAAAGAATTTGATCTAGCCCATAATTAGTGTTACAGATCATTCAAGTATTTTTATGGCTTTATGAGAAGTTCATGTTCAGATCCAAAATCTATATATATCAGTGCAACTCTTCTAAATGCAAACAGAGATCAAAAAGATCTTTACAAAAAAAAAAAAAAAATCTGAGTTAAACTGAGACACCACTTAAGAATTGTAATTTGAGTATTAAGAAACATTGTCCAAAGATTTACAAAAAAAACAGCATCAGTGTTTTTTTTATCCCATGTGATAGTTTCAATGAAAATTCACTGCTACCATAAAGTAGCTTTACACAAGTTTTAAGTTTTAATCTGTTAAAAGCAATTAAAAAGAAATTCATTAACAAATAAAAATCTTGCTCACCTGCATGGGAGAAACAGCAGCAGCTGGAGGAGTCTTCAGGGGACTGGGACTCAGTGGGGTTCGAGGAATGGCAGCAGCAGCTGCAGCTGCTGCAGCTGCAACATTTGGTACAACTAGAAGATGACAAATGATCAATTATTATGTACCTCTGCTACATAGGTTGACATTAACATAGATAAAAAAATATTTTCTGACCAATTAGAGAACAAAAACTACTAGGAAACACCATTAAAAGGTTGCTTAGAAAAGTAAAATGCTAATTCATGACATAGTATTATGCAAATATGATTCCACAAAAACACTGCAAGTCAAGAATGGCAGCAACTGCCCATGTAATGTCTTTATCTCCACACATTATTTGACTAAAATACTGATCAGATTAGGAATATCCATCCATCCATGCATCATCCAACCCGCTATATTCTAACTACAGGGTTACGGGGGTCTGCTGGAGCCAATCCCAGCCAACACGGGGGCAAGGCAGGAGAAAAAACCCGAGCAGGGCGCCAGCCCACCGCAGGGCGCACACACACACACACACACACACACACTAGGGACAATTTAGGATCACAAATGCACCTAACCTGCATGTCTTTGGACTGTGGGAGGAAACTGGAGCACCCGGAGGAAACCCACGCAGACACTGGGAGAACATGCAAATTCCACACAGGGAGAACCCGGGAAGCGAACCTGTGTCTCCTAACTGCGAGGCAGCAGTGCTACCCACTGCGCCACCGTGCTGCCCATTAGGTATGTTAAAATGCAACTGAAAGACTTCTTAGCTGTATAGAACTGATGGAGCTTACAACTTCATGCAAGCATGGACCAAAATATACAGCCAACATCACAACATTTGTTTTAATGGTGGCGCAGTGGTAGTGCTGCTGCTTTGCAGTAAGGAGACTGTGGAAGATTGTGGGTTCGCTTCCCAGTTCCTCCCCGTGTGGATAGCGCTTTGAGTACTGAGAAAAGCGCTATATAAATGTAATGAATTATTATTAAACTTTAATTATAGTTAAGTAAGTATTTAATGACTTCAAGCAGTAACATAGTGTGAATTTGTATATTTCTCTCATAGCTTGTTTAATAATGCAATCAGTCCCACCGGTAAAAAGCCAACATTCTGATTTAATAATGACTCTTTCAATGCCTCATACATTTTGTAATATTTCAAACCACACAGTGCTTTTTTTAGAAAAGGGTATTTTTCTTACTGTATATCGTTATAAGGCATCTCTTTTTCTCTTCATGCCCATAATGAGTATGGCAATGTTCCCTATTCCTTATTGAATGAATAATTTTAAAAATCTAATACTACCTGTTGCTACCAAAATTTCACTCAAATCTTTTATGTATTATCTAATGATTATATTCCTAACAAATGGGACATTGTAGATCTGTTTCTTGTTGCTCCCCCCCCCCTTCTTGTGAAATGCATGTTCTTCAGACATTAACAGTATCACACTGCGCTTGCCTCCTAATCCCCCCTCCCCCAACCCCCATTAAGGGAAACACTAGTAGTCTTGTAATGTACTTGTTATGGAACCACTTTTCTGTTCTTAACTAACATCTACATCACTAACACACAGCGCACTCCACACAGACAGCTCGACCACCATATTATAGCAAATAAATACATTAATTTTTCAATTTTTGATCTTGTTTGCTGGTGTCTGTTCTGTCAAAAACATTGTTATATCTGCTTTCATCACACATCAGATGAAGGTTTAACAATGACTAATCCTAACACCTTGAAAGAGCTGAACCCGAAGTATAGCCTGAATAATACTAGAATGCCCATGTATGCCTAATGGATGAAACTGTAAATATCACTTGCCAAATTAAATTTGATAACTTGTTATTTTTTGTGTAAATTCACTAAATTATTTATTTAAAGTCTCTGGACTTAAGGCATGAAAAACAAGCAGTTTTACGATTTGGGATCAATTGCTTAACTATACAAGTTCCAGCATGGTAAAATGATGTCAAGGTACAGCTTATAACATTGGGCACAAGCATTTAAGAGACCGCTTATAATTGGAAAATTTTATCTGAAATATTTCAACAAGTATTGAAGTGACCAGAAAAATTACCTTGAGAGGCACTATCAAAGGACTTGATCAAAGTCTTGACGGTGGGGGAGGGCTCAGAAGAGGTAGAGGAGCGGCGGCTCAGTCCCATTCCCTGTCGAAGAGCTGCCAGATCACGTTCCACTGCATTCATGTAGTTATACACTCGACCTCTCTCTTCATCTTGTCTGATTGTGCACAAGAAAAACATTCAGTTACTATGAGAACTTAATTTATACTACAAATTTGGTGTTAACTCCTGTTCATGTGTCATTTAAAAAAAAATAAATCACAATGTCAACAACACTAGTATGCAATTATGATAAAACTATTTAGTTTTCAGTAATTGTGCCATCCTTGTAACAACATCACATTTTCAGCATTCCCAGTTGAATGCACAAAGCATTAAAATTAACAACTGAACTGCTTTAACCGTTTACAACATTCAGCTGGATAGAACTGTCAGTAACTACCCGATATCAAATCTTTTCAAAAATCATTAAAAGACAACTTGTTATCAAGCAACACCATTATATATTTTTAATAATCCATCACATACATACACATTTGTAAGCAAATCTTGGTATCAGAAATCATTACAAGCCAACTACTGTTGTGTGTCTGGTAGGTACTTCACATCATTCCCGATAAAACTGTTGCTTAATTCTCCATCAGGCTTTCATTTCAAATAAATGCTTTATAAAAATAGCAATCAGTTCAGTTTATGTCAGCATAAGCCAGATTTGAGCAGAAAACTTTTTATATTTGAAGCTAAGGTTTCATAAGAAACTAGAAATAATTAAATAAAAAGTTGAGATATTACTGCTGGCTACATAGTGCTTCTCCACTACAGTACTATATATTGAAACATATTCCAATCTGTGCATCCAAGAATCAAGCCCAAACATAATGGACAAGCATTATGATCTGGTTTCTAATCAGTTAGACTTGAAAAAGATGGTTATAATTTTGAGCCCCGTTATAGACTTGCTAAGTCACTCACAGCATGTCACACTTTGCTTATACGTCAATATAATACACAATATGTGTTAAAATTTACACAACAAATTGTCAACTTTTTTTGGAATGATGCACCACATTAAAGGGGCTGAAAAAAAAGAAAAAACATTGTAATGTCAACATATGGAAAAATCTCAAAATGAATATTCTCAAAACTGAAGCACTTTGAGCATGGGAAACAAACAATATTTGACTGAAGCAAATTATGTTAAGTAGAAGTGATTATCTCCTTTTAATATACCAACCAATCAATCAAGCTGTTTTACCCAATCAGTGGATCAGATGGTTTCTCACCTCAAGGAGAATTAGTATAAATACACTGTTTTAACTTTCAATAATAAAATCATTGTTATTAACTGAACAAAACAGGTGCTAAAAAAATTCATTATAGAGCTAGCCAATTCAAATGGCAGCTGCAGGCCACATGCAGCCCAGAATCATCCTCTGAGTGACCCAGCCCAAGGTCCTGCCAGAAGCACAGAAAAAACTGAGAAAAACACATTTCCAGAGCCTTCAAAAATTCATACATAAATTCCTGCAGTAGTACAGACCATGAATGCAACACTCCGCATACCCTAGCAAAATTCAACCCATAATGTAGCACATTGTTGTGAGTCGAAGTGGTGGTAGTAGGCTATGATACTGTGACAACCATTAGAATAAGACACACAGGAGCCGCTTTTCTGGGGGAAATCTTCAAAATGCAGACTGGCTTATTAGTTTAGGTGTGCCGCACTATACATGGTGCCCTGTGGTGCAGTGGTAGTGCTGCTACCTCGCAGTAAGGAGATCATGGGTTTACTTATTTACCATTTGCTCCCCTCTTTACCCTGATCCTGTCACCTGGCTCTCTCTAAGGAAGTTCCCCAAGCCCTCACAAAATCACAAAATCACTTTCCCCAAGACTCCACCCCCCACAGCCAATGCAATAGCAAGATATATCACAATATCAACAAAATGTGGGATATGTAACAAAGCCAGGCCTAATCACACGTGATGATCTAAAATGGGTCTATGTTTGCTCAGTGTGCAGCAGATGTTGTATAAATGTGTGTTAGTTACTGTTATCACTTGTTTGGGTTTGTGCACTGATAGCTTTAATAGCATTGATAGTTCTCTTATTCTGCTAAATGCTTTTTGATAAATATTCACTTTATTTCAAAAGGGAAACAAATGATGTTGCTAGTACTGTGCTCTATTTTTTTTTTGCACTTTGAGATGTGCCTAGGTCAGATATGACCAAAATGTTTGATTTTTTACTTCAAAAACGGAACAGTATTGCTACTACCTCACATTCTGTTCAGTCATAGCTTTTTTAATGCACTTTTCAATGAGCCTGGGTCAAATGTGAACAAATTTAAAAGGGGAACAATGAACAAACATTACTTGTTTTTCAATAAATTAATTTGTGTTGGTTTAAAAAAATGTCATTACCTGCTGCCTACTGGCTGCTAAAAATGTCAGACCAAGCTAAATTCCTTGGTTTGAAAATCTGGCCCAACAGAATTTGTAATTGAATAGCTCTGTTACAGACCCTCAAGTAATACTAAGTATGCAAAAATAAGTTTTGAATTATTCACTTGTTCTTGGATCCTACTATTCTAAACCTTAAATATTTTTTTACTGAACACAGTATAAAACAAACATTGTACCTAAGATGTGTGAGATGTGGCCGGCTTGTCATCCCGGCCAATACCCCCAGGCCGCCAGATGGAGCCCTCCCTGCAGTGTGGAGGTGCCCGGAAGACCAGCAGGGAGTAATAGGACTTGTAGTTTTTATACAAGACCCTGCTGGATACCACAGGGGCTGTAAGAGGGAGCTGCAGGGAGGACCAAAGACTTCTTTGTGCCCTTTAACCCGGAAGTTCGTCAAAGGAAGAGCGACGGGCTTCCGGGGTGAAGAAAAGAACATTTTACCTGACCCGGAAGTGATACAGGATCACATGGACTGGGGATTGGGAACACTTTCGGGTCAGGGTATATAAAAGGTTTGTGGGAGCTCTCAGACGGCAAGCTGAGCTGGGTGGAAGGGTGGCAATGCGTCTGGGAGTGGAGGATTGTATTATTGTTAGCGATTTGTGATTTATATGAGTATTGTGGAGGAGAGGGTGCTTTGTGCACTGTGGCATTTAAATAAAGTCAACATTTGGACTTTTACCTGGTTTCTGGAGTCGTGGACAGGGGTTCAAGGGAGCGATAGCGCCCCCTATCTGTCACAGATGCTAGAAGTGAAAAATCCAGCTAGCCACAGCCAATAATGTTGCATTCAAATGTACAGTAGAACCCTCGTATCCATAGATCCAGTTTCAATTATCTGCAGTTTACAGTGGCCCAAAAATATTACATGGAAAACTCCACAAAGAAGTGATTCCTAAGTTTCAAATTGTATGCCATTCTGAACCAACATTTTCACCACTGTGGATACAAGGTGCTGCATCTGGAATCACTGCATTCCACGCGCACTGCAATGTGAAAACCCAGTGCACAGGGGTGTGCTTCTGTGTCTGACATCATTTTTGAAGCACTGACACATCCACTCAAGAGAGATAGAAAAACAGTAAGAGAGAGCTCATAAGTAAATTAATGTACAATGCATTATTATTATTTAATATTGGTAATGTTGTATTGATATTTATCAATTAAATTTTATCATAGGTATTTATGTAACCAAAAAAATGAACTATACATAGGGCATCTCAGGTAGGCCTTGGAATGAATCACCTATGGACACCAAGTCAACTACTGTAATGAGAATTTTAGTTGTCACGATGTTCTCACATTCCATGTTCCTACTCTTACCTTGATGTACATTTTTGGTTTTCACTTTGGGAGAAACATGAAGTGGTTGCTAATTTGCTACCAATCCACACAATACATACACATTATTACTTAAAATACAGTAAGTCCACAAAAATACTATTTCTGGTTGACCTGGTAATTGTTATTTATTTTTAATATGAACTGCAACGTCTACGCACACTCAAGTGAAAAATTCCCACTGGCAATCTATTTCCTATAAAATACATGCAAATGTATTTTAAGCTTGCTCGAAAAGCTGTTTTTTGTACTACTCTAACAATAAAAACAAAGACACATATTAAAATAAGGTGAATCTAAATACATGACACCTTACAGAAAAAACAGTGGTATTACAGACACAAAATTTTCCAGTCAATCCAACAATTTACAGCCAAGCTAAGGAGCTACCTGTAATTGCTATTGTAAAGACATGGAAACTCACCGGCAATGTAAATGTGTTCAAGAAAACCCAAGCATGCCAATAAGTTTCCAATCTTAAAGAAAAATACGATTAATAAAGTATCTATCTCTAGCTATCTATAAAAAGACTGTTTGCAACATAGTTACACTTATTCTTAAAACAAATTAATACACTCCTATATTTTGGAAAATGAATGGTTTCACCATTTCTTTAAGTGGAGTTTCTCTTTTGACAATTATTGAATAATAAATGATAAAAGCATCATGTGGACTATACATTATGAAAAGTGATCAAAATTTGCATTGCTAATCTATGAGGAAGCTTAGCCAGAATTACTATTCAGTTTTGTCTTTTTTTATTCGCATACATTCATGGATATGTGCATATGATCTAAGATTGTCTTTTAACAATCAGAATATATTGTAAGTAAGAATTTCAGTATCAGATCTGTTTGTCACTTGCAAGGAACCTATATTCCTGTTTAAAAAAAAAAAAAACAACTATCATTAAAAAGTCAAACAAACTATTTACATTATCTTATTTTTTCAACTGCAATTTCAACTTAGGCATACACATCTTCTAACTGCATAGCTCTTCTAGTGCTCAGACCGTTGCACTTTCAAATCCATCAAATCTGAGTGTTCAGTTATGTTTTACTACACTCTATAACCAATCATATGGTCTAAGATGAAAAATATAAACACATACTTGCGATTTTTCACCTCTTCTAACTCCTTGCTCAGTTTTTCATTCTTCTCCTGAGCTTCTTGAAGCCGACGTCTAAGGTCACCAATCTCCTCCTGTGCTTCAGACTTGATGTCATTAGCTATTACAACTGCTGTCTGTAAGTCTGCCTGAAACTGACGCCACTCAGCAGATTCTTCCTACCAGAAAGAATATTCAAGCAAAAGTCTATTTTAAAGTCAGGGTATATGGAAGAGAAAATTCTATAGAACCTTCAACATTTATGCATTACATCTCACATAATATTCTATTTACTGCAATCTTGCGCACTGGAGTTTCCTACCAGTAATTGAAAGCTTACCTGAAAGGAAAAAGCTAACACTATATATTAAATTTTTAGAAGCTTAGCTAGTATTTAAATCTTTTCAGCCCAACAGATGTATTCCATTAACTTCAAGAAAAAATGCATTCACCAAGCATATCAAATTCACAAAAGCAAAACATGCAAGGAACTAAATATCACATCTCACCAATACACTATAAAAGAAACAAGCTCAAATACAGTACAATAAAACCTTAAACTTCTTTATTTACATACCCTTAATCTCCGATTAAGAATTTTGATTTCTCTCTCCAAGTCATGCTTTTGATCCTGAAGTTTTTTTACTGAATCTAGAATATAAAAATATATTTTTATATTTAAAAATAGGTCATTTTATCTCTACCTGAGCTTACTGTTTAATCAGGAGGTGATGCATTCAGAAAGACATAGTAGTGTGAGATTTATATTCTAAGAAACATAGAAATATTTTATTCATGCAATAGCTTCAGGTACTTATCTTTTGTAGCTTTTTTCTGTGTAGTTTGCTTACTTGTTTGTATCCGAATAACATTTTACCAAGTAGTAATTAGAGTAGACCCAAGGGAAAACAACATTGAATAGATAAAGGCAACACATACTTAAGCGTCATACAAACTATAATGCTAATTAGCAAATAATGGCTTAAATGCTGCAACACCTGGAAAAACGAAATGAAAAATAAATCAAGAAAATCCTAGAAACTTAGACAAAAAAAACAAAAAAAACACAAACTTATTATCATGTTACAAAAGTAAGTGACTGCTACAATCCAATAAAAATTACCAAGCCTACTATAGCAATCTCCGGACTGACACTAAAAACACAGCCTGGTTAAAGAGAGTCCAACTAAAAGCAAAGGTTCACTCGGACAAAAAACTGTAGCCTTAGCTGGCACTCAGGACTGAGGAGGCATCCACTAATATTTCGTTGATTTGCCTTTATGTCCTACAACGCCCAAGGCCAGTCTACTGCTTAAATGAACCTCAAGTGCATGAAAGGTTTGAAAATTTCATCTTCACATATGACTTATTCATCAGTTCAGAACAAAACTAAATTAAAGAAAATGTTTAGTTCAACAACACTCTTTAGGTAAAAACAATTGCAATGTTTAGTAACAATGAACCATTAGTACACAAATTTGCTGCAAATGTCCGTCATGCTGATGTTTTAAATACAATTAAATAAATATAATATTGAATGCAAGATGTATTGGACATAACTCAGAACCAAAGTGTCCACAAAGCCTATACTAAATATACCACTAATATACGACTCATGCATGTATCTGCATATTGCTTTACAAAGAAATATCAATTGCATTTAAGGCTCAGAAAACATGACTGTGTAGATAAATGTGCTGCTCTAGTTCCAGTATAAGGCAATGGCACCATCTAGTGTCTGACCTTGGGTATTAATAAATTTGAAACCTCTTCACACCAAATGTGGTACAATTAGTAAAAGTGATACATTAACTTAGCTAATTTCTGAGCTGAGCCAAACACTCACTTGACCCGTGATCTAGGTTCCATAAACTTGCTGCTTTTTGTTTGAAAATGAAAAGTATGCAACAAGCTGCATTTCAGCATTGCACTTTGAAAACACTCTAGAACTGTCCTTATTCAAGTAAGGCTCTAGCTAAATTAAAGTGCATGTCTGTTTAATATGCAGTATACAGCCTAATCCCTTAAAGTTTCTGGTTCAACACTAGCTTGATTTATGGTCTTCCTTAAGCCACAGTTATTGTACTCAAACATGACATTACATACATTATATGAAATGTGTTACACCTATTTACTTTAATATAAATTGAAGAAGAAAACAAAACCACCCCTACAATCTTCACCTGCACCTCAGAACAGGAAATCAACCTGGAGCTAAGTATGTTTGGGCCCAGCCAATACTTGGGAAGGAGACGATCGAGGAAAATCTTGAGTTACTGTTGAAAGTGGTGTTGGTAGGGCCATTGGGAGCGGTTTATCCCATGATCTGTGTGTGGAACCAGTGCCTGAGGCATTATGCTGTTAAAATTTAGGCTATCCTTTACACGAGAAGTGGTCATAGAAGATGCCCTTTTTCCACCCAAAGAATACCCAAGGTGTTTCCTGGTGTCCCAGCTAGATTACCCACCACAACCTGGTACTTCTTGCCCCCTAATCATCCCTGGTCTCTAATTCTCTCTCTCTCTCATCCCTTCACCACCTAATAGCTAATGTGTAGTAAGGGTACTTGGGCAAAAATGGCTGTAATTACATCATTCAGGTGAAAGCTACAACTTGGTGGTGATGAGCTGTGCTTATTATACAAAAATTATGCCAATACCAGTAACAGTGCACTGCACGATAACATGCAGTGAATACACTTGACTTTCTCTGTACATTTAGCATATGTTTGCTCAGAGGTTGATGACTTGCTGCTTCCTGAGCAGCTCTTGTTTTCTCCACCCTAGCGGCCCGTTTCTTCTCTTCTTTCGTCAGCATCTTTTTGCATTAAAACTGATTAAGTCAGTGTTTGTGTTGCAATTAGTACATTTTCTTTTAAATTCACATAAGTTGGCAGTTAAGTCTTCAATCTGCCTCAATAATGATTTAAGATATGAAGAGGTAGGGGAAGGTGGTAGGGATGACAGCGGCACCCATATGCATGTGCCGCATGGCCACCCTGCTGGCCGCTGCCGAGAGTTGATTCTACAATAAAATAAAAATAAAAAGAGGAATAACCTTGGAGGTCAATCATCAACCCCTAAGCGGATAGCAGACATGCAAGCTACAGTTGATTTAAAATCCTGGACAGACAAACAAACAGCCACGGTAGCATATTATATATAAAGATTTAGGAACTGTTACTAACCCTTCCTCCTTCCATTTCTCTTTTCAGTATCTTCTTGAGTTGTGTAGGTTAGAAAAGTACTATTATAAATGTAACTAATTCATGAAATAAGTGATTACATTTTGCCTAAAGAGGGGGCCCCCAAGTTGTCTCGAAAGCTTGTAATCTTTTTAGTTAGCCAATGAAAGGTGTCATTTTGCTTGACTTCTCACTACATTCATAATGGTTAACATGGTACACACTAGTACTACTGAAATGAATTAATAAATACGTGAAAGACAAATAGATTCTGCTAAAGTAACATGCTTTAATTTCAGACTCTCTGTATACACGTGCACCTCTTGGGACTCATTTTCAGTAAACCTGTCTCTCAAAGTTGACTCACTTTTTCTTAAAGAATATTGTTTCAGTGGCAATATTGCCAAATTTATTCATGATTAAGCCACATTTTTCCTGCTTTAAGTGTTTTAAAGAACATGATCTACAGATAATAATGTTTTCAAGCTTGCATTTTAAGATGTGCAAAACTGATTAGATATACTATATCTTCAGTCTTCATTTTTATATATTACCTTTCCACAAAAAACCCCTTGCCTAAAATGCTATACACGTACAGAGCTCTTGTACTACTGATTATATTTGTGGCACATGAAGGTTTAGAGGCTTCCTTAGGCTCAAAGAATCATAGACACATTCTTTACATGCTCGATACACAATGTGTGTCTATAAATAAAATTAAGCTCACAAAACTGTAACAAATCCAGCTGAATGACAGTTATAGTTCATCAGATTACTTGTTGTAATACTCTTGGCACTTACTCTCAAGATCTGAGATTATAAGATTGTCATGCAGCTTCACAGCACGGTGCTGCTCCACCTCATCCTCTAGCTCAAAGATAGTCTCCTTCATGTCACTGATCTCTGTCTCCTTCTCATCTAGCTCCGAGCGTAGCTTATCCAGACTCCGTTTCAGGTCAGCAATTTGGTTCTTAGCTTCATCCTGAAACACTCTGTATTCTGCCTCAATCTATACAGAAGGGGGAAGGAAAAACAAAAAAACATAGCCTCAGTGGATATATATCAATCTTCTGGGCAGTACAGTAATTTTAGTTTTAGATTCAGCGACAGATTAGAATTATATCATTATCTATTAATTAGGTAGAATTTCATTGATATTGAATAAAATAATGATAACATAAACAACTATCAATTCATGAACTTGAAGCAGAGGCTAACAGTTTTAAAAAAGCATCTAAATAAATTGATTACACATCTGAATGGGGCTGCCAACCATCCTCACTTTCCCAGACAAGTCCTCTTTTTTTTTTTGTAAAAACGCGTCATAGACTGTCTGGGAGTAATTTATAAAATTTTGAAAATGTCCGGAATTTCATCTCCTAAACTTTGAAAATCTCCCTACCCTTATCATTGTTAAATTTGAAAGCCGTACACCAATCAGTATTTGCAAAAGTAGTACGTACACTTTTTCCCTCAGAATCTTCACTTCCATTCCAGTAGTAAATAATGCTAAAATCAACGAGAACAGAAACAACCTTTTGAGTTCTTCGCTTTTGTCTGTCCAACTTGGTGTTTTCACTTCATCTTTTGAGTTCAGCATTATTTTCTTGGCGATTAGACTATTTATTTTAAAAGTTGCTCCTTTCCTTAATTAATCTGTAAAAGTAATTCACCGTAACAAAGTGAATTTATTCAAAATCGAAATTACAATTTCATGTTTTGTATGTATGTGAGATCTTATTTTTGATTCTTCTTTCAGCAGCTTGACTGAACAAGAAATTTCATACATCCATGTACAGTCCATCGTAATTAAATGCGAGTAAGTACTGCTTTGTAATATTTTAATGGAAAATATTACCACCAGTTGTTCAAAAATTAATTTATAATTGTAAACGAATGAGTAAAACTATTAATGTTTCAGTTAATTTAAAAAAAAAAATATATATATTCCATCATATAAATGTAATATCTTTTAAGTTATCACTTGATCAAGTAATAATTCACTTCTTCAAATAATTTAACAATATTTTCATAATTCTCTCATTTACATAAATTTAGGAACACTCATTATGCCAAAAAGAAAGTGCAAGTTCACAAATAACCTTGTTTTTGAAAAGGTGATACAGATGAGGAGGCAGAATGCATTGTTTGCGGTCTAGGAAGCTACATAACGGTTTCCAATAAGAGTTCAGGTGATTTGGACATTCACATGAGTTCAGAGAAGCATCAGAAGAACAGTAGATGTCAAAAATCTTCCAGCAAGATGACATTTTGGTATATGCCAATAAAAGGGTTGATTTAAGTATTTCTGCTGCTGAAGGAACCTTCGCTTTGCATATAGTAGCATATTAAGATTGATATGCTCTGAATCAGAAATTGCAAAAAGGTTATCCTGTGCAAAAACAAAAACTTCCCAATAGTTAATTTTGTCTTAGCAGTCCATTCTGTTGAAGAAGTTTTAAAGTCTCTGCAGAACTTACAGTATTTTGGAGTTTCTACTAACGCCAGTAATCATGGAAATTTTTCTCATTCTTGTTCATTACTTCAAGTGGAGAAATGGTGGCTCAAAGGTTAAACTAACAGAATTAAAATAGCAAACCAGATGAAACAGCAGGCACTATTTCTGACTATGTTTTTGAAACATTGCAGAAAAACGGTCTGGATAAGAAAAGTGTTGCATTTGGTGAAGATAATTGTAACACCATGTTTGGAGTAGCGCGAAGACACAATGGAAATAATGTATTTTCTAATTTGCAGATATTATTTGGACAATCATTAATAGGAGATGGCTGCCCTGCTCAGATGTAATGAATGTGGATATTGACTCAATTGTTCTTAAGATTTTTAATTATTTCAGTGTCTATAATGTTCATGTTGAAAATCTTAAAAAGTTCTATTAATTTACAGAGGTTACTTACAGAAAGCTTCTGTATCATAGCAGAACAAGGTGGCTTTCAATACTTGCCTGCCATTGAAAGGATTATAAGCATTTTTCCAGCTATAAAAACCTTCTTTTTGTGTCAAGAATTTAGTGAGATTTATCTTTTTCATTGTCAAACAGTATACTGTCAGTCTTTAACTCCCATATAAAGGAAGTTTAAAGGAATGACAATGGCTTAATAGACATTGTTGAAACTCTTCTTTCTGTATGGAATATTCTGGCAGAAAGAAGCAGATGTCAATTTATTTCCCTTAGAGTTAAGGAAATGTTGGAGAAGAGGGAGGAAGAAGGATATACTGATAATGTGGTCTTTTCAAAAGAAATGTGTACAATTTGTATACCTCCTGTATTGAATATTCGGAAATGTTGCTGAAACCACTAGGAGTTTTTTCACTGAGTAAGATTTGAGTTGAGTTGAGTGCAATAAGGTACCTTCATAATAAGGGAGTGTGTGTTGATGATATGAAAGTTTCAACCAATTTTGAAATTTTTAAAAATGTGTAGCAGAAACGAAGGACACTGATGTTTCTGTTCCTTGTAATTTAAGATGGGCTAATTTTAGCCATTGTAAGAATGAAGAGTTCTTCTCCAAGCTGTTAAAAATGTTTTTCCCCATAGCACCACATAATGCTTTTGTAGAAAGACATTTTTTTCTCCAATGATGGAGATGCAGTGGTTTAAAAATAGAAATGCTCTCACTTTTGATTCAATTAAGGGGCTAATGCTCACAAAATTCAATTTTAGTGTCATACTATTTAAAGATTTCTATTCATATTTATCCAAGAACCCAGATTTATTGAGAAAAATAGCTTCAGTAGGAAAAAATGTAGATAAATGCAAATAAACTACAGTGAAAAGTGAAGTGAATTTACAGTGTGTATCTTTTTTTTTTTTTTTCTTTCTACAGGTGTACGACTGTTAAGCTATCCAAATAAGAATGGAAGGAATGAAGTCTGTCAATTTAAGAGGCTTGACATATTCAAAATATTAAATGGGTTATTAGTTTGCCAGTGACTGTGATTGTGGCTGTCATATCATAATTATATAGTGATAAACTGCTACTAAAGGTTTATATCATTTTAAAAAACCATAAGACAGTATAAAGGCGTATTATGGCATCACTGGGAAAGGCGTCCTCAAAAGTCCTCATTTTTCTACCCAAATGCCCTCATTTATAGGGGAAGAGAGTTGGCAGCCCTACCTCTGAACTATTACTATAAATAAATAAATGCAAGAAACAATATTTTACGGTATAACTGTAATTCAATATCCTGAAAGCAAGCAGATTAGTTTAACAAACAATACATTCAAGGTGTGTAAAGGACAGCCTGCAGTGAGTGAAAGCTGTCATTTTAAATTAATACTTGGCTAAGACTCCAGCCTGACAAACCTGTAAAGGAATAAATGGGTTTTTAAAATAAAACAAATGAATTATTGAATTAACACTGAATCTCTTGAAAACTGTATTAACTATTCATGAGTCTTTAGGAACATTCTTCCTCTTAAGTAGTGTTGAGCGTTATCCGACCTGTTGCATTTACACCTGTCAAATTAAAGCAAGTACAGAACAAAAGTTCATGATTCTGTCAAGTAAACATGCATTATCGTTGTCTTGAAGCACTTATGAACCCAGCAATATGGGCTGAAATTATTGTCGGATAAAAGTAAACATTAATATGTTAATTTGTACCATTTGAAAGATTTAAACAAGTAAAGGCAGTAAGTGCAATTTCATTCTACTCCATACTTGTAAATTTTTTATTTTTATATTGTATTGAGAATTTGTTCTGTTCTCTGTATTGTATTGTATTGTATTGTATTGTATTGACCCCCTTCTTTCTGACACCCACTGTACGTCCAGCCTACCTGGAAAGGGATCTCTTTTTGAACTGCTTTTCCTGAAGTTTCTTCCATTTTTTCCCTACAAGGGTTTTTTTTAGGAGTTTTTCCTTGTTTTCTTAGAGATTCAAGGCTGGGGGGCTATCAAGAGGCAGGGCCTGTTAAAGCCCATTGCGGCACTTCTTGTGTGATTTTGGGCTTTACAAAAATAAACTGTATTTTATTTTCAGTATTACTACAGATTATAAGCCAAAGAAATACAAACAGCAATGTCATTAACCTTGCACTCCTAGCTTGCAATCATCTTCAGAAGCTTTATACTGAGTTGGAAAGTTGAACTTTCATTACTTTGTAAATCAACTTGATATGAAAAGATGCCATAAAATTGTCTGATATTAATATTTTCATTAAGTGAAGGTATAGTCACCAACCACTACCAGGGTACTAATGAATAGGTTCATTAACTTACCTTGGCAATGTTGTCTTGCAGGCGGTTGGCCTCACTGCGTGTATGGCTGAGCTCCTCTTGCAGATTAGCAGCTAAAGCCTCTGCTTTCTCTTTGTCCAGACGTACATTTTCGAGCAAATCCTGAATATTACTTTTATCTCCTGAGTTGTGGATGGAATACAGCTCAGCCACTTTCTGCCTTTCCTGGTCCAGCTGTGCCTTGAAGCGGTTCAGCTCTAATTGGTCACTGGCAACTGTGTTTTTATACTCCTCCAGGGCAGCACTGAGCACTGCTTTGCCCTTTTGCTCAGACTCTATGATGCGGTCCATGTGATGATTTCTTTCCTTCAAGGCCCCAATTATCTCTTGAGCCTCTTTATTGTCCTGCTCTGCCATTTTTAAAGTGTTGCTCAGATGCTGCTGGACTCCAAGAAGTTGTTCTCTTTCAAAACGAGCATTTTCTGCAAGCTCCATGTAGCGCTGCTCCAGCTCTAGGTAACGACCACTTTTAATGTCTTCATCTATAACATATGAAATATGATGCTCATCTAACAAGCTACGAAAGTATTCAATTTGACGGCTGTAGTGTTCCAACTTGTCGCTTTGCTGGCAAAGGGAATCCATCAGGATGACTTTCTCTTCCCCAAGTCTTTCATTCTCAGCATTCAGCTCCTGGGTAATTTGCTGGAGGTCTGCAAGTTCCTGTAAGGTGGCCTGAAGCTCTTCAGCTGTGCTATGCTGATTTTCCTCCATTTGGTGAATTCTTTCTGTCAAGCAGGCAACAGACACCTCACTTGCATTCCCACTACTGCCTTTGCGAGATCGGTCCCGACTTGGGATACCTTCTGACTCTGAGGAAGAGGAGCAAGAAGGTGCATCTAGAGCATCATCACTGGAAGTGATTGGTTGATAGACTTCACTGGATTCACTGTCTAGGTTGTCCACTGAACTGCTACGTTGATTCTCTGTTAAGGTGTTCTCATCTTGGCTCAAAAGGTCCTCCATTGATCCAGGAGTAGAACCTTCAACTGATGAGGTCAAGGGGCAACCTCCATCACTATGACTATTAACTGCTGTTAAGTCTGGACTAAGAGACTGGAAACTAAAAATTTTCTCAGAGTTGTCAAGTCTTTGCTCTAAAGAGAACCCCAAGGCATTCAGTCTGTCCTTAAGCATGCGATTCTCATTTTTCAATTGGTTGAGCTCTTCTCTGATGGCATTATTTTGGTCCTGGAGCTGTAAGAGAGTGGATTCTACATCTGTAGCCTGAGTAATAATGGGTGCAACCTCCTTTTCATCAACCTTCTCTTCTTCCGAGGCTTCCTCTGCCAAGCCTAACTGTGCCCGCATATCTCGGAGTTCATTTCGTAGATGCAAAATTTCAACATCTTTACTCTTTGCTAATCCTAAAAGATCCTTAACTTTGGCTTCTAGCGCTGCCTTGTCATTAATCTGACTATCCGATTTTGACTTGCTCATTCGAGCCTCAGATTCTGCGAGTACACGGCTGCGGGAGCGTTTGGCAAGAGTCACATCATTTGTTCCTGTTGTTGCAGATGATAGCTTTTTGCTTGTGCTAGTTCGAGATCGATCCCTTTGTCTGTCTCTGGAGGAATTCACCTCTTTCGCACTGAGAGAAGAACTTCGTTTAGCATATGAACCTAAATAAATGAGAATTATAAACTTTTAGATTCCTCCTTATTAGTTGACTTTAGTAATGCTGCTTTTATTTCACAAAGCAACAGCACAAGCATAAACTGATTGAAAAAGAAAGCTATTTAATAAGACTTAATCCTCTTAAGTAAATTATCATGTATTTCATGTGATTTATCACCTGTGCTGTTCTTGGCCTTATTTTCAGTTGTCACCCCAGGAGCTGCGGGAGCAGAAGATCCGACGACAGTGCCGTTTTTCTTGACCTTGACGTTATTAGAGTTATTTACATGCAGGCCACCAGCCATCCCTGCCAGCAGATCATCACTACTTTTTGTCTGAAGTAGGGAAAGAAAAATCAGATATGCTCAAGAAAACTACATAACTTTTGTATGAAAAAATAATCCTAAATAAAATTTAAAAAAAAAAAAATTTTAGCCAGAGCCAGCATTGCAAAACTAGAAAAATCAATCTCCAAGGTTAAGTGTGATCTCATTCTGCAGAAATTTTCAATTCCCAGCTGACAATAGGCAAAAAGAACATTTGACATTTTCTCTATTCCTGAACAACATACAATATTATATGTTTAAGGCTTTTGGGAAAAACATGCAAATTTAACACCACCATTGAGGCTACCTTAGACAGTGGAGCAACAGAACTAGGCTTTGAGCTGGCCTTGGGTGGTAAAGCTGCTACTGCTGTAGAGCTTTCAGACTTGCTTCTTTCTGGAACCAGCGTCTTACTGATCCCCACACCCTTTGATGTTGTGACAGCAGATCTGGTTGTCTTCTTCATTCTGGGAGCTACACTCCTGATGCATTTACAACTCAACCTTAAAAACAAAAAAATATGTGAAAATTAACATGATTACAGGTATGTATGGCTTTCAGAGATAAATGCCACTTATGTTAATGAAGACAAAGCATACTACCAGAGCCATAACAGAATCACATAAAACTGCCAATGATGAAAGTTTAAGAAAAACTAACAGTCTAGTCAACTAAAGAGGTGCTGTAGTGTAAGAAACAAAATTATTTCACTCTGTACCATTGCACAACAATCTACTGAATAGGGAGTAAAATATCCATTATATAGCATGCAGGAACTTGACATGTGACACCCTAACAATAGGAGGCACAGGACTATAATCCTCAGACTCCCACTGCTGACATACCATGTGACTTGGAGCAAGTCATTTCATCTACCAGTACACATGTTAAAAAACGGTAGCAAGTATAAATGTACCTTACAATGATGTTCATTATAGAAAGATGTCTTGTCAACTGTGTTATATAAACATCTCTGCCCTCTGGGCCTAACTTAACAGTAGTAAACCCAGGCTACTAAGCTGCAAGGCCCTTTCATATTGCCCCCCAAACACCTCCTGACTGCCCTTCCTTAAGCACTTCAGGGTCCTGGCAGACATCATCGGCCTCTGGTGTCATATGGATACCCGCCTAGCATCACTAATGATTCCTGTATGTTAGCCTCGCTACAGAGGTGTACTAGAGAGGTCCAGATTGGTTGTCTTCCACAGTATGCCTGTAAGGCTACAAGACATCACCTCATTGCAGTGTGGGGGAACCTCAAACCCTGCAGCAGGGCTAATATTTTTACCTATGGGGTCTTGAATTACCTCCTGATGTGATAGTACACACCAAAGGAAATCTCTCCAACATGCAAAAGTTTGCCGTCACAAACACATTTGTTGTGGGAACTTCTGACGCTGAAATATGCTGGTGCCTTTTATAGTCAAGTAAGATTTTGTCTTGGTCCCAAAAGCTGCCTTATATCTTTGTCCTGAATCCTCCACATGGAGATACACAAACAGACATGTATATTGGTATGCAAAATAGCAAAAAATCCCGGGAAAGAAAAATTTCTTCAATAGTCCATTATTAATGGCTTCCCACTTGCCTCTTCACACTTTATCATCTCTTCGTTGAGCATGGTCTCTCAATCTAAAATAACTGCTAGAAATCAGCATAATCCAAAGACCTCAAAAATGTTAAAAATCAAATAAAAGCATCATACAGCACTGCACTCAAGTGACGTCTGTAATTCTTTAACTGTTCTCAGCAAGAACAGCCTTTGAAGCATTTTTATGACCATAAAGCAGGTCAACAAAGCAGTTGGCACTCTGGTGGAAATACCTCCCATACCTCTCAAGGTATTTACTATTAAACCGTTTAGGAGTGTAGAACTCATTCCTTTCAATTTTCTGCTATTTGCAAGCACAATGGCACGGACACAAAATCTGAAGAAGAAAGAGCGCTGTGGGGGGCTTAGGCCTTCAATATTTGCCACACTTAAAACTTGGCACCATAAGCACAAAATACCATTCACAGTGACCCAATACTCAAAAGTTCTGAAAATGTTTATATATGCTGTCTTTTTTCTGATGCTTAAGGACCATCATTTTTAAAAGCAATTCACTATTTCAGGCTATGAAGCTGTCAAACCTGAATAGCAAGACCTAATCTTTAAATTACTCATTATGTATGACTTCAAATGGAAAAAGATGAGCAAAATGTTTGCCCTCATAAAATGAAAGCAAGTGTAAAAGCTAATAAAGTTCCAGCTCGGAAACCAAAGTTCTGTGCTTGCTTGTAGCATTCTTCTTCAGAGATGCACCACTACAAGAAATTTTTTGAACAATTATGAAAGCCATTTTTTCTTTGTTAATATCAAAACTAAGCAACAAAGAAGACAAATGCAAAATATCCTGACACAATGAATTAGCAGGTGTCCTGTAGATGGTTTCAAGCAGCGCTTTTATATTTTGAAACCTAACTTAAGACAGAAAATGTAAATATCTGAAACAATGATAAATCACTGCTCAGTGCAGCCATAGCTACATTTATGAAGAAACTTCCGTTTGGCAGAAGGATTGTGTTTAAATTGTGAAATTTCAGACTTTATGCAGCCATGTTTAATTAATCATGGAATGCAATGACTTCTACTATAGTGCAGATTTGAAAGTGAAGGTTATGGTTCAAGTGTTTCAATAAGTCAAAGACATACTTATAAACTCAGTATTAATGAAGTAACCTATTCATAACAAGATCTGTAAAATGCTACTTAGCACATGACTGTGGTTGCATGTAATCTCATACTAAACAGTATTATGGCAGGTTGGTAACTTATAGGAAGGACTTGGCATGCCTAGACCCATTTCTTTTTTATCACTTTACTTAAATTATTCAGCCAAACCATTGATTATTCATATTGAAAATTTGTTGAAGACATGGGTATAGTCTATAGAATAAATAAAATAAGGCAAAATTTTAAAGATTCCTCAAGTAATTCCCTTGTATGTTTTTAAGCTGTTGGCTCCTTTCAAAAGAACTTGAACTTAATTGTCAGGTAACACAGTTAATTTGTTTGTGAGTTACAGCCACAAATTAAAGTAAACCACAAAAATACATTACATGACATAATCCAAACAGCAGCCAATACAAAATTATATATCATTGAGCTCTTGTCCCCATTAAAGTTTTGAAAACAAAAACACAATACAGGCTGGAAAGAAGTAATTGGGAACCTAACTGGGGGGAACTTTCTACACACCATAGAAACTACACTGGCAAAAACATCAATCATCATGTCAAGGGATTCCAGCCCTGAGTGACTAGTAACAATTGATATATAGTTAGCTCAAAAAAAGTGTGGCACTGCTAACTACGTGCCCTACTGTGGTGGGACTAGATGTGTGAGAATTATATTGACAAAGAGAGAGTAAGGGAAAAAAACAACACAAATCTATTTGGCATAATATATATTTTTAAGTATAACTGCAGGAATAAATAATTCTGTCATTTAAACTATGGACATTAATAAACATAAAAAAAACAACATGGGACAGTAATACATTGTTGCCCTCCTTTTGTGCTATCACTTCATGATAAAGTAGTACAATTCTGATACTATTACTACACTGGACATAATCAGCATTTACAGAGGAGAGTAATACAGTGTTTTAAGAGATTTAATTTGCAATTTGCCTACAAATAGTCAAGGGGTTACAAGATTACCTATGGCCATCCCTAATCTTTTAAGTGGCTCTGCACCAAGACCCCCTTTCTTGTGAACAAACAATAATATTACTGTGAAAAATAAAAGGTATTTAGACAAAACATTGAATGGTTAGTCAGGTATGTTAATAGTTGGCTACAGAGCTCACATACTCACAGAAAACATGTAGTTAGCTAGTTGCATAAACATTCTTTTTATTTAGTACCTTATATTGTGTACTTATAAATAATTTAAATTGCACACTTCCTTTGAGTACCGATTCATTTTAGCTTTCATGTAAATGTTTTTTTCCTCGATTTAGATAGACAGACAGACAGACAAACAAAAAATTACCGGTAACTTTTTTTGTCTACAGGAAGTAATTTGGCTTTTTACAGAAGCTTGCTCACACACACACACACACACACTAAAATGACTATAAAGAAAGAAAATTAAAAAAACAAAATTTGCAGTCACAGTGAGGCATTATGGAGGTATGTTGTCACTGTTATAAAAGGATCCCCAGTCGTGTTTCCTGATTATTGTCTGAAAGTCGTCATTGTTCCTAATGGCACTCGATTTGGCTTCCATTCTCTCTTCCACTACTACCTCCAGTAAGTGCAGAGTGTGTCCCATAACAATCTGCCTTTTTAATTAGTTTTTTTTGAGTCAGCGGGCCTCTCTTGAAGTGATGCTACCAGCTCAGCACTCTACAGTGTAACAGAGTTGTGTCCATGGCCAATCAGTGCCCCAAAATTGGAATTACGTGAGCACTATTATTATTATTTTGTTCTTAACTTGCTGCAAAGCTTGTGTACATTTGTTGGTTGTAGCATCAGTACAAAATAAATCTGCCCAGTTTTGGGTCAAAGAGACCCACTGGTCATCACAGTGACGACAATAAGGCAAGAAGCAGATCTTTTGGAATGATGCCTCTCCTTTGCAGAGCTCAATCTTACAGTGAATCAGAAAAGTGTTTTCTGCATGCCATCCAGTAATAGAGAAACATTAATAAAGTGATGGATTAGTTTTAATGCAGTTATTTGCTACAGATACGTGTAAACAGTTATCTGGAGGCAAAGCAGCTAGTGTTCAGACCTTGAACATTTAAAGAGGTCATGTCGAGGAAGGAAAAAGGAGATGGATATTACTTCACAGCACATTAAAGATTGTTTCCTTATTTGGGAAGTCATTTGACTAAATAAGGAGTACTAAAAGCTGCATAATAAAATTGATAACAATGAATCCAGGTTTATGTCATCATTTTGATCTAGAATGGAGTTGAATGAATGGAGTTTAATTAATGTTGCAAAACTGAATACATTTACTTTTCTTTTTTATTTTAATTTCAATGCAAAAACTCTATTTAACTTTTTTATGGTGTTTGACATTTGTCATAATGTCTGTTTGTGGATTTCAGCAACATGCATTGTATTTAATTTCAAGTAACCTTTCTTTACTCAACAAGACTCGATAAATTTTTGTTCCTATTTCTGTTACAATGTTAGTACTGATGCATATCACAAGGTTGTAAATAGAATTGGTGACACAGTATATAAAACCACGGCCCATTAGAAAGTCTGATTAACACTGTACAGAATGAAGTGACTAAGTGGCCTCTGAATATACAAAAAATTTGTACCAACAGGATGTATTAAAAAAATATTCACATGTCAAAGCACTGATGTTAAATTATGAAAACTCCTTCCTTACATTTTATTTTTCAGTCACTCAAATTTCTTGTTACCTTTTTTGCAATAGCCACTAGAGGGCAGAAAAGTCCAGAAGTTAAATAGAATATGAAATACACAGCTCAAAAAAATTAAAGGAACACATTAATCAGAGTATAGCACCAAGTCAATGAAACTTCTGGATTATTGATCTGGTCAGATAAGTATCAGTGGGGGTTGTTAATCAGTTTCAGCTACTTTGGTGTTAATGAAGTTAACAGTAAGTGCACAAGAGGGGCAAACAATTAGACGACCCCCAAAACAGGAATGATTTAACAGGTGGAGGCCACTGACACTTTTCCCTCATCTGTTTTTCACTAGTTTTGCATTTGGCTACAGTCAGTGTCACTACTGGTAGCATGAGGCGATACCTGGACCTTACAGAGGTTGCACAGGTAGTCCAACTTCTCCAGGATGACACATCAATACATGTCACTGCCAGAAGGTTTGCTGCGTCTCCCAGCACAGTCTCAAGGGCATGGAGGAGATTCCAGGAGAGAGAGAGAGACAGTTCCTCTAGGAGAGCTGGACAGGGCCGTTAAAGGTCTTTAACCCATCAGCAGGACTGCTTTCTGCTCCTTTGAGCAAGGAAGAACAGGATGAGCAAAACCAAAGCCCTACAAAATGACCTCCAGCAGGCCACTGGTGTGAATCTCTCTGACCAAACAATCAGAAACAGACATAATGAGGGTTATAGTGTTAGGTCCTGTAGTGGGCTTGTGTTCACTGCCTGAAACCGTGGAGCTCAATTCACATTTTCCATAGAATACTAGAATTGGCAAGTCCACCACTGGCACCCTGTTGTTTTCACAGAGTAGGTTCACCCTGAGCACATGTGACAGATGTGAAAGGGTCTGGAGAAGCTGGGGAGAACGTTATGCTACCTTTAACCTCATTCGGGATGACCATTTTGGTGGTGGGTCAGTGATGGTCTGGGGAGGCATGTCCATGGAGAGATGCACAGATTTCTACAGGCTAGTCAATGGCACCTTCACTGCCATTAGGTATCGGGATGAAATCTTTGGACCCAATTGTCAGACCCTATGCTGGTGCAGTGGGTCCTGGGTTCCTCCTGCTGCATGTCAATGCCCGGCCTCATGTGTCGAGAGTATGCAGGCAGTTCCTGGAGGATTAAGGAATTGATACCATTGACCGGCCCCCACTTTAACCTGACCTCAATCCAATACACCACCTCTGGGACATTATGTTTCAGTCCATCTGACACCGCCAGGTTGCACCTCAGACTGTCCAGGAGCTCAATGATGTCCTGGTCCAGATCTGGGAGAAGATCCCCCAGGACACTATCCATCGGCTCATTAGGACGTTATCAGGCATGCATACAAGCAAGTGGGGGCCATACATACTACAAAGTACGATTCTGAGTTGATGCAATGAAATTTTGGCAAAATGAACGAACATGCCGAAATATTTTTTGACTTTAATTTTCAGGGTGTCTTTGAATTCAGCCCTCTGTAGGTTGATACTTTTCATTTCCATCAAATGATGTGGTATCCTTTCATTCCTAACACATAACCCAGTCCATATCAGTATAGATATCCAGCAGGATTTTTCCCCTATTGAGACCTGATAGGTTTTTCAAAGTGTTCCTTTAATTTTTTGAGCAGTTTACATTGCGAGTGTCAGTTCACCTTGGCATTTATTTATTCTAAAGTATATTACAGAATAACAGAAAAAAAATCAACAGATTTTGAATATCTACATTGTCCATTTAGCTAATATTTGGTTCAATTTTCTTTTGAAAAATACAAGCCTGTAAAAGACCTTGATAATAATGAAGCACTACCACAGTTTCAAAAATTAAACCCTACAGTAGAATCCTAATGTGACTTGCTACAAAGACACATTCATTCCCAAGACTGTGAATAAGTATTGAGACATTGAATACTGAACAAAGCCACCAGCTTGTACAGGTATGTTTTAAAAAGAAGAAAGCAAATTAATTAAACAATAATAATAACAGTAATTAACTGTGGGAAAGGTTAAAACAAACATAACAAACACAAGTAACTTCAATTGTAACAAGAGATGAAGGAGTGGGAGCAAACAAAGATACTCAAATGATAAATTGAAAGCCATTATCTATCTCAATACAGATGTTTGCTTGATTTTTCTGTCTCTTAATTTTGACGGCAAAATCCACCCTCTGGTTTAATAAATCTAAACAATACATTTCTAGCAAATTGTGGAAATGTGCTTTATTTAATAAGAGTTATGTTCATGCACTAGCTGCCTTCTCATGGGCCCTTGAAAAACTCAGTGTGTTAGAGCAGAAATAAAGAGGTGCTGAGATTTACCTGCTGGATTCACCAACACTCTTCTTGGAATAACACATCTGAAAACTGTGGCAATATCTCCTTGCAAAAGAAATGCATAAATGAGGGCCAGTTGAAAAAGTTGCTACAGACTAACTGTCACAGAGGCATGTTTGAAAATATAACCTATCCAATTGGATAACTGCTTACTAAGAGGAGAAAGAGAAAGCAAGAGATACTTCTAAGTTTGTTTCCTTAAAAGGTACCATTTGCACTCTCAGTGGTGAATGAGAGCAACAACAAATCAAAAAGGCCATTCAGCACCTAGCAAGTGTCAAGCCTGGCTGCTATTCAAGGCAGTTACTGGTCCTGCCTGCATCTTGCAAAGTTTTAACTCCAGCGTCTGACTTTTACACATCTGGAGTTCTCAATATTTTGCTTCACTGACGGCTTTTAGAATTAATATAGTAGTACAAATAATAATTTTGACCAGATTTCAATTCCCCTCTGTTACTTTAAAAAGTGTAAAGGAAAGCTGATTGACTAGCAAAAAGAACATGTGGGCATGACCAAAAGCTCAATATCTCTTTTATTTGGCAAATAAACTGACTTATCAAAGTTAACATTACAAAAAAAACTTACAAAAACAGTAACAATCAAATATGTCGTTGAATGGGGAATATGACCTACTTTTTCTACTGTGGAGGTATTGCTGTGGTTCTGTGCTCTTTGTTGGCTGTAGTTGATCTGGGATCCTATTCTTGTTGTATTTTTGCCATCAGTATTTCTAATGTACCCTAAACAACACTGCAGACCCAATGTGGGTCACGCACAGTTAAACAAACCTGTCTGCATTGCACCAAAGTTTTGTGAAACACAGCATAATTCCACTTACTACTGTTCTTCTATTCACTCTGGCATACATGAACCCTTTAGTCTTAACTATCTTGTAATTGCAAAAGCACTACATGTTATAGGGTAATCTGCATATCAAATGCAAAATATAAAACACTAAACAGATAAAACAGTAAATAAGCTAACTACTGCTGTCAACAGTCCATATACTCAAGTTATTACCATAGATAAGAGTCTGCTTTCAGTTAACTACAGATCAACAAAAGGCAAAATGGAAAAAATACAAAAAGATGCATCATTCTACAATATTGTTGCCTTTTAAATTTAGTAACGACTAACATTTGAAATATCCCTGTATTTCCAGTCTGTGAACCATTTAGAGAATTTAAAGCACCAACCTATGCCAAGTATTTATTGCTAAAAATAGCTTACTGGTAACTAAAGAATGTGTTAGCTAACGGCATAAATACCACTGAATAAAAAGCAATACATGTGAACCCTCCATCAGCCACTTCGTGACAAATGCTGCATCATAAATGCAACCTTCACACTGACTACATTCCTGCATCATTTCTTGTACAGTACTAGTCAAATGTAAGATAAATATGCTTTATGCCAGCTTGCTTAAATAATGTGTACCCTGGAAAAAAGGTATTCATAATCCAAAATGCTAAACAAATAGAAAATACCTTGTAATCACAATTGTCTAGACTTCAGCACAGAATTGTAGAATAAACGAGTGAATAAATCAGTTCGGAGCAGCTGTTACAGAAGATGTTTACTTTGTAATATGCAACGGTTTCAAAAAACAAGTATCATAATTTAGCACCAAGTGAATATACAATAAAAAGCTATCTTCCTTTAATCATCTGGATCTCTCAGTACATTTCTACCTCTGTTTAACTTTAAACAGTGTCTCTGAAACAAAAATTCCACAACATCCCACTTTACTTTAGCTTCACTGCAGCAAAAAAAAAAAAAAAACAGGTTCTTATATTTTCTTTAACTAAAAATAGGGCCTAATTTCTTTCAGATGTTCATAAGCACATATCTATTGGAGTGCCTCACACAAACTCGGTGGGAAATAAATTATATGCTCACTAACTTTACTCTTCTGGGTACTTTAGCCCAACTATGTCAAGAATAAACAATTTCAAGGCCAAAATACAAAATTCTAAATTTGCACAGAATCCTGTGCTAGCCCATGGGAGAAAGTTAAATCTCTGGTACTTAGGACAGCCAATGTGTGATATCAGAAACATATTAAAAGATATACCTAATTAATTCTGTTAAAAGCCCTCATATGGAAATATTTGGTACACTGTATCAAAGTCAGAAATCATGAGACCTTGTGAAATAAAAATGAAAAATGTGTTACTATTTACAAATGCATTTTATCATTTTGATAGAAGAAAATTGGCAAAGCATCTACACAGTAAGCAAAGATGCTTCGATCCTTACTCTTCCATCAAACAGACAAACACCATGGGAGTCATAGTGACTTTAGGGCGACACTGGCTTCATTATGTAAAAAAATGAAAATTTAAAATCAATAAGAATAGATTATAATGAATGTAGGTCTTCATTTCTACTTCAGAGGTAATTATGGAAGACAAAAAGTAAACTTTCAAGATTGCTAAATAGATGAATATAAACTAACTAGCCATGTTACTATGTTGCGTGTGTTAAAGTTGTCTGTGAAGGGCTCCCCGTTTAAACGCGGCTGCCAGTCGTGAACTGGGCCCTTCGTCGCACAGCATTATGATTTTTTATAAGGGAAACAAAATTACAAAAGAAAACTCTTGGATATTGATTCGATAGGAACGGCCTACTCGGAATCACTGTCCGAATAGTAATTATGTGGTAGTGTAGGAGTATTTCAGCTTCTGTCCGTTCACAGTCCGTCTCATTTTCACGACGCTGTTATTTCCTATCACGATCTCTTCTCAACCTTTCTCTAATCTAGCAGGTTGCTTTGTGGCAATCCAAAGAGTAAGGCAATATACACGGAGCAATGGTTATAAAAGGGGGACACATAGGTATCCAGGCTCTTTAAAGCATAAATAGGGATCACTTCACTGACATGTGAGCATGCCACGGTACAACTGTTAGACGCGCAGCACTCGCCGGCTACAACGTAACAATAATAATTTCCGGAACGTGCTGTTATGTTGTCATTCATTTTACCCACTGTCTTTCTTTCATTCATATGTAACGTAGGCACGTACCTTTTATCTTCGGAAATCTCAATTCTCTAACCAGGCCTCAGGAGCTAACCAGTGTAACACTGTCCACCACCCCTTTTGTTATTCCGGCACATTGTTGACATCCGTGAGTAACAACAACGTACTAAACTGGAAGGTGGTCTACGCATGCGTGGAATTCGCGGACAAACAAAGATCAAGATCTAAATGAAGATCTCTTTAGTTAGTTAATTTAAAGCACAACAATTTGTTTAGTTTGAATGTCTGTGTTTTGAGGTGTGACTGGAGTACTACAGTCCTCCGTAGTATAAGCCTGGAGGAGATTCTTAATGCAATGCCTATGTTTTAGCTGTCTCTCTACTGCCATCTAGTGCTTCTTCTTCTAAATCATTCGCGGACAAACAAAGATCAAGATCCAAATGAAGATTATATAGAGATATTTAAAATTATCAATCTTTTATAATTAAACGATTTGATTAAGATCCATCGCATTTTAAGGCGTGTCAAACTTCGACTATATCTCAACTACTGACACACATTTGAAAAACAAAATCTGGTCGCAAAAACATATACACAAGGCTGAAGCTGGCTACTTATTCATATTTTCCATTCATTCCAATAGCCAACTTCAGCTTTATAAAATATGCCTGCTTGGCATATGCTTGACAAGCATTTAAAATACGCGCTGTTCACCAAGATGAGAGGCGACCACAGCATAGCAGCAAGTCAACACTCCAACCAGTAATCGTATTATGTACATGCTCTACAAGTTCCTAAGCATATACACCACAAACTCTGCAACAAGTCATTAGAAAATCCAGTTAAAAAAGAAAAAAACAAAAAAAATGCACTACAAGATAAGACAGCTGTTATAGTGAAGCTGTTATAATTTTAATACTACATCATACAGTATCGTTATATATTTCACCTGCTAAACCATGGCAACTCTTACTATGTCAACATTTAAAAAACGAGTAAAGTAGTGCTAGGAGATCTTTCATAGTCTAGTTGCTACAATTGGGCAAAACTAATAAACAGGAAATGATTAAATCAATAGGAATAAGTTCAGCCCATTCGCCTTGATTGAGAAATGACAACACCATCATTTGTTTAAAAATAAGGTTATTTTGTAGCAAAACCTGCAATAATGAAAATGTTAATATGCGGCTTGTAGCTTTTTACAGTTAACCTTAAATTTATTTTCAAATTGAAGATATGCTCCTGTCATCACAGATGCAGACTCGAGCGATCCATCCGTATCAACTGCTTTTTGGAAGAGCTGGGATCTTCAAAGAGGTTCAGAGGAATCCCATAATAATAATACTACATTTGTAGGCGCCTTTCTAAACACTCAAGGACACCGAACAATAAACAGAACACAGATTATAAACAAAAGTAAAATACAAAAGTTAAAATCATACAGAGCAATTGTAATCAAAGAGAAAAAGCAGTCTTAAACAAATGAGTTTTAAGTTTAGATTTGAAAAGTGAAAATGATTCAATATTTTTAAGGTCAAATGGTAGCGGAGTTCCAAAGGTGGGGAACAAAGCAACTGAATGCTCTGCTCCCCATAGTGGCAATCAAGTGGATGGAGAAAGAGGGTCTAAGGGTACAGGAGGGAATGGCAAAATGGAGGAGGTCAGACAGATTATGAAGGGGCAAGGTTGTGGATAGCCTTAAAAGTTAGTAGGAGAATTTTGAATTGAATTCGGAACTGAACTGGAAGCTGCTGCAAAACGGGAGTGATATGGTGAATAGAGGGGGTTCTAGTAATGATGCGGGTGGGCAGCTGAATTCTGGACGAGTTTAAGCTTATAAAGAGATTTGTGAGAAATTCCAAAGAAAAGGGAATTGCAATACGGGATAAAAGGGAATTGCGATGGTTACCTATGTCTACAATATCAGAGAATGTTTGAGACTGAGCACGTGAAGAGGGAAATATTAAATGTTCCCCTACAGTACACAGTGGATAGCTGGCAATCACCGCTGACTGTTGCACTTCATGGTAGAAACGACTCAAAACTGGCCTGTCTCCATAAATGTGGCATGTTCAATTGTTGTTAAATAAGCTGGATTAACTTTCACGTTATGGTTTGTTCCTGGTGCTGTGGCATTCGTTTTCTGCAGAGAACCATCTTAAATGTATTTCAGATGCTATTTAATACAAGAAAGTTTTCATATGATATGTGAAAAAAGCAGGAGAGGGTCTGGAGACTGAAGGAGATGCAAGCACATTACAATTAAAGCTGTTACATTTGCTCCAGACTTTGAAAAGCTAATTAAATTTGTCGACTTAACTGCACAGTAGCGGTTTCATCGTCCTGGTGAGATTTACTTTCAAACTAGGAACGATGAATAATCCTGAACCAAAGCCTAACAGAAGGTTCCTTTTTTGAACACAAGCTGGACCTGTTTTATTCAAATGTTAACACCTTCAAATGAATATCTGGTCAGGTCTGACCATCTTACTGCCATCTATCTTTTTGACTGTAGCAGTTCTCCAAGATCCAAGTCAGAAGTTCTTATGTGTGTTTAGGGGGTTATTGCTTACTATTTATAAATTTATATATTTCTCATTCTCTCTCTCAAGCTTCTGTAAATTTCTAATTTCCCCTTGGGGTCAGATAAAGTACATTTATGTGTATTTTCTATAATGTAGTGAGGCATACATATTTCACTGTACTTTTCATTGTGATAATTACCATTTATTTTATTTTGTCACAAATTTCAAAATATAACATTCTCCTTCTACTCGTCAAAGCAAAAATACAGTAAGGAATTAATGTGATCTGTGCACTAAAAAAGAAAGACTATCTTAGCAGGAAAACAGTCCTAATTAGAATTCATTTTACCTAATGTACAACACATAGTAAATCTCAACAGTGTAGATAAAGGACTGCAACCAAACCAGGAATACCAGGGCATACTAACTTATATGTACACTTACTCATAACAGTTCAACAGATACTGACATTCAGAGCCTTATATTTGTAGCCAAGGCAGTCTATAATCTTGTAAACTGCATTCTAGCCTTAATAAACTGTTTAACATTTTAAGCCATACAGACCCTGATCAAAGCTTTTTAATTCATAGTTTTGTCAGTGTGAAACAAGGCAAGGATTTAAGTACTGGAACGTTTGCTCCACTGAAGTACTTCTGCCATTTTGTTAAGTTAAATATTAAAAATTAAATTTATTTAATCTGTTAAATTACAAAGTTCTTAACATTATACTGGGCAAAAAATAATATTTGAAAACATCACAGCACTGTCAAGAGATAATCCATTTAAGTAATTCTGTGGCTTGTGTTAAAACAAGTAGTACTAATATGCTAATCTATAAGTTTTTAAACACAACACAATGGGGGGGCAGGTTGTTCTCCATTGACTGAGATAACAGACCAATAGTTGTTTGTGCTCTGAACTAGACTACAAGTAAAAGATGTCTGCAGGTTAGAAGCATTACAGCTGACCTCATAAATACCATTTTAAGAAGCTTACTTTACATTTGAGGTCCAGTCATTCTAACAAAATGTGAGCTGCAATGGGCATGTTTATGGGAGTTTCAATAAACCCAGATGAAGGAAGAGAAATACCTCTCAGTCCAGATGAAAACACACATGCAAAGAGAAAATAGACATATTACCCACAAACCCTCCTTCACTTTCATGAATGTATTTGGAGCTAAGCAAGAGCAGCTGGCTGGATTACAGTTTTTAATTTTCTTTTGTTGGCAAGACTGAACCAGCCTAAGATATTTCAAAAGAGGAGGTCACACAATACATTTTCAAAAATTACCAAGTACCTAAAAAGGTACTATGGTGGTTAAAGCAACCTACTGTAATAAATTAGGGAAAGCATTACAAGAATTTAAGTCACAAAACAAATTGCCTTTAAACACGTAATTTCGCAATGTACAAGGGGAACCATCTGCAGCCAAAATTGTTCATCATTTTCCTTGGGGCACAAATAACAGTGAAACGGAATACAAAATCGCAGAACAATTCCAATGAAAAATGAGAAATAGTTTTTGGAAAAGCCACATTAACTAGAGAAAAAGTCTACATTAAAGACTCACATAAGGTACTGAAGGCTGAAGGAAGTAATATCTTATATTTCATCTTCAACTATTTAATTCTATTTATCAGTCTTGATTACTTGTATTTTCACTAGGTCTGGGTTATGAGGTTCTGGAGTTGGAGTCTATTTTGAAAGAAAAAACACAAATATTTATTAAATATTATGTTTAAGAGAACATTAATACACCCAGACATAGATTAAAAAAAAAATAACAAATGTAGAAGATAACCCACGTTATACAGAAACTGTCTCACATACAAACCTAGATCTTAATAAACTGTAAGCTTGTGCTTCATTATCTCAATATCACATAATGTATACAACAAACAACATAAGTGGAAAATTCATACTAAATTATTACAGAACTGAATTCAGGATTTAGTGTGCAAATATTTGTGACCAGACAACTGTCATAACAATCAGCTGACTAATCAGAGAGAAATACATCAACCATTATCAAGACAGGCATTCAAATACAGCATTTCTACATTTTTGAAAATTAATGCTTTCCAGAGTTAATGAAGATCCTCTTACTTTCAAAAACTACAATAACACTGAATGTTCAATATTGTGAAATGTGACCATATTTTACATGCAAAACACAAAATTAACATTATGTAGGAGGCAATATATATTACACAGTATATATAATAAAACATTAACAAGCTGTTAGTAATATGTTGACAACAGATGAGCAAATTATTTCATTTTGTTCTAACAAATGCTCCATGAATCAAATTTATAAGCTAGCCAATACTTGAGCAATACCACACTACCCAAGTAAGATGGCTACAAGAAATAGCGATGTAACAAAGCATCTTAGATTACAACGTTTAGAACTATTAATATAATAGACATAATTACACAGTGACAGTGGCACTGCAGTCACCACTAAGTAAGTACAGTATAGTGAAATAACTGAAAAAGTAGATTTAGTAGTAACAATGTTAGAAAAGCCCAATAAGTAACATCAAAAGGAAGAAAAGGCAACATACAGTTATGCTTTACTCAAAGCACAGGAATGCAGTTTATAAAAAAAGACAAATAGGCATTAAACCCGTGTTCAATTGTGACATTCTACATGTGTATTAATTATGAGATGGTCTTTGTCCTTCTAAACAATAAAAATATACAAACAATCCATTAAAGCCATATTTTGTTTTGATGCATTCTATTAGATCAAAGTTAACACAAACTGCCATAGTTTAGAGTTGTGCTTCTGAATGACAAATGGAAGAATAATCAATGAACACTTTTATGAAAGCTCCATTTACTTGCATATGCAGGAAGCCACAGTGACACGATGGCTTTTCTAATAGGTATTTCCTCACAAATAAGCCTTGGCCTTAGGTAGCACTGCGGCAGAGTTTAGCAGATTTAAAGGGTTAATTATTACTTAACTCTTTTCCTTCAGAATACTGTTACCATCTTTGGTTATATAAACTCCTTTATGACAGCTGTGCAAACATTTAATTTAAGAATGCAAAGCACAACCGCCGAAACCAGCAATGTTATGAATATTCGCATATAATTTTTCCTACACCAGCAGTTGCTCACAGTGAAAGATCAAATCCCTTTTTATCTTTTTGTTTGGTTGATTTACAAAAAAGGCAGTCACATAAAGACATATTGTTTTTTTCATTGTTTTTCAGAGGATTTATATTCATGCAGCAATATGTCAGCTTATTGGTGACAGAGGTTGAGGAGTAACCCAGGACCGACAAACTACAAAATTAGCTACTCACAAAATCGTATCTTCATTGTAGAATTAGGGTTTGTTGTATCCAAGGCTAGGAACTTAAAATTAGCCAACATTTTTATAGACTGCCAAGAAATTCTTATTAAATGCATATTTTCAAAATGCACACTTTCAGATCCAGACCAACACAATATGTTATCTTACCTTAGATACTCATTTCTAAAGTTACAACTTATGAAAGCTGTTTGAAAAACAGTCATTTATAAAGAAAATTAAGCAATTAAAATTCTTTGACTTCCCTATCAATGCCTATGGGACCATGGAAGACATGTGGTTAGCAGCTTGAAAAAAAAGCATTCAGTTGGAAATGAAATTATTATTTAAATATGAAGGATGTGAGGAATTGTTTTAAATTTCTATGATAGTGTTAATGAGAGGTCAAGCAAAATGACACCTTTTATTGGCTAACAGAACAGAAGACAATATGCAAGCTTTTGAGGCATCTTAGGTCTTTTCTTCAGGTAACTTGTCTCTTAAAAGAATACCATAAGTATATCCTCCAACATAAATTTCAGACTTTTAGATCTATTACTACAAATTTGATATAACTATGTAACTTCCATCCAGGTGGAGTCTTTAACTGCTATTCTACTATTTAGATTATTGACATCATACTTCTACCTGCAGTGCTTCAGCAGATGAAGTCAACAAAGGGACCCATGTTTTCATAAGCCTCTTAGTTTAGGCACCACACTCCCCAATGCATTACGTTGGTACCTGTTCACTGAATATGAACTGCTAATTTCATCATCTCTTTTACATCATCAACAAGAAAATGCTCTAAAGTTGTGAGACAGCAATGGGCACTTAACCACGATCACTTTGAGAAAAGAAATGTGCAACATAAATCAAGTCAGTAACAGTTTAATTTAATGCTTGGTGGCATAAAGCAGTACTTGTCTAACAATAACTCCTGCTATGCTATTACATTTGGCTGTGGATGTGAACTACCATCTCTGTCCATTGACTGCCCCAAGCACATTTATTGTCTGGGACAATCCCCTGTTTTTTTTTTTTTTTTGTCTGGACTACCATTGTTGGCTTTTTGTCTTTCTTTTACTTACCATACCTTCTGATCACAAATATTTTTCTCCTGGATATTTCTGCAAAGACTTCTCCTGCTTCTTGCTGGAAATGCACTTACTATCTCTAGTTTACACTTTAGAAAATGCTATTTTATCTTATCTTAATGTTATTTCTGCTTAAATGTTAATCTAGAGTTGTCAGGCAAATCAGTATGGAACTTTCTGAATTCCTGTATGAATGAATCCTAATTTAACCAATAAAAGCCAGTCATACATTTTCTAACCCGCTTATCCTGAAAAGAAGCGGTCTGCTCATACTCGCAATCTCTCTCACACACACACACACACTCACTCACTCACTCACTCACTCTCCCTTCAAGCACACACTAGGTCCAATTTAGAACCCCAATTCACCTAACCTACATGTCCTTAGACTGTGGGATGAAACCGGAGCACCTGGAGGAAACTAACATAGACACATGGATACTTTACACAGGGAGGACTCAGGACATGAGCACTGGTCTCCATACTTTAAAGCAGCAGCACTACCACTGTGCCACCGCAATAAAATACAGTAATAATAACAAATGCTGTAACTAACTGTTTGCTAATTATTTAGTGGATCTATTATTTTTGATTCATCTGTCAACTGGATGTTTTAATATTAACAAAAAAAAAATACAGCATTAATGCAAAAGTGCAAACAAATTATTTAAAATTTGACGGTTTCATTACTTGCACACTGTTCCTGGTACCAATATGCTCAAAATCTTACCAAAAAAGTACATAGCAGCAAATCAGGTTACTAACTTTAAAAATATCAAGATTAACAATGTTATTTTTTTACATTGATATGAAAGCATAAAAAGCTAATATTATTGTTGACTTTCAACAACAGCTGTCTAGAGTTTAATTTTAACAGCTAGGTGGCAGTAAACACCGCAGGATTAACTGACTTTTGTGTAATTCAAATCTACTTTTTCTTTACAATATTACATCAAGTACTGATCACTGCTGTCAAAAGAAAGACACTTCAAATTGTTTGTTTTAATGACTTGCATTCTGCACTGCATGAAAAGAATTCTAAACTGCCAAAAGAAAGTGACATTGACAGTGCTCTGGACTGTCTCCAAGATGGACAGAGATTTGCAGGATTACCATTACTCAAATGTGTATTCTTTTCTGGTGATCCCATATCATCGTCATCTTCTAACAGTTAATCTAATTGCTATAAAAATTACAAATGTCTTTAAGATGCCCATTGTAACCTTTCTTTATGCTTATACAGATATACAAGACAATCTTAGTTCCAGAAATTAGCCGGTTATTTAAATTAATAATTTTGAACAAAATAAATGTTAATTTAAATGATAGAAGTTAAAAGCATATTTTCTTTTGAATGGAATCAATGTACTGCTTATGCTTTGACACATTTTTATTTTTAATCTAAGAATATTAGAAATTACGCCATTGCACTGCTTTTAATTCATAATGTTGCGGGGAAATAAGTTAATTCTTTATTCTGATAAGGAAAATTTATTTTAGTAATTTCCAAGATACCTGTACATATTGGATTTCTGCCAGAAAAAGCAAACATGTCCCCTAAAAATAGTTTTACCATTCTTTGATTGCTGGGTAGGAAACCTAACTAATACTTTTGTTCAAAGACATCCTAAAGAAGTAATAGCCTCAATGAACTGCTAGCCTCTGCAAATAGGCAGGTATTTTATTTTAGCCTGTCCCTGTTGATAGGTCAAGTATGTTTCTGGGATGAACAGCTTGTCACTGCACTTCAACATAACAGAGGTCAAGACTCTGGCTTTATCATTCTAAAATGAACAGTTTCTTTTGTTTAAACCACTTGGTCATTAATTTATGTCTGTATTTGTAATCAATGTCATGCTGCAAAACCCTGTGTCTTTTGTCATTCAGATCACAGGCAGGTGTCCTGATGTTCTACATTAAATTCACGGATATAATCAGGAACATTTTTTTTCCCCCAAGAGGTACATATACTTTTTCCTTGTTGGTTTTTAGGCAATACTTTTTAATAAAGATACAGCAATATACAAATTTTATGCAGGCCATCATTTGAATTGGTGCTTTATGCAAGAGCGAGTGTGTACAGTACATGATCAGATACTGGTTTTAACCAGTGTCGCATCCAGATAGGCTCTCTGCCATGTCATTCAGTGTTGCTAGGATTTACATTATGATCCTGAACTGGATTAAGTAAGTTGGAAAATGATTATTACTTTGTCTTAAATGAAGAAGATCACACAACACTTTAAAAGTCATTGGTACAAGAATGCATAAAATTTCCAAATACTGTAACAATGTTTTTTTCTGAAAAATTCATTAACTCTCCATTATACACAATGGGCTTTGCTCACTACAAATTAACCCTAACTTTTTTGAAAGACATAGTTACAGAAATTACATCGGCCACAAGATAAACATGGACACATCTTTGCTGAAAAATCAAAATAAATAACAAAAAAAGAAAAAAAAAAAAGCTATAGCCAATTAAGTAAAAGTCTGATGGACATTTAAGCATTATTTAAAGCCCTCCAGGATTAGGTTCAGTCTTCTCTACAATTCCTTTCAAAATACTGTAGTAATACTGTCTCAAGTGAAACACCTAAGAAACAGGACTCAGTGTGTTAATCATTATTTTATAAATAACATTTTGTAGTTACCAAAATCAAAAGGTCATTTAGAAAAACAAGTATAAAATAAACCAAGATTTTTTTTTTTTTTTTATTTGCAAGTGGTGTCTTACATAATCTAGAAAAAGTCAAAAGAAGAAGAAAAAAAACGTTTGACTCAAAGAAATCAAAAGTACATGCACAACTGACTTAATATTTTACACAGACCAATTAAAGAGGCAATCATTCCAAGACACTTGACAGTAACAGTATAGTAGCAGTAATTCTGTGCATTTAGATCACCCTTCAAGGGTCAGAAATTCAGGTATACTTGCAACTTAATGTTTTTCTGCAGATAACCTTTGTCCCTCAGGGCAACAGTAGGTATCAATGTCAACAAGTAAATAAAGGACTGCTCTTCCAGCAAATGCTGTGGACATGTAAAATTTCTTTATAACATTTTGCTAATCTGTATTAGGCACCCAGAATATTTCCAATTATTATGTCTGTAATTCTTAAAACATTTTATACACCATAAAATTAACTCTAACAGTTTTTCCCCCCAAAATGTAATTATGCTATTGGCTTTCACCACACCAGAGACCCTCTATGTCCAGTTACTATTTTGAGGATTTGGAGATGATATACCTTTATTACTATAATTACTTGGGGTCTACATCAACAACAGGCTGGACTGGTTTCATAGCACAAAGGAACCAAATAATAAAGGGCACAGGTGAACCTTTTTTCTTAGATAACTGTTCTCCTTCAATGTGGATTAATAATAATAAATTTTATTTATATAACGCCTTCCCCATACTTTACATCTTCTACAACTCTGTAAGAGGTAATTCCATTTTTTATGCTGTGATGTGCTAGGCCGGTAAAATCAGTTCAAGAGAAGCACAGTAAAACAACATGCCAATTAAAAAGGATGGCTCAGTTATGGGATACACTCTGGACCCCCGGGATGCAGTAGTGAAGGAGAGAATGAAAACAAAACTGTGTGCCATTATGAACTATGCTGCTCATCCACCCTCTCACACACTAAAACTGAGGAGTTTCCGGCCAATAAACCATTTAGCAGAGGTTTTTCAATAAACATAACATACTGTAAAGCAGCAATACATGTTTAATTATGCCTCTTTACAGCTCGAACCGCAAAGTCCGGTGTATACTTACTTTTTAGACAATCGGGTGTTTATTGCAAAGGGCTTTGTTGTTTGTAATAATGTAACACTATTTATTTAATATAAAATATTTATTTAAAAAGTCAAATATACCCCTGGGGACAAATAAAGGGAGATCTACACTATATGGACAAAAGTATTGAGACGCCTGACCATTTCACCATTTCACTGCACGGGCCAGACAAGTTCTTCCACACCAAACTCATCGAACCATGTCTTTACAGATCTTGATTTGTGCACTGGAGCACAGTTATGGTGGAATAGAAAAAGGCCTTCCTCAAACTGTTTCCACAAAGTTGGAAGCACAGTGTTGTCCAAAATGTCATGGTAGGCTGAAACATTAAGATTGCCTTTCACTGGAAGTAAGGGGCCTAGCCCAAACCCTGAAAAATATCCCCACACCATTATGCCTCCTCAACCAAACTTCACAGTTGGCACAATGCAGGCAGGCAGGCAATGTTCTCCAGGCATCTGCCAAACCAGGACTCGCCCATCTGACTACCAACCAGAAAAGCATGATATGTCATTCCATAGAACACATTTCCACTGCTCAATATGGTTGTGTGTTTTACACTGCTCCACATGATGCTTGGCATTGAACTTGGTGATGGGAGTCTTGCATGTAGCTGCTCAGCCATGGAAGCCAATGAAGTTCCCTCTGCACAATTAATGTCAGTGGAGGTTTGCCATTCTTCAGCTATGGAATGAGCAAAGTGTTGGCAACTTTTATGTACCTTAGCAGTCACTGACCTTACTCTATGACATTACATGGTTTTTGGCTTTGTGGTGGAGTTTTTGTTGTTCCCAAACGCTTCTACTTTCCAATATCACCACTTAGAGTTGACCATGCAATATACAGCAGGGATGAAATTTCATGAACCGTTTTATTGAAAAGGTAGCATCCTATCACAGAACCGCGCTTGACGTTACTGAGCTTTTCAGAACAACCTTGCCTGACTAGGTGTTTGATTTTATACACCTGTGGCAAAGGGTCTGATTGAAACACCTGAATTCAATAATTAAGGTGTGTTGCAATATTTTTGTCCATATAGTGTATCGACATTACTAATGATGTTATATAATGCCATTCTTAGTTGGCTTAAAACACTATACATATGGTAAATTAAAAAGTACATATATATTGCATTAGTAAAATCTTATATTATTTTTAAAACAAACATTGCAAATGGAATTAATCATTCTTAATGTTATTAAGGTTCTGAAAAGCAGGGCAGCCAATGAAAGAAAAAATTGAAAACAAAGGAGTAATAATTTTTGAAAACAAGTGCTAATACAAATAAAAAAGCTGTCTGTTTGGAGTTTACAGATTACTCCCATGTCTGGGTGGACTTTCATCCAACAGGCATGTGTACTCTGGGAACTCTTAACTCTATATTGTTCTTTAGGTTTGAGTTTGAGAATGTCTTGTGATAATTTCAGTGCACCATGCAAGGCTAGCTCCTGTTTTGCACTTTTTGCTGTCAGGATATGATCTAGTGCTTCATGACTTTGAATTAAATTATGTGGCACTGAGTAGGTGGTGTATTTAAAAAAAAAAAAAATACCCCTAGAAACTATTTTTTCATAGCATCAACATTTCAAAATGAAGCAAAGGAAGCTATGACCTGCAAATAATCCTGCAGCAATAAACCATACTAACTGTGCTCTTGCCAGAGATCTGTGTTAACACTTAAGGAAACTCTCTGTGGATTTGAAAGTTTTTGGAAAATTCTAAGAATGCAGGAGCCCATTGGGATTAATATGTCTAAAGCAGAAAAACATTTATCACGAAAGCTCCATTTCTGAGGTTTTTCTGGCAGCACAAGTGCTCCTGGTATTATCACCTTGTAACATTTGTTTTCTATGTCCAAACACCTATGTTTACTTTTCAAGGTACTAACAAACAAAGTAAGGGATACAGAACAAGTACACAGAAAAGTGCATGATTGGTCTGGTAAGCCAGAAGACCTGATGGAAGCTTGCAATTTAGTCAAGATTATAATTTGATGTGGTGGTGGTGATGGGGGTTAACATATAGTTTCTATATATATAAAAAAAAAAAAAAAAAAAATACAAAAGCTTACTTCTCATAGACCATGACCCTGAAATTGACAGGGAGCAGTATTGATTGCTTTTCTTTCACCAGTAAAATTTCACAAAAGTCAAGAAGTTGGGTGTGACAGGAAAGCAATGTTTTCGGAAGGAACTTTCTTTACAAAAGTGAAAAGCGAGGATAATGAGGGCATTGTATTCCAGTAGAACAACATCCATATCACAGGCACCTACAGTTAAAGCAGCACTAAACAAACTTCACAATCACATAAACTATTAATGCTCAGCACTTATTGTGACCGTTATTGATTTTCTTACTGTTGCTGTCCACACACTGCTCACTGGTAACTTAATGTAGAGAAATAGTAAGACAATGAATGACAGACAAAATTTCAGGCATGGCAGTGTGCACATATTAACATTAAAATTCATTATTGTTTCTGCTGTATTTATGACACCCATAAAATCAAAAACTGGGGCAGCACGGTGGCGCAGTGGTAGCACTGCTGCCTCGCAGTTAGGAGACCCGGGTTCGCTTCCCGGGTCCTCCCTGCATGGAGTTTGCATGTTCTCCCCGTGTCTGCGTAGGTTTCCTCCGGGCGCTCCGGTTTCCTCCCACAGTCCAAAGACATGCCGGTTAGGTGGATTGGCGATTCTAAATTGGCTCTAGTGTGTGCTTGGTGTGTGGGTGTGTTTGTGTGTGTCCTGCGATGGGTTGGCACCCTGCCCTGGATTGGTTCCTGCCTTGTGCCCCTGGAACGAGTTGGCTGGAATTGGCTCCAGCAGATCCCCGTGACCCTGTGTTCGGATTCAGCGGGTTGGAAAATGGATGGATGGATGAAATCAAAAACCACTAATTTTTCAGAGCCAAATACAAATTCTGATAGTTCCTTTTTAAGACGGTAAAAAAATAAATAAATAAATAATATGAATGGAAGTGTATCAAATTACATCTTACAACTGGGCAGAACATAAGTTATCAAACAAGAAGGAACCCTTCCTAAAATTAGGATATAGTGTGTGACAAGGAGGAAAGGGAAAGACAGGAGCTTGATGGCAGAACACGACCAAAACAAAACAAAAAAAAAAAAAAACGTAGAAAGTTGGCACTGCTTTTCCATTATCATTTAGAGTCTCAAAGAAAGGCAGGCAAAGTATTAAAGAAAGAAGAAAAACACACCACAACAGGCAAAAATTTGCATATACACAACATTATAGGACAATGAAGAGATCACCAAAAACAAAATCATCATGTAATGTAGAAGTGAAAAACACAAAGCACTTGCACACATAATAAAATCCTTTTCTGCTACAGGAGAAAGGCAAATCAGCAGAATATGCAAGTCATATCATATAATTAAAATGACAATAATTCGAAGGCATTCCAAGTTATTGGTAATAAGATCACTACACAAACCAGAGCTTTTCACTTTGACTTTCTTAAACTGAAATTTGTAAATTTCGCAGATGAACTTTGATTGCTCAAAAAAACATTAATAAAACACTGCTTAAGAACCCTGACAATATCATCTGTGACTTAAGAACTTAAGCAAAATAAATCAGAGTAGACTATAAAAGCCAGCCAACCCTGTCATGATATCAATTAAGAATCAAGATGTTTCACCAGAAGTGCAGACCCATCCTCTGTACAAAGTATAATACCAGGCCACCTAAGCTGACTGGCACCATTGCAGACATAGATATTTAGCCAGTCCTCAGAGGAAGGAAGATGGGGCAGGGACAAAGCCAGAATGCATAAACAGCAGATACGTCTTTAAGTGGGTTCATCTACCATTTCTCCCCATTTTGACTCACAAACTTGCATGTCTTATTTCAATTATTGGGTTCTCTTTTGAGTAAAGCATAAAGAAGGTAATCATGACAAAGTGAAATAAAAAATAAATATTTACTCCCGCACACACAAATTAAAGTAGGATGAATGTACATGCACAGATATCTAAAATACTGTGCATATGCAAGTCTATCAAAAAATAAATAAATCAGCCTGTAAATAGTTAAGGAGTAAAGGTTGACAAATTTACCAGTGTCATGCAAATTTGCATACATTTACTGTGTTCAAATAGTTCAATTAATCAAAAATTAAATCTACCAGAATGATTTTCTGGGCAACATTAATTTTTTCTCCCATGTCGTAACCCCACTTATCCAATTCATAATAACATGAAGCTAGAGCGTGTTCTAGCAGCACAGGATGCAAGACATTAACCAATCCTGGACAAGAAAGCCAGCCTATCACTGATCACACTCAGGTTCACAATTATTCTGAGACTTGTCCATTACCCTAACACTAGCAAATTACAAAGAAAAAACTAGTATAAAGCATTATTAAATGTTCTTAAACCCTATATAAATTGCTTGTTTAAATGTCACCCTATCAAAAGCAAGATCAATGTTTCTATATACAAGAAAACAAAATAAGTACAATACTTTAACATTACAACCTTGAGCATGGGATAGGTTCTATATGCAATTACATTTTTGAGGCTATCTGAAGACTGTAGGATTTACAGTACGTGTGTAAATCTGTGTGTCTTGTGGTGAATTGATAATCCCAAAGAAGCAGCCACATTTTATTAGGCACATTATATCACAGTGAAAAATGCCATAAAATGCTTGTTCAGAAGTTGATTACTATAAAATGGGTAACAGCTATTTTCAAAGGTCAGGTCCTTCAACCAAACCACACTCGGAGCCATACTGGTACATTCTGGTAGTCACAAGAAAACATACGTCATCATCATCATCTTCTGGAACGGAGTGCACATTACAACCTGCATAATACATCATGACAACTTTTAAAATGTTAAACATATTAGTGGTGATCATGGTGGTGACCTAGCTTTTCCAAATACAGCACAGTGGAGAGTCAGCGACTATCATTACAGCATAAGGGAAGGCATCAACCATTTTTAGTCCTCTGCACTTTGCCTATTAGGCACATATAGGTGTGGAGGATGCTCTCATCTCCAAGCTCCACAGAGCCTACTCCTACTTGGACAAAGCAGTTAACACAATCAGGGTAATGTCAGTCAGTCATTTTGCAACCCACTATATCCTAACACAATGTCACGGAGGTCTGCTGGAGCCAATCCCATCCAGCACAGGTTGCAAGGCAAGAACAAACCCCGGGCAGGGTGCCAGCCCACTGCAGGGCGCACACACACACAAACACACACACTAGGGACAATTTAGGATCACCAATGCACCTAACCTGCATAATTTTGGACTGTGGGAGAAAACCAGCGCACCAGGAGAAAACCCACGCAGATGCAAGGAGAACATGCAAACTCCACGCAGGGAGGGCCCAGGAAGCAAACCCAGGTCTCCTTACTGTGAGGCAGCAGAGCTACCACTGCACCACTGTGCTGCATCAGCGTAATATTCGTTAACATTTCCAGTGTTTTTAACACCATTCTGCCTCATCAAATGAGGAAAAAGCTCAAGGATTTGAAACCTTATGATCCCACAATGTCCTGGTTCATGGACTATCTGACCACCAGACAGCAATTTGTGAGGCGGAGGGCACTGTGGGTCAGATATGGTAGTGTGTAATACTGGAGCACCTCAAGAACTGTCCGGTCTCCTTTCCTGTTCACCCATCTACACAACAGATTTTCAGCACAATACCAGTATTTGCCATCTACAGGTGACTCATCCATCATAGGCTGAATTAATAATAAAGAGGAGTCAGGGTACAAAAAAGTCATTGAAGACTTTGCCTTGTGGTGCAGTGACAACAACCTGCAACTCAACACCAGCAATATAATAGAAATGGTGGTGGACTTCCAAAGTTCCAATAAGCCTCTGAGAACAGTGACCATTATGGTGAAGGACATGGAAATGGTGCAGAGCTACAAGTACCTGGGGGTTCACATAAACAACAAAGTGGATTGATCTGACAACAAAGTAACATAATGGAAGACGGGTCAGAGCTGACTGTACTTGCTAAGGAGACTCTGGTCTTTTGATGGTTGCAGCAAGCTGCTGGAAATGTTCTTTCTACCAGTCCATAGTAGCCAGTGTAGTGTTCTATGCTGTGGTCTTGTGAAGAATGCCTGAACAAACTTGTCAGGAAAGCCTGCTCTATTATAGGGCAAACCCAGGATATAGTGAAAGCTGTTGTGGAAAAGAGGATAATGGCAAAATTGGATACCATCGTGAAAAATCCCTTCCATCCCCTCCAGGAGGCACTCTTTTATGGGGCACTTTTAGGCACAGGCTCATTCTACCAGTGTGTGCTAAGAAGTGCCTCTGAGGGTCTTTACTATCAGGCAATTCAATGTTTCCACCCGATCTACTCATTAAGTTTATTTTTATTTATCGATTGATTTATTGGATGTATTAATTGTCCGTGTGTCTTGTTTTCTATGTTTCTGCTGCTGTATGCATTTGGATTTCCCATTGGAATTAATAAAGTTAATCTAATTTAATTTTTAAAGTGATAGCCAATCCATCACAGAGCACAATCATGTACATTCATCCCCACTTACACCTTCTCCTTTAGTATCAATTAAGAGTCAACCATTAACCTACAGCACATGCACTTGTAATGTATGAAGAATGTGAACGGACTCTGGTCCTAGAAACAGAACACCTTACTGAAGAGGACAAGAATGTTGGATGGAACAGAGAAACCATCAGCAATGTGGTGATGCCAAACAAGACCATCTATGTTCTGTATATGTGTGTGCATCCATTTCAAGTTTTAAAAAAATAAAGAAAAACCTTACCAGTCTATCTTCCATTGCTAATTCAACATACACACCACTCACACTTCAGTAATAACTGCAGACCTAGCACGCAGGAGATCTCCGCTTTCTTCCAAGTGTGAATACTGGGCATTAAACACAAATCCACAAATTTCCATCTGCTTTAAAAACACCAAGATTTTCAGAAGCTTCACTACACATCACTGTTTTCTTTAAGAAATGCAGCCAAACTGAAAGAATTTGCCTTTGCTGCACTCCAAACGTCTTTTAAACATCAATTTCCAAGAATTTTCCAGTGAAGCAGGCACAAATAGTAACTGTTTCTTCCTAAAAAAAAAAAAAAACACATCTGCTACCATGTTGCACAAGAGACCACAGTCTCTAAACTTTTCTGGAAATCTCCCAGTGAAGGTTCCTTCCATATCAATCCAATTTGGAGCAGCACTGGAAGCTGTAAAGTCCCTGACCCTGCACGTTGAGTAATCTCAATATGATCAGTCCACTTCAGGACAAGCAGCCTGTAATACTATTTAATTAAAATCCAATGCTCAGTGCTAACTGAATGAAGATTCAGAAATATATTTAATACTGGCATGACTTGGTATTTAATTAAATAAGCTTTCTCCAATACAGTCAAGAACACACAGATCATCAACTTCAAATCTCTTACTCCATAGCAAGTCATAATACCAGGCACAACTGACAGAAAACGTTATTCTCCAAACCCTAGACTTTCAAAGAGTATAAAATATACAAGACTCTACCTTAAAGAAAATCTAATACTAATGGAAAACAATGCCCCCTCAACACCTCTCTGTTGAAGCTCCTTTTCATATACACATTAAATAATTTAGCAGACGTAATACAAAGTAATAATACCCCTTTTTTTCTCAAACAACCACTTTAAACAACATTGAGTGAAATTAACACTGAAACATGCAAAGTGGAAAATCAAATAATCCATTATGCAATTCTTATTTTCCAATTGTTTCCCTCTTTCACCCATCATTTCGACTGATATTCAGTTTGCTAATAGAGAACTTTGTGATTTCTCTCTCTGTACTCCCCTACACAATTGCCACACCAGCAAAGGATTGACTTGCCTCTTTGTTGGTAAATCCGTAATTCTCTTGATTTATGAAAATCACCTTTGTATAACGCGATTCTCTTCGACTTGCTATATTACATTGTTCAGACTTTTTCAAGTCAAAATTATTTCTTCACAAATGTGGTATATATGGATTTGGAGAAGAAATTGGGTTTAAAGTCAAGCACTTTGTATATATTGTGCACACACTGGTGCTTTAATTTGTTTGCTATGGGGCACAGTTGAAAAGCTTAAAAACTTACCAAATACACCCATTTTCTTTTCAAACCAAGACAGTGTTGTACTGATCCATGTCATGCAATTTAAACATTGTAAAATAAATTTAAAATGTCATTTCAGAAAAAAGGAAAAAAAGCCCACCCCGATATGACGAGATTCAGCTACTTTAAAAGAACACCAACTGTGCAGGATATGTCAGTACTTAGTCTTCCTGTGCACCTTTTACTATCCCCATATCCAGCCCACGAAAACGTTTCATGCCACGTGGTTGGTTTTATTTTGACTTCCTTACGTATTTATGTGAGAACTCACATAAACAGAAAACATATCCTTACCATTAGAAAAATAATACCAGGATTATGCAATAAAATGCATGAACACAGAGGATGCAGACCAATACTCAACAACTGTCGGCTCGAAAAATGGATATAATTTTTAAGTTTTTAAGCTTTTTCCTCCATGCCTCATACATCCCATTGTAAAGCACCAGTGTGGGCAAGATATACATATATTTTTTAAATTTATGGAAAGTTCTTATCATATGAACAAATTTTCAAATCACAAACGCATATATACCATGTTTGGGAAGAAATAACTGTTTTTTGAAAAACCCCAAACATTCCTAGTTGCCATCATGCATGACATTAGGGCTAACTTATATCCCCAATACCATATTCTTTCACGCAACACCAACCAGATTAAGATACACCTCCTTATAAATATCAGATAAATTAAATAAACAAGTTTATGGTATATTTTAAGCATCTGCCTGCACCACACACACATTTACAATTCTTACCTCAATGTTACTCCCAACAGGTATACTCCACCTAAAAAAGCTTTATGTTACTTACCCCATGTAGAGGGAGACAAAAAAATATTTTAATCTCCCATTTTCATGCAGTTTATGATAATGAAACATAAGTGACCCATTACATCCAACAGCAAATAATATGAAAAACGTTAAAAACATACACAATGATTTTCAGATCCTTATTCCACATAAAAACAGCACAAACCTTAAACAGGATGATGTGTAGAAAAGAAAACAAAACTCTTGACCAATGAATGATGGACAGAGGTGGATATTCAATTCAAAAAACACAGAATTATTGGAACGAGTCCTTTCCTGGTAACCTTGCATGAATTTTGAACATACAAATGACTAAAAAACAAGTAGATCATACAACAAGAGTTATGTGATATTTTTTTTTTCCCTTTCTTCCAAGGAAATTTTTCAAATTGTCTGCCACTGCATGGATGTAGTCTCGCTGATCCAGATGTATATTATGTGTAAATATAACCACAAGTGAATTTTGCTTCAAACTGGGTAGGAACAATTAGACGGAGTGTCACAATTCTTAATCAATCTAACGCCTCATTAAAGGCAGCACTCACATTAGGGCTGGCGATTTTGAGCTGCTGCAGAGTAACAGTGATCTTGTTAACCTGGTCTGACAGAATGTAAGATTCCAACTTTGACAAAAATCTATAACGCCGAAACGTCTCCTGAAAAGAGGCCGTACTAAAGATTAAAAAAAGAGTCAAGAATGTACATAACCTGTTGCAAGGGAAAAAGTTTTCTGTACATTTAGATCTTACATTCACATTTAAAAACATCAATAGACATGCCGCAAATGTGAACATTATGTGCTCCTTCTTGTTCAGTTAAGATGACAGCACCAAAATGAATGTTAAAAAAAAACAAATAAAAAAAATTTATGCAACTTTGCGAAAATATGAATAATAAAACATGCATTCAAAGTCAACAATTTGTCACACACCATCAAAAGGAGGTGAAAAAGACTGTCATAAATAGAGAGGATAACAAACAGTATTCAAAACATCCAAACCTGCCTAAAACCACTAACAGAAGCACAGAGATCATATCTAAAGGAAAAACTGAACATTACTGTCTTAATCGGAAAGGCAAATATGCCATACTAGAATATGGCCACAGTATTTCTCTTCTGTCACCACGCTCATTAAGTTTCATTTACTTTGTTCAACTGAGCTCCTGAGATGATAATGGTAATTTTAGCTTTTTTCTATCAGCCTCAATTGTTTTGTTCAGTTTCTTTTGCTCTTTCTGTGAAGCCCTGACAGATTAAAACACATGGTCTAGAAAGGCTGGGGGTGGGTGCTTTAGGAAGCAGTTCAGTGGAGTGGTGGATTTAGCCGCTATTCACTACACACTTTTAACGAGTTGTACACAGATACATCTGGCCCCGCATAAGGTCACCATTAAGTTCCTTCCATTTTATCACAGATGCTTTTCTCTCGCTCTGCATGAGAACATTAAATAAAATATAAACTATGTGGTGTAAGGAACATATACAAATATTTTTGGGTAGAGTATTCCTTCTACCAGCTGTGAACACAAATCTGTCTGAACTCACTGACACAGTTCAAGACCTTAACACACCCTGCTTGAACAGCCATACCAACAGCCAGCTCTCCTCCATGAGTACCAATAAGCATCACAACGGAGATAAATTGACAGAAAGACTATTTTTACAAAAGCTAAAGGATTGTTTAATTAATTTAACACAAGTCACAAAATGCTCTTAAATAAACAGCAGAATAACAAAAAAAAGGAAAGAAACTTGTGACTTGGTAATTACAATCACGGTACACAAAGACATAAAGCCACTGAAATAAAGGATCCCAAGTAGCACTTCTTGACACCATTCTGCTAAATAATTTGTTTGCAGAAAGTCCTTAGTGTTAGTTTGTCAGAGAGAGGAAAGACAGAATTGTTCACAATGGCTCTTAGTTTTGTTGTAATTCTTTCCTTTGCTAATACCTACTACTGCTTTGCTAAAGGGGGCAGAGAGTGTGTCCCAGAACTGAACCAGCTCTTTTAATTGCTGGTTTTGTGGCCCTCGCTTGAAGTGATGTATCCAGTCAGCCCACCACACCACACCACAAAGGCAATCACAAAGTTGTAGATGATGTGAAGGATGTCACTATCCATAGCAAAGGAAAGCAATCTCTAATGAAGAAGTGGCACGCACTGCCATTTGTTATATAGTTCCTCTGTGTAAAGAGACCAGTCCATCCAGGCACTAACGTGGAAACTCAAAGTACTTGTACCAGTACACCACCTCTACATCAGCTCCCTGAATAGTGAGTGACAACACTTCAGGGCACAGCAAAACTTAATATATAGTTCCTTGATTCTACTGATGTTAAGCTGAAGGCAATTCTTTCTGAACCACGAAACAAAAGTTCTCCACCTGAATTCTATAGTGTGTCTCATCAAACCAGCCAGGTGGCATTATTGTCATACCATCCACACACAGTTACTGCAGCATACAGCTGCAAGAAGTAACGTTCCCTGGGACCACAGTCCAAGATGTACATAATCATAGGACAAGTGCAGACAGGTAAATAACTATACTATACCACAAATACATAAAATAATAGGTAAGTGAATAGGTGGCAAAAGTTTAAAATAGACAGCAATAAATAAACAACTAATAAATAAAACAAAGTGTAACTGATGTAATGCATATAAGTAAGCTAATAGAAGCAGATCTGAGGGGTGGGGGGGGTTGCACAGAGTTTAGAGTTTGTACATCCAAGGGGTAAAAGCTGTTGCAGAACCGTTCATAACTGTACATTCTACCAGATGGAAGTGTGACAAAGGGACCAAAGGAGGAATGGGAGCGGTCCTTCACAATGCTATGGGCTTGCTGTCTCCGGTAACACCGGGCTAATCATCTTTAAACCACTCCATCTGATTAAGACTCAGTAGGGACCCTAATAGTTCTGCTCCTTCCCAACCCACCTTAAAAACCACCGCCACTTCAAGATCATTTGCACAATCCCCCACCCACCACATGCATTCCCTGTCTCATCCTAAAACATTCCCAGCCCTCATATTTTGGTTATCTGAGTCGACGACATGTCAACCCCGGAAGGCAACTTCAGCACCACCAGGTACCTTACGCTCGTTCATCAGTAATCACAAAACAACTACTCACGCAAATCCAAAAGAAATGACACCTTTTTGCTCCACAAAGCTGTACCCATCAAGTTTCTGATACCTAGAAAAAACCTAAAAGCCTACAGACACAGTCCACCAATTCAGAGTTCCAGCAGCCATCACACTCTTTCGCCAAATAAAGCAGCATCTGCTTCACCAAAAACGCTCTGCATATATTCCAGAAAGACTTACCACAGCAGTGAACCCGCTCAAACACTGAATCAGCACCAGCAGGACCAGCCACATTTGATTTCTTCAGAGCCCAGCTGCACTCCCCTACCAGTGCCTTTTCCTCCAGCTCCGGCCCCAGGCTACTTGTAGCGGGGTCATCTCCACAGCACACCCCATTCACCAAAAGCGAGACAAGAACTGCAGCGGCAGACTCAATGCGTAGCGCCGTCACGAGAGGCCCGTATTTTGGTAAACAGTCCTCCATTCTGCGGTCGCACCCCTCCCTCCAACCCAGGAGATGATGACGACGACTATTACTTTACCTTGTGAGATACTCTACTGGACGCGTGGGGCTCTCGCTGCTCCCGGGTGAGACACACGGCTGCCGTGGATCTTGTTAAGTGCAGTAGGCAGCCCAGCCGGAACCCGGTATATCCCACGCTGGCTGCCAACCTTTTCCACTGGTGCGCTCGGAATGATGGGATGTTGGCTGACTAGAGCTCCGGGAGCCAATTAAGGAGCAGCTGTGCTCAGGCGCCCTCCAAGAACGCGCGATAGGGGCGTCCGGTCTCTGTCAACGCGGGAGGCGTCTGCCGGGGCTTACCTCGCGCGACTTCCCGGGTGAGAAATGTGTGACGAGTAAATAAAATAATAATAATAAAAAAAACCGAATACAGTCACAAACAAAGACCTGAATTACCGTCACTTTTTATTTGAATATCATTGTCTTCACGATTAAAAACGCCATTCTTTTTAATCGACAGTTCCCATGTGTTTTATTCATAACTTTGCGGGTACTGGAAGACTTGTCACTCGACTCCTTGTTCGCTGTCAACAAGCGCCATCTTCCGGACGCTCCCTGTCGTTCAGCGGAGCTCCAAGAACAAAGTAAAAGCTGCGTCCACGTGCCTTTTGTTTTGCTATTTGCTCCACGTCATTTCTCCCGTGTTGTGAGCCGGGTGTTCAGGGCATGCCTTACATGTACGGTGCACTGCTGGCTCCTAACTCGTACAGAAGGGGCCACGTTGAAAGCTTGAATAGAAGGTCTATCGTACCATCAATACAATGTCCTTTATTTTTATACATTATATATTGGAAACGAAGTTTGCCCAACTCATGTTCAAAAGCAACCTCGAATTGTCATCAATGTTCAGTCTATTTCTTCAGTTCGCGGGGTTCCAAGCGTCAAGTTGTACCGTTTTGCCGGATTTTGTTTCCACCTCAGTAGTCAGAGCTGCCTGTCAGCCCAACGTCCCAACATCGAATAGTACCGGGCGGGCTGTGACGTGTGCAGAACCCAACTGGAACGCACAGCTTAGAGCCGCGAGAAGACTGGCTCTTTAGGCTGTCAATCACAGCAGCCCGCTGTCTACTGGCTGGAAATTTCAGAGGGCGGGGCATCTTTTTCTTTGTTTTTGTTTTTTTTCATTGCAGTTTTGTAGACTGCTTTTAAGTAGTCATTTTATTTTACACTAATTGTAGGACAATCTGCTAGCCTGAAAAATCTCATCTTAATAATGAACCAAAACCGTTGACCTTTTCAACTAATAGATTTCATGCAAACAGTGCCTACAGGTAAAGGTGATATACCTGATTAAAACACAAGAAAAAATGTGCCCTTTTAATAACTTATTTAACAAAAATATTTGTAGATGTTATGGTCTACTAGGAAAAATTCAACCCTTGGCCACTGCAGACAGTATTGTCCTACTTTACTGCCCGCCACTCTCGCACATTGACTCAGTGAAATTTCTGACCACTCATCCATGCAAAATTCCCTCTGTTGTAAGATGTTTGTGGGTTTTCCTGCATGCCCCTGTTGTGACATTTCAATGGAATTCCCATCCAAGTCCATATCCTTATATTTCTTCTTCTTGAGCCATTTCTCGGTGAATTTGGTAGTGTTCTGTAGATCATGTTGCAGGTTGAAAGGTCCTTTTCTGGTTCAAATGTAACTTTTGAACACATGGCCTCACTTTCTCCTCAAGCATGCTTTGATATGATGCAGAATTCACTGTGGACTTGATGACTGCAAGCTACCCAAGGCCCTAAGGCTACAAAGCAACCCCAAATCAAAACATGTCCACCACCACCTCACAACTGGTATGGGGTTCTGCTCCTGAAATGCTGAAAAACAGGTCTGCTGTTTGTGTGAGCAAACAACTTTTATCTTTGATTCTTCTCTCCAGAGAACATTGCTCCAGAAGGTCTAGATGTTCAATGACAAACTGTGGTCTGTTCTTTTTATCCTTTTCCTAGAACACGCCTCAGGTGCAGGTCACAATAGTGGTCTCTTTCTAATTGTAGACGCACATACTTTGATGCCAACTGCTGCATGAGGTACCTGCAGTGAAACTTTGGGGCTCTTATAAAGTCAAATGGTCAGCTCTTGGGTTGAATTTGATAGGCAGGCCAGTCTTGAGCAAACTAGCAGACATTTGAAATCCATGGCACTTGCAGACTATTTTTCCCCACTGTAGAATGACCTATTTCAAGTAATTTACCTTTCATTTTAAATCCTTTGTCAGATTCCTGAACATCCACAACCTTGTCTATGAAGGCCTCAGACATCTCTTTTGAGCTTCACACACATTAAGAACAAAGAGAACACCAAACCTTTGCTGTCTGTGCTTTAAATAAGACAGACAGGTTACCCTGCAGACTTCCTAAGGAGGTTCTAATCGTTGACACGTCACCTGGTACACCTGATTCTAACTTTATGGATTTGAAGTGGTGATACAATGTAGGAGTGGATTTTCTTTTTCCATAGGACAAACTAAATTTTTGTTAAATTAGATTTATCCAAGTCTATCACTTTTTTCCATAGGCACTACTTTTGTTCTCTGAGGAGTTGACATGTCAACCCCGGAGCAAAGGCATCTTACATAATTTGCTTACGACAGGACTCATAATGCGTGCGGTTTTTAATTCTACAACGGCTGACTTTTTTTGCATTAATAGCATCTATTGCTATCCCATTACTAAAGGATACCTACTGCTGAAGCACCTCATGCCATATTTTGTATTAAGTATTTTGTAAAGTGCTTTCTGAATCTACCCAACATGCCTGTTGTAGTCAGTGAATTGTTCTGCGCTGTGGTCTCCTGAGGAGGCAATCTGAGTTAAGTTGAAGAAGAATGCCAACAGTACTCATGCAAGGACAAGCATATTGTGCACTGATGCCTGGCCAGGCCTGCATTGCCTCAATCAGATCTCAAGTTCAGAGTTTCCCTTTCAACACCATGACACAGGTTGGTCCCACAAGGCCAAGACGTGTGGATCCGCTAGTCAAGAAATGCGTTCTCATGTTATAAATGGGGACCCACCAGATACTTCTCAACCATGACACACCACTAATAACTGCCCCCCACATTCAGGTTCTCCAGAGTCATCTCAATCAGAGACGGCGCAATCTGCATTAGGCCCAAACCATTCATTGTGTACAGCTCCCAAAAGAACGAAAAAAGAAAACCAGTCACTCTGCCAGCTTATTCTTTTTAACAAACTGAGGCTGGAAATACCTGCTTAATGTTTCCATTTGTCATTCAAACTCAGAAACTCATTTCTCCTTAATGGATACAATTTGAGTTACCTGCCATGTTGTGTCACCTTTAGTGGTCAGTTGGAATGATCACAATTACTGGGCAACGTCACAAAAGCTGGTGTCTTTAGCATTTGTAACAAGTACACATTATTTATTAATAATTTAAGCTTTTTTTTTTTAAAGAGCTTGCTTTGTTGAGCCTTAATTGACAAACCTGTGCGCCTTTAGACTGTAAACGTTTCATTTGGAGATTGAACCCAAGCTCTTTGTTAACAAACCTTCACTTTTTTGTTTTGACCAGTTTGCAAAACCTTATAGCTACAAACAGAGAATCAAAAAATAAATACTGAACATCTAAAGAGCCATTGTGTGATCTTTGTACAAGATTTATTATTTTAAATTTCTGTGGATTAAGGATAGACACAAATAATACAATATACAGTAATGTGAAAAAACAACAACTCTGAGAGGAACAAGAAACAAAAAAGCAGGTTTTAGGCACCAGATTAAAGTAAGTTTTCTCTCCTCCCTAATCAATGTTATGAATGTATTCAAGGTAACGATAAATAAATAAATGTTTAATGATTTGGATTACTACAACATTCAATTTAAAAGTCTTAAATACAGTATTGATAAATTTAGGAAATCTTAAAAATAAATCCAGTGTTACAAACATATTTTGCAAGTAATCTAAGACTGTCATGAAATGCTCAGCTAACCATTATTTTTTATTATTTAAATAAATTATGAAAAAAAAAAAAAAATAGATGGATCGCTACGCTCGGACCATCTTTACAGAAAGAAAAAAATAAAATAAAATAACATACACACATAAGAGATTTTTTTTTACCCCCAATAGAAATTGCCAGCAACATCCATTTCCATAAATACTCAAAATATTAAAAAATAAAACAAAAATCTTGACATAGCAGTTTCAAGCCTGCAGGGTTTTATTGGATTGTGGACTTGGTTTTGAATTAGCGAGGACTTCATCACGGACATTTTTGCTTCATTTCAGTTACAACAGCCTCCCAATGGAGGCTGAATTAATGTCCATTCTCAGCCCTAAAGTGGATGATTCAACTGGCAGATACATCTGTCCAATCACTAAAAAAAACAAAAAAACAAACCCCTTCACAGAAGAAGCTGGTATGATTTAGCAGCTTATCTTATGGCTGTCACATAGAATATACTGTAGGAATGCTGTTCGATGGTGAAGAGTGACAAGTAACAGACAAGGGGCCCAGCAGACACCGCAAGACTCGGAGCAAGCAGACACTTAAGGGGAATGCTGGCCGTTTATTTGGTTGGCTGGCACCTGTACATTTGAACAAAAGTCGTCTGTGATCATCTTTGTGGCCCAGTTTAAAACGAGGAATTAAAAAAATTATAAATAAATAAATAAAAGGTGATAAAGAGCACCTGTGCCAGGGGGTGACATCCGGGGAAGGGTATACAGGTGTGGGGAAGCCACCGTTAAATGATAACCTGGTCACTTAAAACAGTTGCAGTGGTCATGTGTCTAGATTTTAACATAACAACTAAAAAAACAATTAGTGAGCAAATTTACAATATGTCTTGAGGTCCAACTGGCTCCTTTCGTTCTGATCTTTGAATAAAAATGCAGGGTCTAACTGTTACTGTCCATAATACGGGACACTCCATTAGGAAAGCAGCAGAATGGTTAGCTAAGGTTGCCAGTTATATTGTTATATTATAAAACATTATAGCATTTGCTATCTTACCCAAAAGAGCCAGTTCTGGGTAACAACAGCATAAACATAATTTATAAATGGGTTATTTATTATAAAGTAGAAACAAAAAAAAATTCTTTAAGTCAACATGCCTGCATGTTTCATAGAGTTAAAGATATAAGTATGAATATAGTAAAATTTGAATAATTCAAATAAAAAAGCTTTTCTCTTTATCTCTTTCCACAGAGAGCCTGCAGTTTCATACTAAATCCAAATCACAGAAAACAAAAATTGGCACAGATGTATTGCTCTTAGGTTAAATTCTTCAGTAAACTACTCGCTAAGAATGAAAACCATGCCTGATTAAAAAAAAAAAAAAAAAGAAAGAAAAGAAGAAGGATCCAGCAGTGTCCATTTAGTCTGGGTACAAAGGCATTCAAAATATAAATAAACAATATTTCCCAAAATAATAATTTGTAAAAATAAATCATCTCCTACCTAAATAACACTAAAAATGTTTAATGATTGCTTATTTGGAGGCTTCTCCATGACACAAAGCCTCTTGGTTTTTCCCCTGGAACTGGAGATGTCAATAATGGAAAAAAAGGCATTTGGAACAAAATCAAACAACAGTTCACGTAATGTGCAGTATGTTTCTGAGCAACACTGAACCTGGAGACGTTCAAAACTGTACAGCTGTGATATAAAACATGGATGGTTACTCAACTGGACATAAGGAAGAAAACATGAAAAACAAAAAAAAACAACAATGCAAATTCACAAAGACATGAAACAGAAGGCGATACTGGGGTAGGTTTGTAGCTGCTGCATGGCTTGCAATCTTGTGGCCTATTGCTTTCATCTTTAACGACTGGACAGTTGTCCTTACTTTGTAAACTGTAGAAACAAATGGTTCAAAAACAAAACGTTTCCAGTATTGGTTTATTGGTTGAAGCTCGGAGTTTGTCTGGAAACTGGGCCTGCTGTGTAACAGCACAGAATGAGGCAAAGCAAATGTTACAGGAAGGGAATGTTGAGTCTTAATTAGATACAGAAAAAGGAATGTCTGGTGAACCGCTTAGCAGCGATGATTATGAAAATAAACTGCCCACTCTCACGGTTAGCGAGTTATTTGCCATCACGTATACTGACATGTGCTGCTTTACCTAGTAGATGTTTTACATTAATAAGAAGTGCAGTCTATATGTAGTTTACAGCGTTAAAAGGTAATTCTGGGAACACAACCCAACAAATGGAGGTATAATAAATGGAAATATATCCTTAAAAATATTTTCATCCTCCCATAATGCTACTGAAAGTCCGGTTTACAAAAGCGGATAAATGGATACTCACTTTTCTTGGTTATAGTATAAAAGTTTCAAACGCCACTGATCTCCTTTTCAGTAGTAGCACCGCCTGTATGAAGGAGGCCTTAGAACTGGTTTCCAATGTCTTTTAAATAATATGCCAAAACAGTGTTTCAGTAATGATACTTTTTTGGGAATGTGGCTCCTATGAGGTTAAGGTTTTTAATTTTCCATTTATATTATTTATTGTAACATTCCTTGACTGCTTCTTTAAATCAATGTACTCTTCTTATGCAGCTTAATGGCAGGATTGCCTCATTTCAAAATCTACAAGAACATCAGAGAGTTTGTCAGCAGACACTGTAATTCAGGGTAAAACAACCACTGTAAGTTAACTTTCTAATGGAGAAATACAACAACAAATGAGCAATATGGGGCTATAGACAATGCAAGCCTGCATTAGCGTTACATGACAACAAGGTATCTGAGCTGGTATGGTCCACCATCTAGACGCAAGGTCCTTCAAAGAAAAAGAAAAAAAATAATAATAATAAAAACTGGATTGGAAAAAAATACTTTAAATTATTTTCCTTCTTGTGTACAGCAATAGCAGTAAACTGTCTATGTCAGACACAATAATAGATTCTTCTCATAAAAGAAAAATCTAGATGTGAAACCTTAAATGCATTTAAACCATACTATACATATATCTATGATACACTGTATAGTCTTGTTTTGTTATCTTCCATTTTCTTCAATGACTAATAAATTACAAGCATCCAATAGTGGTTGTCGCCATACACTCCTTGGGCTCTCACGTTCCACAATGAAAATACAGCAGGAGTTTCCAAAATGGTCTACACTGAGATCTGAAGTTCCATTTGCATTCTGCAGCTGCAGCTCCCACTTTGAAAGATTCAGATAAAACACAGTCATCAAAATCAGAAGGACTTAGACTTCCGTCGAGAACAGAATGCTTTGCCGCTTGCTGTCCGGCGTTGGAATGGTTTCAAGTTGGAGGAAATAGAGTAGTACCTGGACCTTCACCAAAAGACAATGAAAAGAAACATGTCAGGAAGTTTTGCAGACTGTTACACATACCCTAAACCGCGATTTTAAAGTAGATTCAACATGCTTTTAAAATTTTTTCCTTACCTGAGACATAACTTCCAGTGACCAGCTGTCACTCATTGTGATAGGCTGAGTGGGATTGCTAGGAATTTTGCTGTCTTTTTCTGAAGGACGAAGCAGTGTGGGCCCAAACACTGTGGCCAGATTATGGAGGGACATTTTATTGATGCTTTCTTTTTCAGCAACCCTAAAATGAACACATAAATGAATTACAAGTTGCTCTAAAACATTCAGGAAAGTTTATATATCCATTCACCAATCTATCCATTTCCAACAAACCTGGACTAAATAGTGTACATACAGACATGAGGACACACACACACACACACACACACACACACACACACACACAGATATGTGCTGCATAACATTCATTTGGGCAACGTTTGACTGCATATACGTCCTCATAGACAGAAGCTCCCAATCTCGCATATGGCATGTCTCGAGTGTTGTAGAGTTATCTCCGTTTCATATTCTAAAAATGTTACTGTGAAGTACTTCATGGTTAATAAATGCAGCAAAAACAGTGCTAGAGATAGCAGCAGCAAAAGGTAAAGGAGAAGTATCGATTAGGAAGTGAAACAAAAAGTTATTAAATAACATCCATCCATCCATTATCCAACCTGCTATATCCTAACTACAGGGTCACAGGGGTCTGCTGGAGCCAATCCCAGCCAACACAGGGCACAAGGCAGGAAACAAATCCTGGGCAGGACGCCTGCCCACAGCAGTATTAAATAACAAGAAGGTTGAAAATCAGTGAATGCTATTTAACGCAATTTAGACCTGTCATACTCGAACATCATGACAACTTCATGTCCAAGATATTAAAGGATCAGTTCCAGTGAAAGCTACAAGGCTTAGCGAAAATGCAAGAGAGACTTATATCAGATATGGATAGATTTTCTAATGACATGGACTGAGGACCAGAAATAAAGATGAATCCCTCTCAGCATGTGTATATATATATATATATATATATATATATATACACAGCATATACAATGATCACCAACAACATTCTAACCACCTGCCTAATATTGTGTAAGTCCCACCTTTTGACACCAAGCCACCTATGATCCTTTGTCCTATGATATCTAACATCAAGATATTAGCAGCAGATCCTTTAAGTTGCGAGGTGGGTTCTCCATGGATCAGAAATGTTTTTCCAGAACATCCCACAGAAGCATGATTGTATGAAGATATGGGGAATACGGAGACCAAGTCAGCACCTTGAACTCTTCATGCTCCTCAAACCATTCCTAAACTATTTTTGCAGTGTGGCTGAGCTCATTATCTTGCTGAAAGAAGCCACTGCCATCAGGGAGTACCGTTGTCAAAAAATGCTGTATGTGTTCTGTAACAATCTTTATGTAGGTGGTTTGTGTCAAACTAACATTCTTAAGATTGCCAGGGTCCAAGTTTCACAGAAGAACACTGCCCAGAGCATCACAAGGCCTCTGCCGGCTTGCCTTCTTCCCAAAGTGCATTGTGCTGTCATCTCTTTACTAGGTTATCTATGCACATGCACTTAGCTGCTTAACGAGAAAGTCATTTATCAAACCAGGCCACCTTCTTTCTGTCGCTCCATGGTGTAATCCTGACTCTCATGTGCCAATTTTAGCCACCTGCACTGGTGGGCAGGGACCAGGATGGGCACGCTAACCATTTTGCAGTAACACAGCCCCATAAGACAGCAAGCTGTGATGCACTGTGTGTTCCGACACCTTTCTCTCATGGCCAACATGGAGTTTTTCTGCTATCTTTGCTCTTCTGTGGGACTGGACCAGACTGGCTAGCCTGCACTTCACACATGCATCAGTGAGCCTTGGTCACCCATGACCCTGTTGCCGATTCACTGGTTGTCCTCCCTTGGACTGTTTTGGTAGGTCCTAACCCACTGCCTACCAAAGACCTGCCATTGTAGAGAGGCTCTCACTCAGTAATCCATCTAACAAACTTAAGTCCTCATCAAAGTCACTCAGATCCTTCTGTTTGCTCATTTTTCCTGCTTCCAAAACATCACCACTGAGAACTGACAGTTTACTTAAAGCCTAATATATCCCGCACCTTCCCATGTGACACTGTAAAGAGATAACCAATGTTATTCACTTCACCTGTTAGTGCTTTTAATGTTCTGGCTGATAGGTGTATATATTAAAACAATTAATTCAACAAGAAGTTTATTGGTAGAACAACAAGACAAGACAGCTAGTTCAACAGAAACAGATTTTTAATTAAAAATGAATGATTTTATTCCTCTTGATGTTTGCTTCCAGGACAGCATATGCTCATTTATCTCTTAGTTTAACATGAAATGTCAGACAGAATTCCTCCTACCATAAGTGATAACTTTATAAAATACTAATTTTAAGTAAAAAATATACCCATAAACTATATAAGCTCATACATTTTCAGTAAATGTATAGGCATCATTTTGATTAAATTACATATTTTTCATTTCATTAACTTTGGAAATTCTTAACATAATTACACAGCAAAATATTACTTATTTAAATCCATAGGGCTTTTAAAAGAATAAATAATTTCAATTTAATAGATCATCTCACAGAAGTAAATTCATATCTCACCTCTTTAAATGGTCCAGAAGAAAGAGGAATGTGACGAGATTTGGTTCAGGTAAGGACAGCAGCAAGTTCAGCATACAGCTTTCTTTTGCAACACTGTCAGACAAGGCTGAAAGAAAAACATTTATAACATATGTGAATGCAATCCACTATTGAGCTTAAGAACCTTAATACACTTTTTATGTACAAGAAAGCCTTCACCCTTTCTTGTTGTTCTTCATATTTCAATGTGAGTCCAATTAAAAAAAAAAAAAAAAAAATCACTGTTAAATTTGGATATTCTACCATCAATCAGTACTTAAAAAACCTAAAAGGTAATGTCAACATGATAAGCAACGATTTTGTATTAAACATGAAAAGCAACGATGAGTATTAAGTATAAACTATAGGGTGGACCTGTGATCTTGCTGTATTCTGCAAAAAAACAAACTGCCATACATAGTGGAGAACACACACTCACTGAAATCCCACCAGTATATGCTGGGATAGAACTCTTTGCAGTAATGCATTACACTTTTCTCTCAGTGTAAAATGTTTACACTGCCCCACAAAACAGACAACATCCTACATTATAAGGAAGACGGCATCCGACTAAAAGCAGCTACATTATAATAACATTTACATAAAACCCCATTGGTTGTTTTTCAACTGGATATGATTGCTTTTATAGTCACGGTATTTATAAACCATACAGTATATACAGTAGCATATAAAAACTAGCATTATTTATTACGGGCAGGAGCCCAGGGTTTGAGTCCTCCCAGAGTCTGTGAGGGATTCCTCTGTTGAACTCCTCCCCCCCAAACAGAACCAACCCCACTGTCCCTGCAATGGGCTGACACCTTCTCTATGGTTTGTTCATGCTTTGTGCCCTGTACTAATAGGGATAGCCTTCAGCCCAACAGCAACCCTGGTCTAGATTTGAGTGGGTTAGCAAGTAACAATAATGCAACCACCAGAATGATTCATGAATACCATTTCTACAGCTACGCCATGCTCCGTCCACCACAGGCATGTCCACTACTAATCTTCTATAATAAAGTTCTTCATCTCAAAATGTATACTTTTTTTAAAAATAAAGGCTCCAGCCCCCCCATGTGTTTCTGGTCTGGATTACGCGAGTTTAGACAGTACTTATTAATTTAAAAAAAAAATATTAAAAAATCGGCCCATATGCCATGGAATGCCACTTACCAATGCCTCCAGCAAAGTTAGGGTATAGCTCATCAGTAAAGAGCGGTTCAGGCAGCTCACGGAAGTACAGCTTTAGAGTTCCTGCAATGGCATTCACATCCATCTCGCTCATCATCACCGATACATCTTTGTTATCTGACAGAAAAGCAAACATCTTTTAAAACATACAGTACTTAATAAGGAAACGATATTTGGCCTTCAGGTTTGTTTGTCTAGTCGTGTACAAGTGTCGTTACTCTCCCAGGAACTGTGTGATAACACAAATGAACACACGTAAAAAGGAATGTAAAGCCCTAGGACCTACAATTTCTGTTCTGTTCATAACAGCAAACACTTACTGACGTCAAATGCGGATTTTAATGCTTGGATGTCAGTTGCCACTCCAGATACCCGGTAGATCCCCACTTCCTCCATTCCTCTTCTCTCAATCTCTTCTATGCATTGTCGCACAATGTAAGGAATCTTGGACCTCTCTCTCCTGAGAAAACATGAAACGTTTTCAAAGCAAGGCATACTTGTTGAGTGATGCATGTTAATGACATTCATTCAAAGTTGTTTTATTTCCACATTGTGGTAATAAAACAATCTGACTTTCACAGTGGCAATGTTATTGCTGAAAAGATATCTATGCCATTTTTGTTTTACCTGTTCCCCCCCAGTACAGTTTAAGTGGCAAGGTAGGAAATGACCAGCCACAAGCACACGATACACAACCATAAAAAGATACCAATTTCATTCCATCAGCCATTTTTATCTGCAATTATCACCATGTGTGATTACTGTTTACTTCAAATATTGCACTTCCTTTTTTATTATTGTAATTCACTTTATTGTATGCTACTTTTATTAAAACAGTTTGATAAACAATATAAAGTCAACATCATTTTATTTTCTGTACATGATGGAGAATATGATTCTCATTTGCTGTTAGTGAGTGCATTTATTTTCTGTCCTCCATTACTATACATGCTTGTGCCAGTGTTTGGCAATGCTACCACGACAGAATCCAGAGCATTTCTGGATATATTACAGAGATAAGACTAAGTAATTCAGGCAGAGAACAGAGGCCAGTGATCCTGGTGGGACCAGATAATGAAAGAACGTCCCAATAAAATGACAGACCCCAGTGAACATGGACTTAGGGACATAATGACAAAATACACACAGATGAGATTTTACTGAAACCATTAGATCTGTTGAAATTAGCGCAGTACACCATGTGGGTTGTGTGGAAGATGTTGTTTGCAGGAATAACTTCAGAAAGAATTGGGGAGGCCATGAGGGAAAAAAAAAAACAGAACTTAATTTCTATAGTGTGGTCCAGATCTAATTATGCAATTTTCATTACGCTATAACTTAAGTTTATTACATAGAAAATCACCCGAAAAATCCCAGACCATAGAGAAGTGTGCGAACTGACGACATCAAGAATTGTCTTTGCGCCGAACTGGAATCGTCCCCGCATAAATCAAAGTCATCCAGACGATCTGGATCTGCATAATTAGATCTGGACCACCCTGTATTGTCAAGAGATATGTGGTTCTCTTTAAGGATTACAAAGTAAATCCTCAGATCAGAGACAGTAGTAGATTTCCCTTGCCAAGGTGCCTTTCAATATCTGACATTGCATATTCGCTGTAAATGACTGCATTTGGGCTTCAGTCCGTCAAGGAGCAACTAGATTTCTACAGAAAGATGATGTGGACAATGGTGAAATGAGTACAACAAGCTTGAACGGTACCCTCTTAGAATGTTGGGCATCAATGCCGATACCTGCTGTGGCAGGTTTACTGTATTTATAGGCAATGTGATCCTCTCCACAATATATGGCCTACTTGAAACCATCCTTCAAAGGGACAATACCTAAACAGTGTTGTTAGCATTCCCTCCGCTCCCATGTTCTCTCCACATCCTTCAAGTAACACTGCTGCTCTTAAGGAGCAGTTGTTTAATTCTTGACTTGATATGCCATAAGACTCGAAACACTGTGCTTTTACTCAGTAATAAGTTCCCTAATCACTTATAACCTCATTCTTGTTCTGGTTTTAGAATAACGTCATAGTCATTTAAAACCTTATTTGCTATGCTGTATGCACTTGACCAGTAAATCTTGGGGCAACTGTTTTACCTCACTGGGCACACAATGTATGTGCATTTCTCTGATCCAAGGTATGTTGTTTAACAGAACAATGAAAACAGGACCTATCATGGGCAGCTTGTAAATTCCACCACAGCTTCTGAAAAGTGAGCCTCTATGTTTATAATTTGATACTAACCCTCACCTATTCTGTTTCTCTTCTCGGTACTCAAATGTGGCACTTGGTGCCATGGCCCACCTGCCAAGTTGTTGTGTGCTTATGGTAAAGTCATCCCTGATGGAGAATTGCTGGAATCATGGGTAAGAGAGGTCCTTTCATCGGACTGGCTGGCCCAGCACTGTTTCAGCTGTGGAATGGCCAAATGGGGAAGGCAGCTTGATGGATGAGGTCTCCAGGACTATAAACAAATCCAAATCATATTATGTAATGTCATCCACTGTTAAATTCTGCTACGTACTTCTAAACATTTTTATTTTTATACTGTATTGAGGATTTGTTCTGTTCTGTATATTGTATTGTATTGTATTGACCCCCTTCTTTTTGACACCCACTGCACGCCCAACCTACCTGGAAAGGGGTTTCTCCTTTAACTGCCTTTCCCGAGGTTTCTTCCATTTTTTCCCTACTGGGGTTTTTTTTGGGAGTTGTTCCTTGTCTTCTTAGAGAATCAAGGCTGGGGGCATGTCAAGAGGCAGGGTTTGTTAAAGCCCATTGCGGCACTCCTTGTGTGATTTTGGGCTTTACAAAAATAAATTGTATTGTATTGTATTGTATGTTGAATACAGCCTTCCTTGATGAGGCACATCTGTGCTATTACCTGTGAAGACATTGGTATTAATTGTACAGTCATGAGAGTTTTAATATTCCAAAGATGATATACTGAAGGAGAAAAAGGGCTGCAAGTTGAACGCAGGAAAAATCCAGGAGATGGCTGGAGTTCAAGTTCCACTGAGACCAAGGAAACCACGTCTGCTGCCATCAGGAAAAATTGGTTTGGGGCTACTGAGGATTTCAGTAAATAAATTTCTCCAGATTTTCTGCAGAAAGTCACATATTAGCTTCAGAGTTGATTAACTCTTTGAGGGCTGAATGTTTTCTGAATAGTACACAAAGCAATGGTTTTATACAGAAATAAACATGAAACATCACCAGGAATGCATGCCAGGCTGGTTGCCAATCTGTCTTCACGTTGTGGTTAACAGGTGCGGCAGCAGCAGTCGCGGTGCATTTCAATCTGGTTTGTACCTCTTGTCATTGTAAGTGGCAGTCCTTTCACAGAAATTTTGCTATAGGTGCATCAAACACACAAACCTGTTCAGCACCTCCAAGGGACCAATCAACTGAAGCTGGTACTTCACATTCGTTTTCGATCACTTGTATCAAAATTGGAGTCCAATTCGGCAATTATATGCAAAATGTCATCCACGGAGTATTGTGCTTTACGCATTTGCTTCCATCTCTCGCTAGCTGCCATTTATGTCACTGTTTTCTCCTGGCTATGCAGGGAATCTCGGTCAAACCAATGAATCTAACTTTCCTTCTAGCAAAGAAAGTCCAACTAAAACATAACAGCAGGCTTTGTCATCATTTACAGTTGATTACCACCGTCAACCCCTCTTTTAACCAAAGTCAACATCCAGCCTGAAAGAGTTAATAATGCCCTGCCGTGGGTTTGTGTGTGTGTGTGTCTAGGGTTGGTTTCTGCCTTGTATCCAATGATGATAGGGTGGGCAATGGCTCCCCATGACCCTGAACTGGACAATAAGGTTACAAACCTGATGGAAGGATTACCAAATGTCATCAAGTGTGGTGTGCATTGCTATCCCGTCTCTATAATTTAGACTTATTCATCTCAGCTTTCTTAGAGCAGAATTATCAGTGAGTGGTCTGTAATAAAAGCCTGAACACAGATGCAGGTGTTTTCAGTCATAACCCAGTTGAGCCTGTAATTTTTTTTTTTTTTTGGTACAGATTACGCAGTCAAGTTAAGTTGTGTTTGACAAACATAAATATTACTCTTCTGGGTGGGAACTGCAATTACACAAAGTTGAATGTTTGGTTTACTGAGATCTCAGCAGTTGACTAGTATAGCAAACAATATCCAGAAACAAAGCACCCACAGTATTTCTATTTTTATTTTTAATATCCTTCCACCTTTTCCTGTTTTCCTTTGTGGTTTAACAAGATTTTCCTTCATTTTAAACCACTGGATTAATTTTAAGACTTTCTAAAAATGTTAATAATATACTGGATATCCAAAACATAATTACTTTTGGTATCAGAAACTTGGTATTTTTGAATATCTTGTAATATTTTATGGTGGATATACTAAAAAAAACAAAACATTAAGACTCAAGTAAGCATGGTTTGGTACTGCACTGGCCTCATACTGTACTAGCAGTAAGATGAATTCTCATCTCAGCATTAATCTATTAATAGTTTATTTATATATATATCTATATATATATAAATATATATATATATATATATATATATATATTCCCATAAACATAACCTTTTAAATTTTACTGAGTACGTTTACACATATCATTTTGACATCAGATTTAAAACAGGGAACTTTTATATTTTATTTATAGTGCCTATTTTGGGCAGTCTTGTGGTGCAGTGATCACAGCAGATACTTCACTGCTCTGGGGTCCTTAACCTCACCTTCCTAGACAGACAACTACCACTTCAAATACCACACTCTTTCCCGTATTCCAGGTGTTCTCCAAGTAATTACTTATCAAATCCAAAACACACATGCAACAAAGGGTACATGAGTTGTCGAAATGGGCTGTTTATACTCGAACAAAGGAGACAGTGTGGAGACCCAATTCAGGTATTCAAAATCCTCAAAGGCACTGATAAAGTAGATCCAGCAACATGAGGATGAATCACATACTTGAGGACATCAGTGGAAATTAAGGGGATGTGCATTTGAAACTGAATCCAGGAAGCATTTCTTTATGCAAAGAGTTTTGGGACTCATGAACTAACTACTGAGACCTGGAGTTGAAGCAAAAACTTTAACAATCTTTAAGAAGAAACTGGATAAGACATTGGGACAGCTTAGATATTAGGTAAACAAACTAGCTTGATGAACTGAATAGTTTCCTGTCGTTTGTAAAAATTTCTTATGTTCTACTTACTTTGTTACAACTCCAATTTTAACACCAAAGACTCCAGTTTGTTTTCTTGATGGCATTCTCTTAAGACTAAGCTCCCGGCTGGTGAACTTCATAGAGAGTTTGATTTCAATCTGTGAATTGAAAACATGAATATCATTAAAGCGGCTCAATAAATTCTTCTCCTCACATAAATACTGGATTTGTACTTTTCTCAACCCACCAGGCAGCAAAACAAAAATAAATGAACAACAAGAAGCAAAAATAAAGTAATGCAGATATTTCCAGTATGGTGGAAACAGAAGAAGCTAAATTGAGAAAATATTACTTCTGCATAACAGTGGCACTTCACTTTTTAATTATTAGTAGTTTATTATAATTGTGAATCAATTGGCAGCATTCAGAAAGAAAAAACAAGAGTTTGCCATATCGCTAGGAATTTAATTTTGCCTCAAAAAGAAGGTCCCAAGATTGCTTTCTTGGTTTTTGACATCTTTCTGATTTTCTGTTCTTGTGTAGTTCTAATTCTTTTTACTGTATTTACATTATACATTAGTATGATATGGAAGAATTTTTTAACCACATAAAAGCACATTATTACAAAGCTATCTTCCTCATCTACAGAGTTGTTCTAAGAAAAAGCAGGACATTCCACTCACCCCATTCATTGATATCAAAGTCCTCTGCCAATCTTTGTCTTGTAAAGACTGTGGGTCCAGCTGCATTAAAACAAAAGAAATTTACAATATTGTCATTTATATGGGACACCCATTTGTTAATTTATAGCAAATACTGTCTCTCTCTCAAATATAGACTTCTCAAGTTTAGCTATCTTTAGAAATTACTGTTTCCATAACCACCAAATTAAACGATTCAAAGTTCCTGTATCTGAAGTTTTTAGCCAGACACTTGCTTAATTTCTACTTTGTGCTATTTTACAAAGTGGCCAACCAGCAACGTACTACACAAATGAGAATAATAAGCTTGTCTTGAAAAGTATTTTCTGATTATGAGGGTAAATAAAAAACTAAAGGCAATTTGAAAATTCAGCAGTAACCGCAACAGATATAAGCTAACACAATACAATACACTCACGAAGGCTCATGGGTAGTTTGAATACACACAGAGCAATGCTCTACCCCTTAGTCTAATACAAATGCACATGGTCGCTCCAGTGCAGGATTGCATCATTGTTGTACAACGCCCCCATCGTGAGATAACTTTGGGTAGAAGGAGTGAAACGTGATGAAATTCACCCAAGGATGTTGGCTTGTGCAGATCGGTAAGCTTTTTGGGTAGCCATCTTGCACAAACTTTACATACCCCAACTCATCCAGCATTATGGCATGTGAAGAACCATTGCTGATATCCTAATGTGCAGCAACAGCTGACAGTATAATCTATCAGCCTTCTCTGATGAAGGCATCCGTCATATCGATGTGGGATTGTGTGCACAAGTCTTCATTTTATTTTTGTTTGTCGATTAAAAACAAGAAGTCCTTCTGTTTGAACGACTGCTCTAGGCCCCCTAAAGACAAACTATTTTGAAGACTGGAAAAGCCATAATGATAGGCAGCTGCACACAGCCCAGATAAATGACACTGGGAAACCTGCCAAACTGCGAATGACGGTCTGCTCTGCCACACCCCAGCCTGGCAGGCTCTGGGTGTCAGACCATAAAGGGCTCACCAAATTTAAAAGCACACAAACTAAAAGCCAGTTCCATTAATCAAGGGAGTTTTTTTTTTTTTTAATTTATTTTGGGTGTCATAGTACTATTTGTTGATTATCCATCCTGTTAAAAAGAATCTTAATATGCTGTCTAATACAATTAAATACAATGGCAAGATTGCTACAAGATTTATTATTATGATGCACCAATTATATGCTATTTTTATTTATTTTTTTGTCTGCATACATACAAATTAAAAAGCTAGACCTTTTCAGATCTAATAGGCTTCTAAATAGGAGCCGTAAGCCAAGCACTGCAAGTTTCATTCCCGCTGCTGTCTCATTCATATTTAAGCACTTTAATCATCTCCAATTACAGCCGGCAGCACTGGAGCTGAGGCACCGTCCTGTCCTCTCATTAAGACTCAATGCATGTGAAAGCCTCGGCCCCCCTTTCTTCTGTCTCCAGGTCACGTGGCAAAACAAAGCAGGAGATTTTGCCAGCTTCATTGTTATTCATAGGCTTTCCTGTTTCTATGCAGTTTTTTATCCTTTCTGCTTTCTATTTTGCAAGAAGTCAGCACAATGGAGGCACCCTCACATCTGAACGCAACACCCGTGGGTAACACCAATAGCAGAGCGCGCTCTTTAATGAGCCGTCTGGTAGTCATGGGTGATGCGTCGCCTGAAAACTCCGCCTGCCTGCATGGATTTCACTGGCAAGCAGAAAGGGATTTTTTTTGTTTTATTGGTTACAATGCTTATGAACCTGGCTAGATACTCAATACATAGTAATTCACCTGGAAAATCCTCTACACGTTTAACATTTTGTTGTTTAATAACAAAGCTAAGCCTATTGTCTGCATGGCTCCAGTGTCACAAAAAATGCCATTTGTCTTTGTTAGTAGGACAAAAACGCCTTGTGAATGGCAAAGAGGTTGACCGACAGATGATTAATACTTCCCATATGAACTAATTAACACAGAGGCTATGAGCTATGGTCAGCTGGAATGGTTTTATCTTCTTTCTGAAGGTAGTCATAGAAACTGCCACTTGGCTTATCTCTCCATACCTCACCTTTAAACCCATATGTCCACGTCAGCTCCCCAAAGCCGGGGTTATTCATTCTATTTTAAGATAGTTATTTATGTGAACGGCGGGGTTGTGTTGACATATAATATCAAACATTCACATTTTAAGCTATGACTACAGATGTTCATACTTGCACTAGGTTAAAATATTAGAAATAAGAAACTGTGGCATTAAGTGTGTTTAAATGCACACACATAAACAGGTTAAGGTTGAAACCTGATTTCTTAAACATTTGCATCTGCATGGGCAAGTAATCTTCCAAAGTTCTCCTTTGTCAAAATGCTCCAACGTCATTAAACTACGCCAAAAAAATCTGTGAATCTGAAAATAAGCAAGATGCATATGATCATTTTCTTGTGTTTTATAAAAATGCTTAGTCAAACTGACACTTTATTTATAGGTCTGTTTTTGGATTGTATTCAGCATACTCTTTTTCAGCTTGGCTGTGTGACATAATGCTGGAATAACAACAACGTAGGTATTTTAACTTCAATAAGGTAACATATGCGTTAGGTTACTTGTTACTTTAAAACGTAATCAGACTACATAATGCATGTTTACTTTTAAAATGTTACTCTTCCACTCCTATGATTGTGTTGCGGAGCTTAGCACTGTACGTTCAGCTCATCAACAACAATTCAGTAATTTCTGAAATTTTCAGACAGATTATTTCAGGCAGGAGAAGGAATATTACGATTGCCTGAGCATTTTGCCACAGGAAATGTATTTTGTCGACAATTCTACCCATTGCTATTGAAAGTGTGTGAAGAAAATACATGTGTAACAATAACCCAGTTAAGGGTTTACATGGCCACATAATTGGGTAATTTGCGGTGAAATCTACCTGTGTTAACTTGGTTATGAGGCCAATAACCTGTGTAAGAGGCATTTCCCAGTTACATAAGACTCATAATGTTTTACTAAATGATAAGTGCATAATCTATGGGAGGTTCCTATAACCCCCATCAGTTGAAATGAATTGGTATATTCCAGCTATTTCTAACTTCTCTGACTAAACATTATTCTCAGTTAGTGAACAGCCTTGCCATGTGTAAGGTGTAGAGGGCACATGGTTTTAAACCGTACCTTTCGTGCATGTTTTGTGTACTAAGAAACATGTAAGACAAAGCACTTAATTGAAAGTGCTGCGCTGTACATTTAAACTTAAGAATCTTTAAGTATAGAAACAACTAAAGTTTTACAAGAAAAGCTAAGTTTAGAGAAGATACATTTTTGCTTTTTTTGCCTTTTTTATTCTACGTGTGTAACAACTTTTTCCTTTATTCTTGTGTGGATAGCTTGCTTAGAATTTTCAATAAATATTTTAAAACAAACTTTTGGACTGAGAGATTTTTTTCGCCACGCGTTTTTCCCGCGCTTGATCTCGCCTGCGGCTACAACCGGAATTCTCTAATCAAAATAAGGCATTTCAAGAACTGGGTTTCTATAAATAACTGGGTGATTAATGCGCATTGTTTACTCAAGTAGCTTAATAACTGCCAGACTACACTAAATGTACTGCTACAAATATTTTTTTTTTTTTTTTTTTCTTTTTAGTCTGAGAATTCTGTTTATAAGCATTCATGACAGTAACATGCCTCAGAGAAGATGTTAATTTGAATGAGTTTGACATGTTTAAATAATGTAATCACTTAAAGAATAGACTTGTCATAAAGCTTTTATTTTTGGGCAACTAGAAAAGAGGAAAAATAATTAAAGCCAAATATTTGGTGGATAAGAGCTGCCAAAACCGAGAATTTGAAAACCACAATGAGAAGTCATGAGTAACCAACTACAGGATGCTGTAACGAGAGTTCTAAGCGGCTAACGATGGAGTGGTGGTGATCCAATTTGAGTAAAATTTAGGGGATGGAGAAGAAAAATAATCAGTAAAGCTGTCTAATTTTGCATTCTTCAAAGGAGTTGTAATTTCTGGAATACAAGCATTCGCAGCTCTGGATTACATGTCATTGGACAAGAAGTCTTTGTTTTTTGTTGCCAATGTCTCTCTTTAACGTTGTAACATGACAATTAAATGTTCTTTCTGTAAATGTTCATTCAGTAAATTACTGCACAGTACGTATCTACATTCGAAGTACAAAATTCATCTGCTCCCTTTGAGAAACTTTATATTTTGATGCGTCACACAAAAAAATATTTTTTACAGTTCCCTTTCAATCAGCACAACATCATAAAGAGGTGAGGTCATCACATAGCACCTCTGTTGTGTTAAGGTCTGGGCTCATAGTAGGTCACTCCAAAAAGCGGATGTTTTTATTTTAACCCATGCTGTAGTAAATTAACTTCAATGTTAAGGGTCTTTGTCCTGCTGCATCATGGAACTTCTGTTGAGCTTCAAAGCTATACTGACATTATTCTGTAGGACATTTTGATAAACATGGAAATCTATTTTCCGCTCAATGATGGCTCTTCATCTTTGAGATGATGTTTTCATGTAAGTACGTGTCACCCTTTAAATGCCATAGGTACTGCTTTGTTTTCTTCCCAAACAATACAACCTTAGTTTCATCAGTCCGCAAACTATTTTCCCAATAGCATTGTGAATTGTACAGCTGGTCTCTGCTGGGAGTTTTTTTTTTTTTTTTTTTTGGGAGAGCAGCAGCTTCCTCCTTGGTGTCCTGCCATGGATACTATGCCTGCTCAATGCTTTGTGTAGAGCAACTCATGAAGACAGTTGTCAACCTGTTCCAATGATTGCTTCAAGATTTCAACTGGCTGTTACTCTAGAGTTCACTGTACTTCACTGAGCATTCTGCATTGTGCCCGTTGAGTCATCTTGGCTGGACAGCAGCCACAGTACTAAACATTGTCTCCACTTAAAAACTGTGGACTGATGAAATGGCTTTGTGATCATATGAAATGGAACCATTCTTTTGGAAAGTAATTAATCATACACATCAGATGACAATGCTTTCCTCTGCATCTTCAGTAAAGTGTACAAGATGAAGCAGCAAAGATGACACAAATACTGTCCTACCTGAATTTGACCTTTACCAATAATCCGATCGGTGCTCTCTCCATCCTCTTTGTTGAGCTTGGTTTTATTGTAACATTTCTCATAACAGAGTAATCGCAGTGTCTGGGAGCCTTCCAGTTCAATCTCAAACTCCTAGTCAAAGGCATCAAAAAAAAATTGATCTACACATCCAGGCTCAAAAGCCATTTTAAGCTAACAAGTGAAGTAACATTAATAAACATTTTTATAAGTCTGAACACAGCAGCTCTTTAAGTGTCTGAGCAGCACACACCTGAGATATTATTACAGATAAGAAATTAACTTTAAAAATCCTTCCTTCGCTGCAGAGCCTTAATATTGTGGCAATCTGGTCATCATTATAATTTAGTAAAAAGCACCAATCTAAATCAAGCAATCAGTCTTTACTTTATATAAAACTTTCCAAGGCACACGCAATCAAAAGCTACTTTATGCAACACGTAACAACAACAATCCCACCAGAGGACCCTCATTCTCAAAATAACCTTTTCACTTTTACCAACAACTTACCTCATTCCAGTTTGGCTCTGTTGTATCTCTATAGACCCGCGTCTTGGCTTTGTTCACAAAATAACCAAATGAGTCCACTTCAAGTGTACAGTAAAGGTCTGTAAACAAAGACAACACACATTAAGTCCTACTACAAGACAAACAATGATGGAAAAAAAAAAACAAAACAGAGAAGCAAGAACATTGAGAAAACAATTAGCAAGCGCTCTTAAGAATTTTTATTGAAATCATGCTTGCCACACACACACTCACTCACACTCATAAAAAGTGTATATCCACCGGAATTCTCTAACCAAAATACGGCATTGTAATTGACATATTTTGTGGACAACTCTACCTTTTGCTATTGAAAGCTTGTTTGAAGAAAATACATGTGCAGACAGGCAGAGTGCAACGGACAGACTAAAAAAATCCTTAACAGTAACCTGGTTAAGGGTTTACATGGCCACATAATTGGGTAATTTGCGGTGAAATCTACCTGTGTTAACATAGTTAAGAGCCCAATAACCTGAATTCTCTAACCAAAATAAGGCATTTCAGGAACTGAGTTTCTGTAAATAAACAGGTTATTGATGTGCATGTAAATATGCCTATTGTTGATTCGACTAGCTTAATAATTGCCAGACTACACTAATTTTCCACTTCAAAAAAGTTTTTTTTGTTCTAACTTTTCAGGTGGGGAATTCTGTTTATAAGCTTTCATGACTCTAAGATGAATACATGCCTCAGAGAAGATGTTAAATCTGAGTGTGTTTGACATGTTTAAATTAATGTAAATACTTAAAGAATAGGCTAGTCATAAAGCTTTTATTTTTGGGGAACTAGATAAACGGAAAAATAAATAAAGTGAAATATTTGGTGGATGATAGTTGCCAAAACCGAGAATTTGAAAACCACGATGAAAGCCGTGAGTAACCAAACACAGACTAGTTATAAAGCTTTTATTTTTTAGAAAATGTTTATATTTTTTTGTTCTTTATTTCGCCTTATACAATTTCTCATATTAGGAATTTATTAGTTTTCTCATACCCCTTGGGGTCAGAGCACAGGGTCAGCTATTGTACAGCACCCCTGGAGCAATTGAAGGTTAAGGGCCTTGCTCAAGGGCCCAGCAGAGTAGGATCTCTTTTGGAAGTAACAGGGATTTGATCCGGCAGCCTTCAGGATACCAGTGCAGATCCTTAGCCTCACAGCTGGTTAAATATTGTCAATTTTGATTAAACGCAGTATTTAATGACAATTTCAACAGCACAATGAATTAAAATTAGGCAGGTAACACATTATAATAAGAACATTTGGTGGCATGTACAGTACAATACTGCCAGATAAATGGCTTGAAGCCAGAGCCTATTTTCAAGTCTGTTTACTCAACTGAAGATGACAGCAAAACCATTATTCTTAAAGAATACTTACTTAAGCTCTGTTTCAACCCACAAGCAGAATGAACAATGACACTCAAAAACCCATAGAGTCCAGGAGATTCATCATCTGCAGAAATAAAAGAGCAAGAGTTTCTCCAATATGTCTATATTACTGAAAACCATGACAGTATTTATTCTATTCTATCATGCCCTGAATAATGTAATAAGACCAGGGAAGGGCTCGTCAGAATGGTGTGTCTAAGGTTTGTAAAGAAAAAACCTAAGGGCGCGCTTGACCAGAAGATCACTAGGGGGTTTCATGCATATAACCCAGCTGTGTAATAAAGGAAAAAAGGCAAGAGAGCTCATGGATCAGAGGTTCAGGCTGGCCTAGCGGTTTTAAAGCTTCAGTAATTTCAAAGTACAATCTCAGACCCTGCAAGCAACTCTTGAATAAAATGGATAATACACTCAATTGGGGTCAGAGCGACCCGCATCACAAAACATTTGAATTTTGAGGCTGGAGACAATGGCTATAAGACGTTAAGCATGGCAACGCACCACAAGGAAGAGAAACTTTCAGCATACAAAGTACAGGATTGACGAGCGGGTGCATGATTTCTGTTCAATTTGGAGGGGAGATAATTGGGAGCAAGCGGTCACACAGGCAAAAGGCCCCTTTGAAACATATCACGAAAATTAGCAGCGCATGTGCAGGAACCTGAATTTGCAGCGTCTCTCAGGGTTGGAGTTTGTTCCAGACACTGCTGTTGATTGTTCCTTTAAGGTACTTTTTGATTATCTGTGGTAATGCTAACGACATAAAGATGCACTGACAAATGCCACAGTAGGTAACACACAAAAGTCATGCTGAGAACTGGAAAAAGATTAAAAAAAAAAAACATTCGTGAGCCCGCAGAAAATCACTTTATAGGACTGTCCTTACCTTCCTTGTTTATGGTCAGTGGGATACTATGGACCGTCTGAAGCTTCACACAGGAGTTGGTTAACATCTGAAGCTCCACAGATGTCAATGAGAAGCTTTTAAAACCTGCAAGCCAGCAATGATAAAAATCAATGAGATGCAGTACAACCTTCTATCCATAACGACCTTTATTAAAGTGAACTTTTATGGAATTGCTCAGAAATTAATCACACAAGAAGATAGGCCATAAACCATATGAATGAACAGGCTGACCAAGACATGCCATGTAGACCTATGATGCCTTCTAATAATCAGAAATGACTTTTTCTGTCTGTTTCACCTGGTCATTGTATATTGCATTGTATATTGTCTGTGTGTCTGTCTGGTTGCGATGTCTCTGTCATACCAAGAGTTGGTACAATGCAAACAATTTTTTGTAATAAAATGCATTGTATGTTATTTCAAAAGATGGCACATCACAAACATTAACATTGCTTTTAGGAATCCCATACCAAATGGTATATAACCTTGACATACGCATTGCAAGGCACACTGAGAACATTAACACCGAGGTTTGTGTTGATTAATTAGATTTCAACCCGTCTTTGAAGGGTAGCACAGCTAGAAAGAGATTTTAAAAACTGTAGGGCTTCAAAATATTAAGACTCCCTTTTACCGGAATGGTATGCCAATCAGGGAGATAGTTACACACAGTCTCATTACTGCTACACTCAAAAACGCCCCCTTCACTGTAGCTTCTCATATCTCAAGTGCCACCAAGTCTACACTTTGCACTCCATCTCCTCACCGTTGACCTTCAGTGAATGCTTTAGATGGGCAGGACTGGAGAGCTTTGTTAGACAATATCTGGAAATTAAGCCTAAGTTTTTCTAAAGTTCAAATGACACTAATTTTAATTTTGTGGCACATAAAACTTATGAAACTATGGAATGGGTGCACTTCATCCTTTTATATGAAAGCAGTAACCAAAATTCTGGTAAATGTACATCTTCAGATCTAAATCCCCGTTATTTCGTTCGACGGTCCCTGGCACTGTAAATTAAGCTCTTCAAAGATCTCTTTTATATGCTGGCATTGCTTTCCCGTCTTGTAGCTTACAGGGACACATTCTGTTTCTTGCTGGCCAGTTATTTTCAAGCAGATGGGGTCACTTTACAGTGACACGGCCAATAGTTAGAAAGAATTATAACTTGGTTTACAGTCTCAATTGTGAAGCTCCTCGGCCTTACCAACCACAGAAATTAATCATAAATAACAAATATGTGATTTGCTCCAACCTGAACAAACAGAATATACAGGTATATGCAATATGAAAAACTTATAAATTTGTGTTAAATTTAAACTAAAAAGAAAAATGCACCATGCTATGTGCTTCTGTTGTTTTAAATGTGCTCCATAAATAAAATTGATTTGACTTCTCTATGCAGTTATGGTTAAACAAGACATTTAGGCCATATTCAAAAGGACACCAACATTGCACTAATTCAGTGAAAACTTGCTGCTGCTTGGACAGACTGCACACTGACAGTCATGACTGCAGATGTTGTATACTTTGAATACATCTGAATTTGTAATAAAGTAAGCCCAGGTTCTCAGGAGCATATATTCAGCATAGCATTTTAAGCATCCACCTTCCAAAATACTTGCATTTCTTTTGCTGCTCTCGAATGAGTTCCCTCCACTCTGCTCGTTCATAGTCGGAAGAGATCAGGAACATGTAGCTCTGAAATGAATATAGAAAACATGAAGAGTTTAAAAGGGCAGAGCACAGGGGCTCAGGGTAGGTTGTGACACTTTCACATTCACAATCCCAACGCACCTTGCCATTCCGGTTGTGTACTTTGAAAGCCATGTTAGGTGACGTCAACAGCAGCAGTGACTCTTGCTCTGACAGCTTCTTCTTTAGTCTCTCTATCACCTTACTCCCTTTGTTAGCTTTCTGTGGGCAAAGTGGGGATCAATGGGTTAAGAACAATTGTGGGGGAAGCTCAGCTAAAATTTAACAACAAAAATACAAACAAGTACGCTTCTTAAAAAATGATTCTGTTTTTCTGAGGTGTAAACCATGTTGAGAATCTTTAAGAACAGTAAGCTACAGTACAATTGTTCACACGTACGGTATATTTTAAAATTGAGGCAGACTCGTGTCATGCAACTTCCTTTGAGTCACGAAGACAGTCTTACTGAGAGGTAAGACTTTTATTTTGCAAATGCACTAACTCTGTGAGCACAGATTTGGCACCATTGTCTTTTAAGCTGTAACATCTTAGCTATTAGGCCAGACTGCTGGAGAACTGCACTTTTTGTGACTATTATAAAAATAAAGCTTTATACCTTCTCCCTCTGAATCTCACTCTTGATTTGCGATATTTTTATTTTCATGGCATCGATCTCCTCATCTGGTATCTGTGGGATGCTGGGAGAGGAATCCGTTTCATCCACAGTTTGGAAGCTGAGGTCAGCTAAAGGGATGTACCACTTACAGTCGTACTGCTGACTTCTCCTGAAAAAAGACAAGAAGAATTTTAATTCACTGCGGTGGGCTGGCGCCCTGCCCGGGATTTGTTCCTACCTTGCACCCTGTGTTTGCTGGGATTGGCTCCAGCAGACCCCCGTGACCCTGTGTTTGGATATAGCGGGTTGGATAATGGATGGATGGAATTTTAATTCAGATCTAAAGTAACAACACACTGTTCTCATAATGGCACAAATACATGAGGCCAGTTTGCTTTCTATTGTGAAGCTATGTGTGCACAATAACTAAAAAGGCATTACAGCAGGGGTGGGCAAACTTGATCCTTCAGAATTCTATTCCTTTTATTTTGCAACTGCACTAACTCTGTGAGCACAGATTTGAGTTGTTTCATTAAACACAGAATATAGTCACACTGGTCAGGTTCAGGTTCACTTTTTGGTGAATGTGATTATAATGCAGAATGCTTGGACACAGCCGTAGGATTTACTGTCATCGCCTGTTACTTGGCACAAAGTAGAGTCAGCAGTGAGTTGATGGCGCTGCTTGAAAACCTACAAGTAAGTTCTTAATTCTTTACATTTATATAGCGCTATTCTCACAACTCAATGCACTCTCCATGCAGAGAGGACCCGGGAAGTGAACCCACAATCTCCTTACTGCAAAGCAATAGCGTTGTCTATTTGTATATCCGTTGTAGGTCTGCGTGCATGGTCCGCCATTGTACAGTGCCTCCTGGAGCAAATGTAAGGTGAACAACCTTGCTCAGGGGCCCAATGGTGTAGGATCCCTTCTGGTAGTAACAGATATGAACCAGCAACCATCGTGATACCAGCACAGATCCTTAGCCTCGGAGCCAACAATCCACCCATGCACCTTCTCAAATAAAGTGCTCTGACAAACATTCAGAGGATAAGACAAATCCCAAAAAATCCAATTAAGAAAGACTTTAATCATGGGTGTGATTTACGTTTTGTTCCACACATGCCTATCAATCACATTGCAGATTGTAGACAACTGTCATCTTTGGTCTTGCAAATGGTGAGCCCAAACAGTGGCTCCATATGGCTTCTTAGGGCCTTATTAAGGTCAGCCTGATCTGAATCAAAGGGGTGAATTATTATTGGACTTCTGTTTAAGTCATGAACAGTTATTAATAGACTCAATGCATTTCTCCATCTAACCTGAGGCTGCAAGCTTTAGTTGTGACTATTAAGGTAAGAAAGATGGCATAATCACCAAAGAGAGGATCCTTTGTTGGGTAGCAATGTTCACACTTTCTACAATTGGTAAGGAAGATGTTGTTGGGAGTAAAACCATTAACCTGTCATTTGTGAGGTTTGGGCATCTGTTGAAATTTACTCCTGTGAGTTGTCAACAAAGGGTAAGCAGACCCCCAGTGAATATGAAGGAAACCCAAGGCACACAGAGAAGATGTAGTATAATGTTTAATCTAAAATATCGCTTTTGACATTCAAAAAATTCTCCAGGAACAGCTGGGGTCAGGTGTTTGGGATATGGCTCTGTGAGCATCTGGACATCATCCATAACAAGACAAGTGCACATTAAAAAAATAATTCATTTAGTGAAATGAATCCCTGCTTCTGACTGCCAGGTCAGTAGAAATACAACCTAAGAGTTGATGAGGGTTTCATAGACGGAACCTGGCAGTAGACTTCTTATGAAGCCCAGTCTATTTTACAGCTTTTATCTCAGAATTGTTGTTCACCTACTAACACAACATGACTCTTTATGAAGTCAGGGGAACACTTACCCTCCAATTTGTTTTTTCATTTTGGCACAAAGCAGTAGGTCGGTGAACAGGAAGACATGTCGCAGTTTCCGTGCCCCTTCGACCAACTCCACCATGAAACGGTCTTTCAGAAGCTGTCGATGCTAAGCAGAAAAACACAATGGAAAGAAGCTTAAAGCATTTAGAGTTGCATGTTTTGGACACTTGAATGAGATTCACTCAGTCCTGTATAGAAAACACACAAGACTCATCTAAAGAGTTCCAAGATTTAAGTCACAGGGTATAATGAGGAGAAGTCTGGCTAATGACTTCATAAATCATTGTTATGACATAGCTACAGTATATCACATCTAAAGATTTTTTTGATAAAATAAATTAAAAAAAGCACTACAGACTCAGAAACTAGTTTCACCCAGAATAAAATAAAAAATTGTGTGTAAAATCACAAATACTAAACTACAAAACAAACTGATGTCTATTCCTTAAATGCCAATAGAACACAACATTATTAAAATGTTATGGTAATTGCAAAATGAGCCACAAGAGGGTATACTGAATGCTTAAAAGACGTCACACCAGACATAACTGGACGCCACCAGAGGGCACTGCTGAGTTTGCCTGTTTTCATTCTGCCCTATTATTATGGGCTGGGAATTGTTCTGCATAGAAATAAGACTGGAACAAGATAAACAGGAAGACACTGGTTTGTGGTGACTTTATTTTAACCATCCTGCCTAATCCACAATGCCGTACAACACTACGCAGTAAACAACATGATAACAAAGAAGGCAGCATCACTATGTGGGAAAAAGACCCAATTAGCAGAACGAAGATGCATGGTAATCCATGGTGGCCAGGAAGGAACATACACCGAATAAAGAGGCAGCTGGCACTTTATGACACTGCACTGTAGCATTAGAGCCGTCTGCAAGCCAAGACAAGTGAGGATGTGGCAGATTATACTATTACAGATGACGACGGTTGGTCAGTGCAGATGAACATTGGCATTGGCTCCAAGGCTCCTGCCAGATTATAAGCAAGTAGCTTGTTTCAGAAGCAGTGAGTAACAGCAGATGACATCCCCAAGCCATGCTGCGCAAACGGCAGGTAGTTCACAGACTAAAGAATTAGTCAAGCAGAGCCTAGTGCCGCAGCAAAGACAGCTCAAACACAGAGGGCATCAGGGTGCTGCCTTGACCCACTCACAAAAGGATATCAAAGCAACAACTATTCAAATGGTCTTGTGCCGTACATGGTTGAAAATATGTTTTTTTTGAGTGTGTGTTAATTTCATCTTTTACTAGCAGATGTTCAGGCTGTCTGAGACCCAGGCAATAATGTGGAGGCCAATGCCCCTAATATCTTCAGAAAAAATAAGAATAACTTAAGAACTATATGTCTGTGTATTTGTGTGTGTGTGTGTGTGTGTATAAAGATCAACTTCTCAAACCCCAGTGTTTATCCCTGAAAGGAAGCAAAACACTACTGATTTGGCCATTCTCATAAACTAGGCCATGATTTTTACTGTAGTTATTTATTTTTATTTTACATTAAAATGCAAAAATATATTATTAGGTTCTACCAGAAAATGGTGAGAAATATACACTTTGTACAGAAAACTCAAAACATACAATGTGTAAAAAGTCACATTTTATTTAATCCATAGACTGCATAGTGTTGCTCAGTAAACTGCTGCCTTGCAGTTAGGAGATCCGGGTTCGCTTCCCGGGTCCTCCCTGCGTGGAGTTTGCATGTTCTCACCGTGTCTGCGTGGGTTTCCTCTCACAGTCTAAAGACGTGCAGGTTAGGTGGACTGGCAATTCTAAGTTGTCCCTAGTGTGTGCTTGGTGTGTGTGTGTGCCCTGCGGTAGGGTGGTGCCCTGCTTGGGCTTTGTTTCCTGCCTTGCGCCTTTTGTGTTGGCTGGGACTGGCTCCAGCAGACCCTCGTGACCTTGAAGTTAGGATGTAGCGGGTTGGATAATGGATGGATGGATGAATGGAAAATGTTTAGTGAAATGTATCCAAGCAAAAGAACTTGATCAGTTTCACACTCTTATAACCCCTACTCATTCTGAAGGTGAACCGTTTGGCACCTGGCATTTGCTCAAGGCCAAAGCTTTCTGCTGGCAGGTTTTTGTTTGTCACCACCATGTCACATGCTGTTTGTTAAGAGACTGGAATTCCCTGCACACATTACACAGTGCAACATGGTGCATAAAAACCCACATACATCGACCTCCACAATTATTGAACCCCTGGTTAAGAGGTGTTCTTAGGAGGCTTCTGATGAATTCTTTTTTTTCCCAAAAAATATAGGCTCACAACACAAAAAAGAGCAAAATCCATCCTTTAATTGAAGTGCATTTATTCATTGGGGGGAAAAAAAATCTCACAATAAGAAAATTTTTTTTTACATGAAATCATGGGTGCCACAATTATTGGAACCCCTAACAATTCCTATAAAATAAATGTAATTGAAGCATTTTTGTAATTTCTAGTTTAGTGTTTAAAGTTGATCAGAGTAAACTGGAACTTTTAATTAGTAATTAATGACTTCCTGTGTCCCTGGGGTATAAATATGATGTGACACAGAGTGCTATTGCTCTCAGCCACTCATCAACATGGGAAAGACAAGATAACATGCCGTTCAAGTAAGGCAGATGTGTGCTGGCCTTCAAAAGTCAGGTAATGGCTACAAGAAAATAGCTACACGTGTAAACCTGCCTGTATCTACAGTCAGATGAATAATAAAGTGTAAAACAGCAGGAACAGTGACAAACAAGGCTGGACGAGGACCACCACGCACAGTGTGGAGGATGGTAAGAGAAGTCAATGTTAGAGAACTGCACCAAAGAGTGGTATCTTGGGGACACAAAGTCTCCGTGACAACCATAAGATGCTATCCCTATGCCAACAAGCTGCTGGGGAGACATGCAAGGAAAAAGCCTTTTCTCACCTACAATCACAAATGTAAAGTCTGGAGTTTCCTAAGCAGTACTGGGACTTCAAATGGGACCTTGTGCTTTGGTCAGATGAGACTAAAATTGAGCTTTTTGGCAACAAACATTCTAAGGGGGTCTGGCGTGAATCCAAGAATGAGTATGCGGACAAGCACCTCATGCCCACTGTAAAGTATGGTGGAGGATCTGTGATGCTGTGGGGCTGTTTCTCTTCCAAAGGCCCTGGGAACCTTGTTAGGGTGCGTGGCATCATGAACTCCTTGAAATGCCAGGACATTTTAAATCAAATTCTGATGGCCTCTGTCAGAAACCTGAAGATGGGTCGTCATTGGGTCTTCCAGCAGGATAATGACCCTAAACAGATGGCAAAATCTACACAAACATGGCTCAGCAGACACAAAATCAAGCTCCTCCCATGGCCATCTCAGTCCCCAGACCTCAACCTCATTGAAAACCTGTGGGGTGAGCTGAAAAGGAGAACACCCAGGACTCTGGACGATCCAGAAAGATTGTGCAAAGAGGAAAGGTCAAAAATCCCTATCTCTGTATTCTCCAACCTTGTGAAATGTTAGAGGAGAAGACTAAGTGTTGTCTTGTTGGCAAAAGGGGTTGTACGAAATATTAACAGCAGGGGTGCCAATTATTGTGGCACACATGATTTCATGTAAAAAATGTATTTCTTAATGTGGAATGTTTTTCCCAATAAATAAATGAGCTTCAATTAAAGGTTGGATTTTTCTCTTTTTTGTGTTGTAAGCCTTTATTTTTCGGGAAAAAAAAAAGAATTTATTAGAAGCCTAAGAACACTTCTTAACCAGGGGTGCCAATAATTGTGGAGGGCGCTCTATCTACCTTTATGCTGCACTACACTGTCAGACAAATATATTCCAAAGAGTGCAACAATAGCGCTAATGTCTAGGGCTAGTTTTTCCTTTGCAACCATGCTGCTAGTGTAGTTACCAGTCTTTTACAGTCTTTTATTGGAATAAGCAGCTTCTGAAAACGGACTGATGAGTTTGTTAAGTACTGTGCTTCAAGTGACAAGTGCAGTGTCCCCACTTGTTTTAATGTTGCATCAACATCTCCAGCATCCTGGGTTCAGATCCCAGCTTGGTTAACTTGTCTATGCAGAGTTCTCACACACTCCTTGTGTCTGAATTTGTATTTTTCTTAGTACTCTGGTTTTCTACTTCTACTGCAAAGACATGAATTTTAGATCACTTAACTGGAGAAAGTGTGGCCCGCACTGCACTAGCATATTACCAAGGCCTGCTTCCTGCCCTGTGTTGTCAGGATAGGCTGTTGCCCCAGTACACTCAAATTCAAATAAGAGGGATCAATGGGCAGACGGATAAAGAACAATGATTCATCCTGAGAATGCTAGCGGCCAGTGATGCAGAGTTACTTACTGTAGTTCCTTATAACTCTTTAATTGAATGAAGTGGAATCAGTAAACGAAAGGAAAATTAAATTACATTTTTTCACCAAATAAATAATAATTTGTCAAATGTTGAGAAATAAAGTATATCAGTCTTACCAATTTATTTTTATTTTACAGTCAAAAGGTGTCAATTATTATTGCCTTGTGCTTGATGCTGCAGGAATGCAATTCAGCAAGACAGAAACAAGAACATCAGAAAATGAAGCCAACAAATGGGGATTCAGTGCTACTTGTGTGAAAGATGTAAATACAAAGCAGCTCATTAAACAGCAGCCTGTATTGATTTTAAAGTGGATACCCAAAATCTTTTCATCTTGAGTAAACTCTTCAATATTTGATGTGCAATGTAAAAGTACACTGCCACTCTTTAAAGGTGCATGGTGTCATCAACTTCAGAAAATCCAATGTGCCCCTTAACAACATCCTAGAGAAGTGTGTTACACATGATGATTAATAATGAATTAAAGGCACGCTGTCTGAAGTCGGGTCGTTTATTAGAATAAACAATGCATTATGCAGAAGTGTTATCAATTTAAACCCACAGTCCGGCTGCCAGCACTCACTAGGGAATGGCATTTCGCTGTTCGCTGAAAGTAAAAGCGCGTAGCCAATTAAAAAAAAGACAGCCAGACTGGGAGGCTGCTTGCATGTGTGGGTCGGGAAGGCAGCTACCATTGTGCCATGCAATATAAAGTTCATTCTGCTACAACTCAAATATAAATCAAAATATTGCTTGCTAACTGTCCACATCACTCTTTATGTTTTAAAGACATAACAGTCCTGAAAGGAAATCGGCAGGAAAGGGAGAGAAGAGGACCTCTACTGCCTATGGGGTGATCTGCCTTGATTTTGCTTATTTTATTCTTTGGGTTGCCTACTCCAGTGAGAAACCACCCCATGACACATAACCCCTTGAAAACAAACTAAGACCAGCACAAAAAGAGAAGAACTATAGCCAGGGTGGACTCACCTCTCCCTTCTTGACAGTCATGGACTGCCTGCGTGGTGTGATCTCCTCATTGATACTGGAAAGGAAGTTCTGGGAGATACGAAGAGCATCTTGTAGCAGTGGGTAATCAGGATGGCTTGCCGGGGTGTGTTTCAGCAAATCCTGCACAGGATAAGTCAAGAGCTGCAATCAATGTCTTAACCGTAAGCTCAAGCTGTTTATTACATCCACGTAAAGAAGCATGCTGCATTTTAAATTCTGAAATGAAACCGTAGCATGACACAAAGATGTTTTTCTTAAATAAAAATCAGGCAGGGGTACTTGGGAGATTCACAAATGTCTGCCGCCTGAAAAAGGATTCACTTACATGTAGAACAAGTGTGCTGCGGGTGACTCGGTCCACTGGTTTATAAAGGAGTGCTGAAAAAAAAAAAAAAAATTATAATAATAATAATAATAAGACAAGAGGGGCTTGTATGAAGTTTCCACAATAAAAATGTAAAAACAAAGTGGCTAAAAAACACTACTCCAGAGGAGAACACATTTTCAGTTTTATTTCAAGGTATAAAGCATAGACATTTTTAGATTTTGGAAGAAGTCCTTTATAAATGAACTTACACCTCCTACAAAATTTGTTTATATGTTTTACTCTACTAATTTGTTTATATGCTCTGTGTGTCACCTTCTAAAAAGTGCCCAAACTCCAATGGGTCACCACTCACTGAGACGTTATCATCAGTGAAAGCATCACATGAAGGCTATATTCTGACTATTGCAAGAAAGCAAAAAAACTACTGATGTGCGGATAATGAATCTGCAACCTTTAAACAACTTTGGCAAAAATATAATTTATTACCAAAACATTTCTTCTGTGATATGCGAGTCAGAGAATCCATTCATAAATATTTTGCCAATTTATGTTGTAATGGACGGACTGGCTTCTAAATCAAGATGGACTCTGTTCCTTTATGTGGCCTAAAGCCTGTATAAAGGACGGTAAGGAAAGGAATTGTGACATTCCAACATAAAGGGGCCCCGCTGCAGTGGGGTCACTGAGACTGATATCCTAGCAGCAATGGATGGGAGTTCTTCAGTGGGCTGGAAGGCCAACATAATGGACAGACAACATTAATTGATTGGCCTCCTGACTGGATTGGTTAGTCCCTTTGCTACTCAGGATACCAGAAGAAATGTGGCACAGTTGGAGACTGCCTGCCATACATAGGTTATCCCTCCATACACTTGGTGGTAGCATCCCTTGTGGCAAGCCCCTATATGGACCGCCACAGATGTGGAAAAAAAATAAATGAAACAAGGAGTAAAAACAAGGGGTAAAATTAATTTATCTTACAGAAAAGCATGAAGAGACTGCTGAAATGGTTAATTAAACCAACAGAATGTTCCAGGGGATGATTCAAGAAATTGGATGATAACATTTCTCACGTACACAGAAATTTTCACAAAAGAAGGATAAGAACTGAACTTAAGAAATACGAAGATGACCACAAATATAGTGGAATTATACTTTTAGTTTGGGTTATGTACGCTGGTTATACTCTGTTCGGAAAACATCTGACATTTTTTAACCAATCAGAGCAAATGCTCAGCACTCTTATGGAAATTCAGTTGTCAATAATTATAAGCCTCAGTCTTCATTCTGTGAACATTCCATCACACAGTGTATCGCTCTGCATGAAGAGAAATTGAAGACGCAATGAACAAGCTTCCTCCTGCCTGGTTCTTCAGGTTGATTTCATTATTTAAATACTCAGAGATCCCAGTTGAAATTGTTGATTTGATTGTTTAAATACTTAGAGATCAGTTGAAGAGAAGATCACTTTAATATATTTATCTCAGCCCTGTTAGGTTCCATGGGGGCCACCATGGGGAGCTAGTGGGAGTTGAGTTCCACCTGATTTGATGTGCTTCTTGGAAACAATGGTTTAGTCACTGACAGTACTCCCGGGACAGGTTTAAAAGAGCCTTCTACTTTGCCCGAAGAGTTAGAATTGGGAGGTGATGGACAACGCTTGCTGGGAGTTGTGGAGGAGAAAGAAAAGTGCAGAGTGTTACACATGGGCAAAAGGAACATCAATTATAAATAGAGGATGGGAGACACTGTCACACAGGAGGCAGCCACTGAAAAGGATTTATGGTTTATTTTGAAACCTTTTTCTAAGCAATGTACAGAAGAAATTAAAATGGCAAATAAAATGTAAAGTTATGTCTTAAAATCTATTCAATATAAGTCAAGGGAGGTTAATGCACTAATAACAAACCACTGAGGCATGTAGTTGAAACAGAAACCTTGACATATTTGAAGTAGAATCTGGATGATAGCAAACAGGCTTGATGGACCGAATGGTCTCCTCTTGTCAAGGAGGACAAGCAGATGAAGGCTTTTCTGTCCCACTTACTCAGTTTCCTCTTTTATACAGTAGATGTTTTAAGCACAGATGTTACCTTTGGTAGTCTGGCAATGGCCTGTTGTGACAAGTATTTGATTTGGGCAGCACTTATTTTTTTATTATTATCATGATGGGTCTGTCTGTTATCAACTAGCTAACTTATAGATTTTCTTGCGTTCACTTGTCTGTTTCTTGTAGTGTTATGCAATGCAACACACCAGTTATTCACTGTTCTGTTTAGCCTAAAACTGCATCACAAAATCTATTTTAATTTTTTCAAAAATTAAATATTTTTTGGGGAGGAATTTGTGGAAGCCAGTCTAGGTGGCAGAGGGGGTATCCAGTAAGCCAGTGAGCCTATGGAATTAATAATAATAATAATAATATTTTATTTCTCCACCGCCTTACGATGGACTGAAGTGTGCCCAAAACAGAGGCTTCCAGCCAGCTGGTTAGGAAATTCAAATGGCTTTCAGGTTCGTTGGCTCAATGTTTTTTTTAATAACTTACAAAAGTTTTTTTTTTTTTTTTTTTTTTTTAATAAAATGACTTTTACTACTTATGAGTTGCCTACATTTATGCCTAAATGTAAATCACTGGTTGCTTTTTGGTGAGGTGACTTATAAGCAGGCTTATTACTTTGGCTTCACAACAGATGGGCTGAGGTTAATTCAAATAAACTAAGCACTGAAGCAAAAGACACAGAGCCAACATTTTCATTTCTGGTATTTTTGGCAGCTGCATCCACAATTTTTGTTTTACTTTGCATCAAGAAATAGTATTTTAAACAGTGGATGCTGTTTTTAAAGCAGCCAAAAATAAAACAATGTCCTTACCTTCCAGAGAGTTTTTGGCTGCCTGCTCTCTGGAATCCTTTGAACTCCTTACTTTAAGATTCTGAAAAAGAAAATAAAAATAAGGTATTGACCCACATCAAACTAGATATAGTGCTCTCTATATATTATGTAGTGTATTTCTTTATTTATCTCAATACTCATAGTGCCATTCATCTATCTATCATTTATATAATGCATTTCTTTACCTATTACAAAACACATTTCTTATTGCAAATGCTAAAAAAGTGTTACATTTCAACATCACCTCAGATAAATAATTAGTGGTGCAACGGATCAAAAAACTCACGGTTCGGATCGGATCACGGTTTTAAGTCACGGATCGGATCAATTTTCGGATCAGCCAAAAAAAAAAAAAAAAAAAAGACAAGACAAATTTAACTCTCCATTTATTTAGTTAAGTATTTTTGCCCATTAAAAAACATTCAGCTCAAGACTCATTCCACTCAATTATATAAATACAAATTAAGGTGCAATATAGGGCATGATAACTATTTCCTTTAATGTGGACACAATAGAAAACAACTTTAAATGCAATTTAAGGCATCATTGCTTCTTACTTTGAACATGGAGAGAGAAATAAAAACTAGCTTATGTCCACATCATCAAAAAAGAAGAAAGAAAGCAAAGCAGACCTGAGCTTATAATTTAATTTTTTTTTTTCAAAAGCATGAGGATGTCTACATTTTCTGGGGAAAGTGTAGATCTCTTTGCTGTAACTATGTCCCCTGCTTTGGAGAACACCCTCTCGCTAGGCATTGAAGTGCCAGGCACAGCAAGATGGTGTCTTGCCATTGTGGCAAGGTGAGGGTATTTACATTCATTGCTTTTCCATCAAGTCAGTGGATCACCACTGACTGGAATGCCACGTGCTGCCTCATGGGATACCACCTCCTCTTTGATGGTGTCAGCAAAAGCCTTGCTGACCATGTCCTTCTGTGCAAAGGTCTCGCCAAAAAGCTCCACCATTGCCGACTTCTTTTGAGGAGGAGATGTATCTGCTCCTGTTGGTGCTGCATATTGACGCTGCACGGAAAGTTACAGTACTGATTAAAACTTTTTTTTAAATGATGCTGGAGGTTTGTCGAGCTCCTCTGCTTAAACTGCTACTGCTGGCCATGACCACGCGTATGAAGCGGCAAACGGGACAAAAGATGAGCGAAAATGCGCGAGAGAGGGAGAGATAGCGCGTGAGAGAAGTTTAATTGCAGTTCAGTGCGCGAGAGAGAGACAGAATTAGTGCACGAGAGACATGCGCACAATACAGTGGAACTTTTTCTTCTTGGATCTTCAGATCACTTGCGTACCGAACCGTGGACAGGAATCGGTTCGGATCACGGATCAAAAGTGATCCGTTGCACAACTATAAATAATGGAAAGGTAATTATTAAATACAAACAAAACCATGATGTTTTAATATTCAGAATGCCTCCAATCAAATCCAGTAAATGTAGCATGTCTTGCCTGAAATAGTTTTTGACATATTGAGAGAAGACACAAAGACATAGTATTAACACTCATCTAATCAGATACACCCAACGTCCATCCTTATTTTATATACTGCTTGTGTTATCTATATTGGACTAGACCGTGCAGAGAGATTGCAATCGGCTCATAGACCCATCCACACATTAACATGGAGGATACAGAACACAAGACAGATAGGCAGATAGATGTTCTCGTATACATACTAACACCCTTTGTGAGGCTGACTAATCAAGTTATTGTTGTCCAATACTAATTGAAACACAGGTAATCTGTTCATGTCAATATTTGAAAATAGAGACCACACAATCAGCTTATCTCCTCAGTTTGTGGTAGTGGGCAGTCTGTCATTCTCAGTCAAGTTTTAAGGCAATAGAAAAACTGATTGCCCACAGAACACTGTACCCCCAAATGTGCCTAGAAATATTAAACCCCATATTCAATGGCTCATAGGCTGGCCTTTCTATAAGAAGTGCCGGGGGTCAGAATGACCAGACAGTAGTGGACAATTTAGCCAGGACATCAGGATAATCCCTACTCTTTATGATGGATGCCCAGGGATGTTTTCGGACCACAGAGAGTCAGGACCTTGGTTTTACATTTGATTCAGGACACAGAAGCTATATCTAAATCCAAAGCCCATGGTGCCCCAATCTATGCGGCTCCAACTGGCATTAAATCACTGTTTCTCCGAGAAAGGACCACATGCTGCCTTCCCTATCTGAGGGATAACACTGACTCAGATCTTCCTTTCTATGGCTGTGTGTGCCTTCTAGTGGCCAAGAGGTGTTGCCACATCTGCCAATTCATTCTAGCCCTCACTCACTGCAAAGAGAGGATTAACAATTCTCTACAAATGAAGGATAGTCTCGTTACCTGCTCCTAGTGTCCTGGGGAAGCATTGCACCTTTCCCACCTGGCTTCTACTCTGGTTATGTTATGCTGATGCCCCTGCCTACTGCTCTTTCAAAGCATGCACCCCCATGTTGTTACACTCATGTATGCAGGATGGCACTCTCTTTTATTTCTTTCTCTGAAGGCCACCATGAGACATTTCCCTTCTCCATGCCATTCAATTCTAGCGGTTCCCTTTTCCATTATCTTTTCTGCATTTATTTTCTCCTTTGAAAACTATGTTGGTTCAGATTACAATATGTGAAGTTGCCACCTAGCATGCAAAAAGTGCTATAAAGAAAGATTGCTAAAAGGATGAATTTGTCAGAAATATCAATTCTTCATTTTTTGTAGCTTATTTAAACCTGGGTGTGGCTGTCTAAAGTAACAGTAGACTGTTCAGTATAATACCAAAGAAGGCACAGACTCAATTTGGCAGATGTCACCTGTGGATGTAAGTGATAACCCCACTACTGGACAGTGAACACACCCAAAGGGGTGTCCATTTCCATTTTACTCTGTACTGCTTTTCATCTTTTTTGTTTTCTCTATGAGGTTGACAATAAGCTTAATACCTGGACCTGCAGGCAAAGTAGGATTGTGTCACACACTGTCTAGCAGCTGGTGGGCACCAGCTTACAAGAACATACACATCTCTGGCAAACGACCAAGCTTTTACTTTGTGAAACTTTTACACAGATTCAATAATTACATTTTCTAGAGTGCACACCAGTATCCTAAGAAGACCCCACTTTCAACCCACCTGCCTAATTTAAGATGTATTAATTTGTTTATTATAGCCCTATATTCTTCTTCTTCTTCTTTCGGCTGTTCCCGTTAGGGGTCGCCACAGCGGATCATCTTCTTCCATATCTTTCTGTCCTCTGCATCTTGTCCTGTTACACCCATCACCTGCATGTTCTCTCTCACCACATCCACAAACCTTCTCTTAGGCCTTCCTCTTTTCCTCTTCCCTGGCAGCTCTATCCTTAGCACACCTCTCAATATACTCAGCATCTCTCCTCTGCACATGTCCAAACCAACACAATCTCACCTCTCTGACTTTGTCTCCCAACCGTCCCACCTGAGCTGATCCTCTAATGTCCTCATTTCTAATCCTATCCATCCTCGTCACACCCAATGCAAATCTTAACATCTTTAACTCTGCCACCTCCAGCTCTGTCTCCTGTGCCAGCGTCTCCAGCTCATATAACATAGCTGGTCTCACTACCGTCCTGTAGACCTTCTCTTTCACTCCTGCTGATACCCGTCTGTTGTTTATTATAGCCTAATGAATTGTGTAAAAGAAAGCCTGCAACAACAGCATTGTCCAAAACTACAAAGAATGAATGCTACTGTGACAACTGGCTCGAGCACCAAGAGCCAAGCAACTTCTTACCTCAGAGATTTCCGCAAACTGAGTATTGGCCTGACAGCATTTCTCTGCAGTTTCCACAGCAACTTCATAGTTATCCACAAATGCCCGATACACACCGAGCTGGCTTGCCTGGTGAGTGGGAAGAACATCAGAAAAAAAAAATTAGAAGGCAGACATTTCACTTTGTTAAAGGAGACTGAGGGGGTCAGGAAACTATTAGGATGCATAAAAGAAATGTCTCACTATGGAATCTGGTGGGATGTAATAAATTCACATTTCTAACTAATTGTAATCCTAACTCAGCAACACTTCACCCAAGTGTCATGTTTACTCCTATGGCCTTGTCTCATCTCATTTTAATTAATTTATGAAGAATGGTAACCAACATTCTAAATCTTCACAATACAAAACAGCACTTACCACACATGAGGTTCAATTTTGGTGCCCATTCATTGTAAACATACAGTTTACCCAAATCCTTCAAGATGTGCAAATTAGGTTACCCGTGAAGCTGATTTTATACAGTGGCTTTGGAAGAAACGACTACACTCATAGGCAAGAATTAGTCCACTTCTACAACATACTACTAGTGAAGCCTGCCTTTGCAGAGTGAGAGTAGGCTGCACTGATTGAAATGAAATGAAATTGTCATGTCAAACTGCCTTCTTCCTGTAAGTGTGGGTCCCTCTCCCCTTAGGCTAAGCCCACACTACTGGGGTTTCATTTCAAATGCCATTTTTAAACAAAACCAATCTGTCCACACTAGCTTACTTGAATCATTCACAAAAGCATTGCCCTCCACACCCACATAACCTGAAGCACATATGATGTAGATATTTTCCATCACTGTGTATGTACGCAAGAGCCAAAAAAAAAAAAAAAAAAATTCCTTGAAGGGATGGTACTGCTTGCCCGACACAGGATTTATCGCAAAGCTGTAGCGACCTATAAATTATTAACCTTTAGCACATGCATTTAGCACTTAAACTATATAAAATTCAATTTAGATACAAACAGGTAAGCAACATAACAAATGCCATGGAAAAGCATCTCTTCTTATGTCCACTATGTTGGAATATAGTTTTCTTTCCTCAGGAGCAACCTATCAGGGAATGAGAAGTTGAAATGAGCAGAACCCAATCAGGGATGGGCTTCATAATAAACACAAATATGTCAAGAGTGATTTCAAAAAAGTACATTTTTCACTCAGTCTTCGCTGAAGCACCAAGCCGGTGCTTCAAAAGTGTAAAGCTCTAGACAGCTATTTTTTCAAAAGTCTCAATTTTTCTGTAGATGAAAGGCAAAAATTGGACACTGAAGACTTCATTTTTAAACCAAAGCGTAGAATTGTGGATACAGCCTTAGGTAAGTTTAGTTTTTTCCTGGGACGGTGGTCTGCTTCTTGTTATCAGAATGGTGTTCTTTCCTTTACCAAGCAATTTATCCACCACCCCTCCACTAGCCCCTCAAATGGGTACATTTAGAAAGTGCTGATAGTCCATAGTATGGCCAGTATCCATACCACCTGCACTTCAGAAAACGTCATCCACCTGAGGCTAAGCATGTCTGGGCCCAGCCAGTACTTGGATGGGAGACTGACAAGGAAAAAGCTTGGGTTGCTGCTGGAAGAGGTGCTGGTGAGGCCAGCAGGGGATGTTAACCCTGTGGTCTGTGTGTAGATCCTAATGCCCCAGTGCAATGACAGGGACCCTGTGGTGTAAAAATGGCGCCATCCTTCGGATGAGATGTAAAACCGAGGTCCTGACTCTCTGTGGTAATTAAAGATCCCTGGGCGTCCTTTGTAAAGAGTAGGGTGTCCCCAGATGCCCAAGTTAAAATTGCACACCACAGTCTAGTCATTCTTGTCCCCTAATCATCCCGTTTCTAATTGTCTCTCTCTCTCACCTCTTCACCACCTAACAGCTTATGTGTGGTGAGTGTAATAGCGCAAAAAATGGCTACCGTTGCATCATCCAGGTGGATACTACACATTAGTGGAGGCTGAAGTGGCTCCCCATTCGCTGGAGTGGTTTGAATAGTGAGAAAAAGCACAATATAAATGTAAGAAATAGAATTATTATTATTATTATTATTAATAGTAAAATAGATAATACAAAAGAATTTCTCAATAATGTGAAATCATTCAAATTTGTTTCACTAAAACACAGTCTGTAGCCAAGTGGGGCTCACAAGCTTCACAAATCAGTCAATCATTTTTACCTTCAGTTGACGTCACTGCTTAATTAATTATCCTTTTTATTTCTTCTCTAATTTTGCATTCAGGTAAATGCATTGGAGTTTAGGAAATATTTATATTTTGCCCTTATCTTTAGAGGTTTAACCCTATCATTTTCTATTTTATTTACTTTTTCTGTGGAATGACAAACCTAGCACACACGACACTGACTGCCATAGGGCAGTTGAAATTAAAAGTTCACAATAGTAAAAAGCAAAAAAAAAGAATTTGAATGCATCTAAATTTCTGATTTATTGGGTATAAAGAGTTAATATAAACAGCTGGTAATTTCTGGACAGATACAAAAATGGGAAGTAACAGCTTGCTTAATTAACTCTGAAGTTGGACAAAATGTGCAGCCACAGGGAAACATGCATGAGTGAACCCAACAACCACTGCTGTAGCCTGTGACACCCCAAATCTATGCTCTGCCTTCCCAAATGGCACAAGGCAAGACAAATAGGGGGTGGGGGGAGTCTTCACTGGCTCAGACCAGTCTCCAGGGGCTGATGTTAATCCTCCTGACCTGCTCTTCGATTCCTGCCTTCATTTGGCAGAGGGCTTCACCTTCGCATTAAAAATCACGCAAGCATGAATTTAATTAAATAAAAAGATGGTGTGTAACAAAAGAGGTCACTGTACTGCAACACAACTGGTGTGCCCCCCGGAGGACAGCACGAATCCTAACACATCAGTCATGTCTTCCTCTTTAAAGGCATCCCACACAGCATTAAAACAGGGCTACAGATAGCAGATCACAAATCCTGGCAATGATGATGCGGCAAAGTGATTTCTGACTGATGAAAGCTGTTATGACGACAGAATGTGACCCGATCAAAGGCAGAGCCTGTCCTGAGATTATACTGCTGAGGGCAACATTTTAAATAAATAAATAAATAAATAAATAAAAGGATAACTGAGAAGTAAAAAGGGGGTAAAAAGTGTGCAGGCAATGATGTACTGTGTCCGTATTGTGTGCCTTTTAGGACGCAGCCGAGATATGCTGGAGAAAGAAGTGAAAGCAGAGACAAAAAGGAGATCAATCACAGGCAGGATGGGCTAGGGTAGTGGGTGTCTTCTTGTTTTTGTCTTTCTTTCTTAGGGAGACCACAGTTGCTCAAGTGAATGTGTTCGTTCAAAAAAAAAAGACAGATTAATAAATCAGGACGTAAACAGCATGCAGAGAAGATTTGGGGGTGGGGTAGAGAAGAGCCATATAAGAAAGTAGAGTGTCATGGGCAAGCGTTTAACAGCAGTGTCTTCTTGAAAGAGCCCCTCGATTTGAGGCTGCATGTTTCTGATCAGCCATAATCTTGCTTACTCTGAGGTTATCAGCTGTTGTCTACACTTAAACAAGTTTGGCTTTGTCTGCATAACTGAGGTGCTGCTTCACAAAGTAAAATGCAGCCAAAGACTTGTTGGTACCGTTGGAAATTTGATAGCACTCATAAAAATGAGCAGGATTATAACAGGCTGAACAGAGTAAAATATTCAGATTGTTTGACTCCGTAAAGTGCCTTACAGGTTAAATACTTTTCAGAATTACTTCACAAAGCCATCAGCCTTATAGTCCAACCCCCTATATCCTAACTACAGGGTCATGGGGGTCTGCTGGAGCCAATCCCAGCCAACACAGGGCGCAAGGCAGGAAACAAACCCTGGGCAGGGCGCCAGCCCACCGCAGGGCGCGCACACACACACACCAAGCACACACTAGGGACAATTGAGAATCGCCAATGCATCTAACTTGCATGTCTTAGGACTCTGGGAGGAAACCGGAGCACCCGGAGGAAACCCACGCAGACACGGGGAGAACATGCAAACCCAGGTCTCCTTACTGCGAGGCAGCAGTGCTACCCACTGTGCCACCGTGCCGCCCCTTATAGTCTTTATTTTATATTATTATTATTGTTCACAAAACACAGGTCCGGTGCATTTCATAAAACAAACCAAAATAAATCAATTGAAATAACAATAGACTCTCTTTCTTTACTCATTTCCTCTCCCTGGTTGCCAGAGACCCTCAGAACACTTTCACATTCAACACTTGAAGGGCCGCCCTCCGGGAGGTCCATTAATTGAGAGACGTCTTGTACCCACCCCCCAACCTGACCTACATTCAGTTACTCTCCGGTGTATTGGTCAGGTTAAAGGTCAGCCAAACTGAATTAACGGCAGAGGGGAGAGTGGCAGGAGTGGAGTTTTGGAGTGGAGTAATAATTTAACAGTTATAGTGCTGTGTGTAGTCTCACAAAATGTGAAATGGAAAATGAATAAATTAGCCACCTTAGCAAATTTCTTTCTTGGCAAAAAAGAACAGGACAAACTAAAGAGCACCTGCAAGTGGTACGCTGGAGAATGTTCGACTCAGATGAAAACGAAAGTTGACTTCTAGAACATGGCTAGATGCTTGTGCAGATTCAAGAGGTAATTTTCTGTGTCTGAAGGGATCCTCCTAGTGGTCTCTTTTACAGAATCCATTCAGATTGTGAGGAAAGAAGCAAAAAAGTGTGGGTGGGGCTCACAATTTAACCATCCCTGATACACATACTCTGCGATGGGTTGGCTCCCTGCCCGGGATTGGATTCCTGCCTTGTGCCCTGTGTTGGCTGAGATTGGCTCCAGCAGACCCCCGTGACCCTGTGTTCGGATTCAGCGGGTTGGAAAATGGATGGATGGATGATAAACATACTATATTTTCCATGGCCATTTGTTACTATTTGGGGTCCATGCCAAGAGAGCAATTGTGACTTATCATAGACTGTAGGGCTGGCTTTGTGACACCTGCAGACTTAATATCTGTAGATAATAGCAATAAAATGATAATGACTCAGCCCATGTGACCTCTAGACTACACACAGTTGGAGACTCCAACCCTCTAACTACTGGAGTAATATTTGAAAGAAGGACTTCAGGTCACTCTACACCCTTCCTTAGACAATGCAGCCCATTGAATTAAGGCTTGCTTTAAATGTCTTGGAACTGACACTAGATACCAACCTAAGGAGCTTAAAGAAAAGTCAGCCTAATCCCATTAAAGGAATACTCCACTAAAAATGAATATTTTTAATATGTTACTTACCCTATGTAGTTGGTAGCAGTTTTAATGTCATATTTTTGTGGACAAGACCAAGAATCAAACTAAACAGGCCGCAAGGGTGACCAACTCTGGACAACGACAAACGAAGTGAAAAAAATGTCCATGGAAAAAGGGAAAAAAAATTCTCAGGTAACTCACGTTGCACAATTCACATGTCAGTCATCCATTTGTATTCTCACAACATGCAAAATACATGCATGTTTTGATAAAATATAACTAATACTTCTGGTAAACTCTGTAAAAAGGATAAATAGGAAAGGCACAAGCCCATAATAACTGTGTGTTTGAAATGAAGATAGGATTCTTGACCAATGAATGGGGGCATTGGGGGTACCTATTTCTTCCCGTTGTCCAGAGTTGGTCTCTGTTGGGTCAAACATGAGGTTAAGAATTCGTTTTGGCCACCACTGCAAACTACATGGGAAATTAACATGTAAAGAAAATTTCATGTTTGGGTAGAACATTCTTTTAAGGTTCCTACCCGCTGGCGCTCAATCTAAATTATTAGTCATGCCACTCACAAAGATCCCAGAAAAAAGATTAGTACTCTGATTCACAGATTACAATGTTGACACAAGGTTAGCAGTAAGCATCTACCTGAATTTATTTATCATGAGCTACAGAAGGGCACCAAGAACAAACCTCGGAAGATAATGCTCAGTATAAAATCTGGAGAAACTCTATTCTACCATTCAGTCCAAAGGCACACCTTGAACCCGATCCCTGTCAAGCCAAACTACATTAAGTGCGTAATAAAAAAAGAAAGAAGCAAGCAAACTGGAACGTAGATGACAAAAACTTGGTTACTTCACAAGCCAGACTGTGCTCCATCTTTCAAAAACATGCCAGGCCACTAAGCTCCTGTGGTGCTGTTCACTTACTCCATAAATTTATAATTCTGCTCTAATAAAAATGACTGGTTTGCGTAACACTAGTGGCACTGCTATGGGTTCATAAATTCCTCCTGGGCAATGGCCTTCCACTCATTACACATGACGACTCTTTGGGTATGAAACCACAACTGGATTTCTGACTTCATGCCAGGAAATTTGTGGGCCATCTAGCCATTCATTAACTGAACTTGTCTGATCCAGCTTAGATTTACAGAATTCTGACCCTAAATTGTACTTGTCATGCCATTCTGCACAACAATATTTGAATATTTGTGGTCTTTCTGCTGCCTTGAATGAGTTTGGTCAGTCCCTTCTGACCTCTTAGTAAAAGAATAGCTACACACTTTGTTATTCATCCCATTTCTTGAGTACTCCACAGACTTCAGTAAAAGAAAATATAATGAAGACAATTGGAAACATGATTGTCTGGCACCATCAACATTCAACAATATCATCAATGACTTAACTTCAATTACAAGTCTTGCCATTCTATTGCTTGGAGACAAAACTACTACTGAACTTGTTCAGACTGTCCATGAGCTTTACAGATTTAAGCTAGAAATTGAAACAGCCAGCTATTTACATCAACACGTGTCAAATAAATGGGATACCAAGTGAAAATATTAATTGCTTCAGTATAAAAGTATACAATTTATTACTTAATTTGCTATGCTTGATAATGATTTACTAAATAATTGACCATCCACAAAAAAATAAAATAAAAAAAAAAGCCTCAGCTTCTTGGTCACCATTATCTAATCATGCATTTTATAGGGCAGCCCAGGAACCTAAAAAACATTCAGTGTTTTCAAGCTGTAAAATTAACTGAAAGATGGAAATGCAATTACAGACAGAAACGATCTGATTACAGACTGTCTTACCAACTTTTGGAAGAGATCACCAACACGCTGGTGATGACTCCACTGTTGCACTCTGGGAAGAAGGCCATCGTAAAACTCCTTGTGGATCTCGTAGAGTTCAGGCACTTTGAAAAAGATTGTCTCAATCTGTTGGATGGTCAATACAGGCTGAGACGTGGTTGCTGCAGCTTTCAAAGGTTTCATGGGCTAAAAAGGATAATCAAAGTTTTTTTTTGAACATCAAGAACATGTCAGGTACAGAATAAACAATAGGAACAACTACTGGAGCTGCTGAAATCTGAATGATTGAAACTGGAAGACTCACAAGTTAACAAGGTAAGCCAAACCTCATAGGAAGACGGATGAAAACCGTAACACAAAAAAGCCATTCCAATCAATGAGACCCAAGTCTCAGGCAATTAACATTTAACATAGAACTACTACACCTGAAGTGTATTCATGAATAAGAAGAAGAGCAAATTTGGCACAAAATCACATTCCAGCAACAAACAGACATATAAAGAATGATAGATTGGAAGATATGGTAAAGTGAAGTGTCAGTGGTTGTGCCTCTGACAAAATGACTGCACCCCTTTATGTGGCACTAAGCTCTTCACAGTTTGGACCCTTAAGGTGAAGCCAAAACTAGTGACAGGACTCTATAAGAAAACAAACCATTCCCCAAGGTATATAACGCCTAGCCTGTGCCACCAGAATGGCAACTTTGTTTAACATATAGCATATAGCATAAGGCCGGTAGGGCTGTATAGATCAGTATACATTTATTAAACAGAACATGTATATGGAACACAACAATGGCTAAGGGGAAAAAGAAAAAATATCACTACATGGGCCCACTGCTCATTCATAAATTAAAATTCTATTCTATTGGAAAATTAGGTAAATGAAGACTATCTACAAAGTAAGGTCCCACGATGCACTTTCAGCTGAAGTGGATAAAAGTACTGACCATTGAATAGGATATGCAATGTGTGAAATGGCCAGGCCTGAATTCAATCACAACTCAAAAGAATGGCCATGGCAGAGTAAAAACAAAATAACAAACACTTACCAATAACAGTGCCTCCAAGTGACCAAGGTAGGTTTCTTCAGTGGCCAGAATGCCAGACAGGACCCATTTTCGCATCTCTAGCCCCTTCTCCAAGTCAGGTTCACTCTGCAAGTAAAGAAGAAAAACACAAATCCTTACTGCCTAGTGATCACAGGAAAGGTTAAATGGCGATGAAGCACTTACCACTGAGCCAAGGGCAAGACTCAAAACATTCCTTATTTTTCTCATTGCTTATGTTTTCATTGACTGCTGCCCACTGCTGGTAATTACGTAACAAAACCAGCAGCTGCCTTTGTGTGGCACACTGATGATTTTAGCTTCCAACATAACAAAATGTGAATCCTCACAAATGGAAAGCAGCATCTGAGTACACTTAAAAACATTTTATTCTGTGGTTGTCATGCTACTAAGTGCACTCTGACTTAAGGCTGCACAATGCCAAATGTATTTCTTTGATAGTAATATCTTCTTAAACTTAACAAGAAGAAAACAGAAATTTTATTTATTGGCAGCAAACAAAAAAGTGAGGACTTCAGAAACAAACTAGGCCATCACGCTGTACAAAGCAAGAGGTACAGAATATAGGCGTTATTTTAAATTCTGAGCTAAAGGTCAAAACACATATCAAGAATATTACTAAGGCTGCGTTCGATCACTTAATAAACATCACATGAGTTTGATCTTTTGTATCACAGCGAGATGCTGAAAAATCAATACATGCTATCATGTATATGCATCTTGAGGTTCATCTTTTAGATTTGGCTGATGCTTGCAGTACCACCCGGGGGCAAATGGGGATGCTGTAACTAACTGCATTGTCTCATTTTTCCCTATGCAGTACCAAGAAAATATCCAGCGATGGCAAATCAGCTTCGCCCACAATGCTCCATCAAACCCCACCCCTTCCAAGCAAACCCTATAAATACAGATGTCCCAGGAAGGAGCGAGTGACAGTGAACCACTCAACAGAGCCTCTATAGCCGAGAAGCTGCATAGGCTACACAGGTAGCTACTGAGCCCCCAAGTTCTATTTTTGTGGACTCTCGCATTATAGAAATGGGAAAAAAAAAAAAATGTAAAGTTTCATTAAGTACATTGGTCTCTTACACAATCCAAAGGCAAACGGAAATTGGAAGAAACTAGGATAGGAAAAGATCTGACAGGGCCAAGGTCATAAGCCAATCAGAAGGCAAGTGTTTGAGGGTCACCAGTTTGCATGATCACAGGTGCCTTCAGCTTCAACAGCACAAGAGCTTCAAGCACAACTTAACAGTGCATGTCGAGTAAATCTATTGTGAGTTTCTACTGTGAAGAGGAGACTTGGTGCTGCAGGTTTGACATGGTGTGTGGCAGAAAGAAAGCCATTCCTTAATGGACGTATTAGGGCCTTGAAATAGCAGCCGTGGACTACTGCAGACTGGAAGAAAGTCTTCTGGACCAATGAATCAAAATTTGTTATCTTCGGCTCATCACGCAAGATGTTTGCACACCATCAAGCTGGTGACAGGATGGCTCCTCAGAGTGTTGTACCAGTTGTCAAATAAGGAGGAGGAAGAATGATGGTCTGCTGGAGGAAGAGTTCGTGACTTGCCCAGAGTGACTGGCATTCTGAATCAAAAGGGTGACTACAGTTTGGCTGTTATATCAGCAAAAGGTGCAGGCAGCTTTGATGAATCACAAATTTGAATGTATTTTGTACAATTACTGATTCCTTGACTTATTTTTTTTATTTGCTATTGTTGATTTCATCAAACATTAAAACATTACACTCCGTGCATTTCCATAAAAACTGTCCTAAACCTTTTGACCGGTAGTGTATACAAAAACATTTTTCCTTTTCTTCAGCTAAATGTCACTGAACCACATACCTTATCACCACATACATTATATAATAAATTAATACCATTACTACCCCAGTATATGCCTCTTACTTCACAGACAAAAATGAAAAGGACAAATTCACAATTAACTATAATAATTGTTATATACAATGAGAAAATGCCACCCTCCACCCACATGCTTATATGTTACCAGTTTTAAAATCAACTCACACTCACTTCACACCATTTACATTTTAAAATGCTTGTCCCCCTATATTCCTAACTATAACCATACATCTTTCTAACACTGGCTTCCTTTGTATTTTGAGAGTTAAGTGTGAAAGAACAGGTCTGGAGGAATAACGACCTGCAGTCTTCTGCAACCTCCCCATCGACGTTAATTTACCCACATGATCCTGAACATTATTTAGCCCTCCAGTGGCTACAGCTCAGCACTAAACACTGGCTGAAGCCTCTACTGAACCAAACCATGTTAATATGAAGAAAAATGGAAACAACTGAATTTCACCTGCAAAGACTGGGGGCATGCTGTTCACTATGAAAGGAGTAATACGGAAACGACAAAACTGCAGGCTCCATCCAAGCCACTAACTCCCAGTATAAATCTGAGTTAGTCACTTATCCTAGGCAGTGTGAATATTGTAGAAAAGTGAAGAACAAAAAACAATGAAATATAGCTGAAAAGCACCTTGGAATGGTGCTCAATGAAAGGCACTAAATAAAAACGCTACCGATTGATTCTCTACAATGACACACTCGGCCTAAGTGAGTGGGCTAACCTGCAGGTGCTGACTCTGTAACCATACGGAAACAGCTGTGCTGTGCACTTTGAGGTTTGAGGATCACTTGGGATATGAAAAGAGAAATCTAATTTGTAAATGTTATGTCAGGCAGTGAGGCACCCTAGTGGATTAGGATTTGTGCTGTAAACCACAAGGTTGTCTTTTTAATCCTCGCCAACAGACAGAATCATTTCACCTGTCACTATACACTATTATGTTGCTTTAGATAAAAGTGCACGCTAAATAAATAAATGTAAAGGTGCTGCTTGCAGTACATGCTGAAGCACTCAAAATTTATTGTCTTCTTAAAGGGAGACAATGAATGGAGACTACATTAAAACAGTTGCCATTTTGCTTGCAGCTGTAAACTACAAGGCCCTCTAAGCAGCACAAGGCCAATGTAAAGCGGGTTGAACAGCACCAAGCGGACCATCAGAGGTTCAGTATGAATTTCATTGTTTCTAATCACTTCTTTCCCTCCAACCCACTTTCACATACCCCAGCATAATCAAAGCAGTCCCTCAGGAGCTTGTAGACGCTTTTCAAAAAGCAATCAAGATGGCTGCTGGGGCTACAAGCTGAGAGACACGTTCAGTATATGAAAAAAAACCTGTAATAATAAATATCTTGTTGGAATGCTGTGAGATCCACTATCCCATGGAAGGATGCAGTGGATTTCACTAAGTACAGTCCGAGCATGTGGCTCCTGTTCCCTGACTTTGTACAGTCCGAGCATGTGGCTCCTGCTCCCTGGGTGTGAGGGTATAATTTGATCAGGAGTACCCATATGCCCTTCACTCCCCCAACATTATTAATTAATTGAATTATTCTCCTTATCCACTTTCTTGTGATAGCAGCAACACACCTAGACAAACAGGCATTGAAAGGTCTAAATTTAATGTATGACCTTAACAGTTTGACTAATAACATTCCTTACGTTCTTCTGTAAGGGACTCAAAAGTGGAACTGAAAAAGTTAAGTGCAGAACAAGGCCTCCCTCGAGAATATAAGAAGTGAGAAAAGAGAATAGAGATCCTCAAACTTACAGCTGTTTCTAGTTTCTTCTGACTGGACAGAGTTAAACTCTGCTGCATAAACCTGTCCTGTAGTCACTCTTATTTTGCACTTTTTTTGCTTTATGGTCCCATAATTTTAAGGGAGAGCTAACATGTTAGAAAATTATTAGCTGAGCAACACATCAGCCTGACCCACTGAGTTAGCTATAACTGCACAGTGAGGATGCCAACTTGAAATGTAATCACTAATTCTAACTGCTACCACCTAACCCCCACCCTTTGACAACTCTCCTTGGATTAAGCTACTCTGTGAAAGTTCTCACCACAGAGGATGAATTAATTACCACTTACACAAGCACAAAGTGTGCATATATTCGTCTGCTTATTTTTAGTGTGCAGATACTTGGGGCAGACAATGTTTGGTATGGATGGAACCTTCAACAGAAAGTCGCCATGGGCAAGCAGGAATCCTAGAATGCAGTACTATTAGGTGTATTCACGTGCGCCTCAGTTATTCACAGAAACTTGGTTTCTCCGGTTACTGGCCTCAGAGAAACCTGGTTAACAGAGGTAGATTTATCCACTAATAATCTGATTATGTGCCCATGAAAATCCTTAAATCCAGAGGCAAATGTTCAGACGATTGCAATTATTCCATCTCCTAAAAGAAATAATCTGTCTCAATATTCTAGAAATCGCTTAATTTGTGCTGATGAGACGAGTGACCACTGCTAAACTCAGGAAAGCAATCTCAAGAACAGCAGAGTAACATGTTCAAAGTAATGTGCGTTATACAGTCCAATTACTTTTTAAAGTAACGAGTAACGTGATGCTCATCTTATTCAAGTCAAAAATGTGTCTACAGTAAAGATTTAAAAATCGTCAGGGTTGGAGCTGCTCTTACGGTATCTAAAGGGGTAGACTGTTCCAGATCCGACTAGAAGTCACTGCAAAAGCATGATCATCCCATATCTTTCGCCTTTAAGGCCAGTAGAAACTGGTCAGATGATCTCGGGGATCAAGAAGGGGCATAAGAGACAAGGAGGTCAGACAGATAATCCAGGGCCAAATCATTTAAACATTTAGAAGTTTGCAATAAAATTTTAAAAATCAATTCTAGTATTGACGAGGAGCCAATGAAGTGAAGCCAAAGTAGGAGTGATAAGCTCATGCTTACTTAACACAATTGAAGTAAAAATAAATGTGTTATTATTATTCTAGTAGCACTGGGTGTAAGACAAGAAGCACATGTCCTTTGCAGGAAAGAAAAGAGTGTACTACATGCAATCCAGTAACAAAAACCTACAAATAAAGTGTACATTTGACTAAATATATTTATAAAACACAAGAAAATGATCACAGGCATCATGCTTATTGTCAAATAAATGGTGGCCAATAATGATGTTGTATTTTGACAAAGGAGAAGAGCTTCTTACGCATTTAAACGCAAATTTTTAGGATACCAGGATTCTGCATTAACTGGGTTATTCAGCTTAAGTCAGTTAAGAGTGTGTCTCACAGGAATCTCCTATCTTGTTGATAAAATATGTTGCTTCAGGATCTCCAACTAATGACTGTTGGATTTCGATCCAGCAACTGAGTAGGCAGCACCATGTGGAGAATATCACTCTCTTGTTCAGCAAAATTCTGACTTGCAGAGAAAACATAATTTGCATCATTCAATTAAATTGCACTCACGGGAGATGGACAGAAGCCAAAGCATATCATACTAGATGAATGTTATTGCTCAAGATCAGACACCAGAGGTTCATCTTTATCTTGTCTTTTAAAAAGATGACAATGGCAAGGGAACACAGCACACACCTTAGAGAACTATAAAAAATGAAACACTGCGAAAGCCAAGTACTAGAGGCTTGGAGGCTGTTTTTGGCATGGGAGGGTACACGTTGGGATAACCGAGTTGAAAGAAAAAAACATTGTATGTGCTATTTTATTGCATTGCTCTCTTATAAATAACCACTATCAGGTTTTGCAAGTGCTTTATGCAATGCTCCCTGAATTTGGCAGTCTACCTAGCAAACTAAACAGAAGTGTGAAGGCAGCTAACTTCTTTAACCTTATATCTAGCTAACTACCGGTGATATTATGATCTAGAAGCAAGCATTTCCAATTACATTAGCCCTTTTTTGATTCTTGTTCTTCCCTGCGAGTTCAACGTCAATATCACCGCACCTTTGCTGCCAACCACTACCCAAAGCATTGCCCATTTTCTAGTCAAGAAACATAGGTGACAAGACCTTGTCATCATTTTAAATACTCTTGAGAATGCGGAGATGTAAATTGCTTCATTGATTCATTAACAGAAGTTTGTGGGAGCAAGTTGTATCATTCATTTAGCCAATCTGTTAAACCTTTCCGGCTGGTGCTGAACAACAGACACCCGCTCATTAAAAACAATGGCAGTGTTGTAGTATAAAAATATGTACAGTAGACCAGTAGGTCTACCTTGGTGAAGTTCCTTTTTGAAGCTATTATGCAAGCAAAAATGACATCACTGGAGAAAAAGAAGGGCCTTTTTTTTAATCCATATTTGGTCTTTTAAATACTTCGTATGTAGTTTTGGTGTTGTAAAAGGTTATTTATTTTAAGTTAAAAGTCAACATATTACTCCTTGACTTGACCCTCCCACATCAGCAACATCAAAAACAAAAGTGAGAACATCAGCTGTAGCCTGAAAGAAAAGTACTTAATTGTCAACACTGACCTTCAGGATGGCTGAATGTTTTCATTATAGCCATCTAAATGGATAAATTAATTCTTTGTAATGATTTAAATGAATATTCCACCCTAAAATTATATAATTTTTAAATTGTTACTTACCCCATGTAGTTGGTAGTGGTGGCTGAAAAAAAAGTTTTAATCTCATGTTTTCATGGAGAAATGAAATACTGAATATTTAAATTCAATGTGATCAATAGGTGAGCACTGCTATGCAGCGCCAAACGATTAAAAAAAAAGAATAAAAATTTGCATGTAACTTGTGTCATATAATCCACATGTCCAATATTAATTTGCAAGGTCAAAATGTTAAATATGTGTGCATTTTCTGGTAAAATATAATTGCCAGTTACTTCCTTTTACTGCCAGCACTGAACGTAAACAGGGATGAGGTCATTCCCACAATGCTGTGTGTTACAGTTGAAGATCTGCATCTCCCTCACTATAACCAACACCATTAAGTAACATTAACAAATATACAACATTATTGGGTGGAGGTGGAGTATTCCTTTAACATTTCTTTCTTTAATAATGGAAAACATTTCAAAATGCCACAGCAAAAATCAACATACAGTATTTGCAAGGAGTGCGACCCCCAGTGACTTTAGTTATAAATTCAATCCCCACCAGTGGGTCCCTTTGACACTCCAAGGTAACTCATTTCTCCTGTCAGTTCTTTTATTGTACAAACAAGTGCATTGTACAGTTGTGGTTTGAAGGACTATACTGACGTAGAAAGTAGATGGAAAAAGAGCATTAAACGTATAATTATATTATTGGGTTTACAAAAATTTTACTTTGCTAGTCTACCACTTGGCGGCACTGCACTACATTATGACATAAATTTGAAAGCCGATCACAAGCTTATTTCTCACCACCTCCTCTGCTACACTTCTGACTGCAATCCAAACCTGGTACTGTTGCATCATGGTGGACCTTTTAGTAACAGACCTGAGAAGCACGCATAGATAATTTGGATAAACCCCAGCCTCATGTCTACTGCATACTTAGGAGCAGAACCTCTGCACATCACACAAAGAGTGGATGGAGTCCATCCATATCATACATAAATACTGTTAGACATTCAGAAATGTTATCTAATGCTAAATGATGTCTTAGATACTTCTTTTCAATCAGGCCACTAAGATAACTGCAATGGAAAACTTAGAAGAGACAAAACTTGTATGAGTTGTGTCATAAAACTGGGCAGCCTTGAGACAAATGGCCGCCACCCTGAAGTCAAATCACAGATGCAGTCATGTAATTGTGTACTGCATACCCTCTTACAAACACTATAGCCAGGAGGGCAAAAAAACTATTAAAGCTGCTTTGTGACCCTTATACAGTGGAACCTCAGGTCACGAACGTCTCTGAACACGTACAAATCAGGTTACGACCAAAAAGTTTGCCAAACTTTTGCATCTGTTCACGACCACACACTCGGGTGACGAACAAGCCAGTTTCTCTTCCAGTTAGTATGCGCCGTTGATTTCCGCACGTGTTCAGTCTCTCCCTGTACATTGTTCTCGGTCAGACATGTGTGCATTCGCTGTGAAATATTTGTGCTCTATTTCGTGTGCTTTTGCATTAATTTTGCAATTAACTATGGCCTTTAAGCAAGTGAAGAGTGATAGTGTTGGTGAGAAGAAAGGTTTGAAGAAAACTGAAATCGAATTAAAGAAAGAAACTATTGAAAAGTATGAGCGTGGTGGCGGCGTTAGTGTTACTGATCTTGCCATCGAGTACAAGAAGTCAAAATCTATGATTTCAACTACAGTAATCCCTCCTCCATCGCGGGGGTTGCGTTCCAGACCCCCCCCGTGATAGGTGAAAATCCGCGAAGTAGAAACCATATGTTTGTATGGTTATTTTTATATATTTTAAGCCCTTATAAACTCTCCCACACTGTTAACATTATTAGAGCCCTCTAGACATGAAATAACACCCTTTAGTCAAAAGTTTAAACTGTGCTCCATGACAAGACAGAGATGACAGTTCTTTCTCACAATTAAAAGAATGCAAATATATCTTTTCTTCAAATGAGTCTCTGCATCAGGAGCAGAGAATTTAAGAGAGAGAGAGAGCGCGCTCGCAAAGAAAAGCAAACAATCAAAAAATCAATACGTGTGCTTTTAAGTAAAGCGGCATTTTTCAGAGGAGCGTCAATATCTTCTAAGCAAACAGCCTCTGTTGAAACAGCCCCTCTGCTCAAATCTCCTCCATCAGGCGCAGAGAACGTCAGAGAGAGAGCACGAGATTAAAGCAAACAATCAAAAAATCAATACGTGTGCTTTTGTGCTTTTAAATATGCCGAGCACCGCAATAAAGCGGCATTTTTTAGAGGAGCGTCAGTATCTTTTAAGCAAACAGCTTCTGTGCAAACAGCACCTCTGCTCACACTCCCTCCGTCAGGCGCAGAGAATGTCAGAGAGGGTGAGATAGAGGCAGAGACAAGCAAACAAACACCGCGCGGGATGCATATCTTATAGCATTGAGGAGTTTTAGTTAATATGTAATACATGCTCTGATTGGGTAGCTTCTAAGCCATCTGCCAATAGCGTCCCTTGTATGAAATCAACTGGGCAAACAAACTGAGGAAGCATGTACCATAAATTAAAAGACCCATTGTCCGCAGAAATCCGCGAACCAGCGAAAAATCCGTGATATATATTTAGATATGCTTACATTTAAAATCCGCGATAGAGTGAAGCCGCGAAAGTCGAAGCGCGATATAGCGAGGGATTACTGTATTCTAAAGCAGAAAGAGGCCATTAAAGCAGCTGATGTTGAAAAAGAAATTACAGTGTTAACTGAGCAGAGGCCTCAAGTGCTGGAAGAGGTGGAAAACTGTTGCTAGTGTGGTTGAACGAGAAGAAACTTGAAGGAGATAGTGTAAGCAAGGAGATGTTATGCGAGAAAGCCAGGAAGATTCATGGTGATTTCATGCAAGGTTAGTTTTCTTGGTTGGTTATGGTTAGTTTTTGTATAAATTAAGGATTTTTTAAATTTTCATTTTTTTTCCCTGTGCTTAAAACCCATTAAAAAAAAGTGTTTACAGCGAGCGTTTCGTAACTCTTGCAATGTTAGTTTTCTCTGTTGTTCAAGGTTTTCTCAGTGTTATTCAATGTTTTTACATTTAGTTTACTATTACACTGTGCATTCTATGGTATAATAAACTATTTTTGTGCTTAAAAATCTTTAAAAAAATATATTTACATACAGTTTGCACGGTCTGGAACGGATTAATTGTATTCACATACAATCCTATGGGGGAGATTACTTTGGGTCACGACCAGAGTTTTGAAACGAATTACGGTTGTGACCCAAGGTTCCACTGTATATAAAAATCATACAAACTATCACACATAAGAAAAATGAATTAAGGACTATCTGTAATGTTTTGTACTGGTGACTGGTAAAATGGACACAGAGTAAATTGGGCCTAACACCCATATTTGATTATGGCGCATAATAGCACATCAGCAGCAGTACCGATTTAGAGGACTCCAAAGATCCAGAGGACAATGTGTCTCTGCTGCCCCGACTCTTAGAGCTGAGATGAGGAGAAGATGACGGGGAATCATCAATGTATGGCATCATGTCATGGTGTCGCCGCTGCTCCTCTGCTCGGTCAGCATCATAGCCATAAGTAGGTGGTGTCCCACTGAAGGAGGCATCTGAGGAGAAAAATGAAAAAGACTCAGTAAGAAGGCAGAGACCGAAACAGGACACTGAGAACTGAATTATATGGCATCATGAAAAAATAAGGCAGACCTCTGTAATGAACATTTTGTTCTTCGCTCTGTACAAAATGTCAAATTTTGGATAAAAATGGAAAATAAATCTCCCCTCTTAAAAAAATTGACCGACCAACTTAAAAGAAAATAAATAAAATAACGGAAAATTAGAAAAACAATCATAATTGTAACCAGGAGTGAACTTAATTAAGGGAACAGCCTGTAGTACAGGGGGTGTACAGGCAAAGCCAAATATATTGAGTCAAATTTTCATGTAGTCAGCACTTCTGTTCTTTCTCATTTATAACTAAACAGGCATGCACCTCTCTTTGATGTCCCATCGTGGCGGCAAAATTGCAGACAGTTCAGCATTGTCCTGTTTTATGAACAGATGAGAACACTAATTGCTCCCTTTTGCGCTACTAACACCTCACTTAGAACAGCTTGCTTTACTTTCCCTCCTGTTTCATACCCTTTAATAAGGGTGATGCTTGTGGCGTAATGGTTAGGTGACTGGGACGCTTGACTATTTTCCATATATATTCTAACATACTTAAACCTATTAGACCCAATACAGGATAGCAGGGGTCTAATAAATAAAATCATTAAAAATGAAAAAAAATTACAAACACATTGGCCCAAATTTACAACACACATGTGCACCTATGCTGTAAAGTCAATGTGTGTTACAGCATTTATTATGAATGGCTGGGCAGGACACAGGCAAATACCATTGATAGCACCAGACCTCACTAAAGATGGTGGAACTACAGAATTACATCTTATTTCATGTCCTTTTATCATATCACTGGCATATATGCAACTCATAAGAGTTAGGAGTTAAATTTCACCACTAAAGCAAGTGTCTTTGTGAAGTTCAAAAAGTTAGGAAAGCAAACAAAATTACAAAATTAAACATGTAGTTCACATTATGAAGCATTACTTAATTAAAAAAAAAAAAGATTGTCATCTTAACCGGAGTGAAGTCCTACATTTACCTTGTAGTTCATATCTATGTCAACAGATGGTGCTGTACGACTCCCTACACTGATCTTCTTTTGCTTTTATTGACTGTTGTCGGATTATTGGAAGAGCCTATGGATCGATTAGCCTTTCTAAATTTATTTCATCCAAAACATACGTTTAAAAATTACAGGGGGTTTAATTGTTCCCTATGAGGAACCATATGTTCAAAAATAAAAAAAAAGAAGTTGATGTCAATGAGGTATAAAAATGTTTTGATGGCTCTCCTTTTTATGTCCACCTGCTAGCTTTCGCGTTTATGTAGGCTACAGAACGGTGCAATGATGACATCTCAGAAATGTCAATTTAAAAAACATTTATATTATCAATGTCTGTGCTTTTCTTTATGGCTATGTATTAATGAGGATTCTACGTCTAAATTCATGGTCTCAGTCGAACTTGAGGTAACTGGTTAAATGTAGTGTGTTGTAAATGCAATTTGAATGCAATGAGAGTGTGAGCTAAAAAAAAAAAACTGACTTAAAAACTCACCAGTCATCCAAGATACAAAATTAACTACTTCAATCAAGAAAATTCAACCTTCAAAACCCTCCATCATCAAACTTCTAGAACTAAGTGACTGCACCAGCTTCAACATACAGAGAATGGTTTTAAAGCCCTGGTAATGAAAATCTCTACCTCGACCCACTCAGCATCTAGTAAAGGTTGTTCAGGAAAACGACAAGAATCCATGACTCAATAGCTTTGCTCTTTCTGCCGATTTCCAGAAATGGGGAACTGTGCAGCCCTGCTAGCCAGTCTAATAAAATGTTGATGAGAACAAACCTGACAGTTAATTATAAAACAAACAGCTGTCTGTATGTGGCAGTGCAGTTTTTACATTAACATATTAGAGCAATGAAATCCATAAATGTAACTAATAACACCCGACTACTACTAATGTCTACCAATCTGAAGGAAAATGGAGGAACAACCTTCTGCCAACTCACATTCCCAGATCACATCTGTTACTATATAAACACGTGAATTTCATGCTTATTACAAAGACAAAAAAAAAAAAAAAAAAAAAGACAGAAAAGCATAGCAGCTTTTAAACAGCTGTATAACTACCAAGCAATTTTACAGAATCTGAACAGTGAGAAAATGATAAAGTAAAATAATAGTAAAGTAATACTAAATTGTGTTAATTACTTTACAGTTAATTCATTATTATTCATTAAATAAATATGATCAAAAGGTACCTCGATATGCTGCACTAACCTGAAGAAAAAAAAAAATACAAGTAAACGAGTTTATTCATAAAACACTGTCACCCGCCCCCCAACACTCTTCTGCCTGTAAATCAGGGGCCTAACACAACTCAACATTCTAACACCAGGCTTGAGACGCTCTAGTAATAAGCAGCTGTTCGATTTAATTCAAGTTATTATTTGTTCTTGCATTGCACTCTCCACAGAGCACATGTTCAACTGACTTGCACAAATATTTACGAACACAAGGATTGCAGCAAATTTGTAAACCACACAACACATTATGCTAAATACAGAGTAAATCTCAGAACAAATGAGATATGGCCAGCTGAAAATGAAGCTGATTAAAACAAACACTAGCATCAGTCCTGATGACCAAGGCCAACTGTGACGGTCCAAGTTGGCTCCACACTTCCTTGTCATTTCCTGGAGCCACTTTGACCCAAAACCGTTGATGGTCATGAATTGAGATGAGCCGGGCTAAGGAGGACACATGCTTACAGCAAAGGGCAGGTACGAAAGTGTCAAGTGCTTTTATTGAAAAACAATCAACTGCAACCATGGGGCACAGTGCTCAACCGCACACGCGGGAGACACTGCATAACGGGCCGCTCCCTACTTCCTTCTGTTCAATAGGAGGTCCCTTCTTCAGCCCCAGGCTCCTCACCTTGAGGCTCGCTCTTGACTGCCTGCCTCCATTCTTCTTTCACACGGACTCTCCTGATCCTGCCTCTTGCTCTATCTTACTCTTTTTCCTTCTGGTCTCCTGCTGTCCTTCGTTTTCTTTTCTGTCTTACCTGTCTGCCGTGCAGGCTTCTTCATACTGCCCAATCAGGTGCAGATGAGACCCTCCACCACCTCCAAAGTGTGAATGAGACATCTGACTGATCCACTTGAGTGTGCAATAAACCCCAGTGCAGCACCACCACGTGTCCACCTGCACCCGTTCTGAGCCTGCACGCTCTCAGGAACTGATTATTTATTTAAACCCTGCATAATACCACAGACCTCTTATCACACCAACTGCTATTCCTCCCCTACTGACTAGTCTACAGTAACAAAAGCATTATATAAAAATCTGCATCTTTATAAACTAATCTAAAATATCTCATGGTAACTTTAAAAGCCACCCTTACAAATGACTTTGAGTGGCAGGCTTCTGATGTCACCTTAGGTTAGTACTGCCTGTAAATCTCAGAACTTAATACAGGACAACTGTCTATATCTGGCCAATGGGTTTCCACCCCCATTCTGAACTTGCTGAATCACTACATTTCCAATCTGGTAATTTCTGAGAGCTACCTACATGCACCAATCAGCCACAACATTAAAAGCACTGCTAGGTGGCATGAATAACAATGATTATCTCATAACAATGTCTCCTGAAAAAGGGTTGGGATATATTAAGCAGCAAGGTAATAGTGATGTGTTGGAAGCTAGAAAAACGGGCAAACGTAAAGATCTCAGTGCCTCTAACAAAGGCCAAAGTGTGCTGGATTGACAACTGGGTCAGAGCATCTCCAAAACTGCAGCTTCCCACTATGCAGTGGTTAGTACCTACCAAAAGTGGCCCAAAGAAGGATAACTGGTGAACCAGCTACCAGCTCACTGAAACATATGGGGAGCAAAGGCTGGTCAATCCTGTCTGATCCCACAGAAGAGCTCCACTATCACTAATTGCTAAAAAAACTAAATGGTGGCCTTGAGAAAGAAAAGTGTCAGTACACACAGTGCATCGCAGCTTGTTGAGTAGCCACAGGCTGGTCAGAGTGCCCATGCTGCCCTATGATTACCATGTAAAGTGTCTGCTATGGACATGTGAATATCAGAACTGGACCATGAAGCAATCGAAGAAGCTGGATTAATCCGATGAATATCGTTTTTTAGATAATATGGACGGCCAGGTGCATGTGCATTGTTTAAATGGGTAAGAGATGGCAGAAGGATGCACAATGAGAAGCTGGCAGAGGCAGTATGTTGCTCTAGGCACCTTCTGAGGTCTTGTGGAGTGCATGGGTTACAACTGTTTTGGTGACATGAGGAAGACCTACACAATCTTAGGGTTATTGGTTGTAATGTTGCGGCTGCTCAATGGAGAATTACCTTTATGCATTAATCTTTGGATTTCTAGCAAGTATACCCTGCTCGCCTAGGCACTTATGCAAAGATGGAGTTCTGAATTTCTGGAATAAGCTCTGCCTTATCCTGAGTCTCCTGTGTTCTGTTTCAGGCTATGGATGTCTCACTGCAGCACACCCCTTAAAATTTTCAATAAATTGCACCCATTCTTGGCCAGGGCTAACATGCCAAACCAGAAATAGGCAATGCTGGAGGGGCTGCAGGTCCATTACAGGGCAAAGTAAAAAAAAAAAAAAAAAAAAAGGTTGGCAATTACACAAAAAAATAAAAACAAGGCTCAGTAAAAAGTCTCTTTGTTACGTTAGAAATCAGTGCAGAACAACCCTGGCAAGACTACAACACATAAGGCAGGGCACGCAGATCTTTAGACAGCTGACAGAATTCAAGTAGGTTGAGCAGAGCGCAAAAAAAAAAAAAAAAAATCAGGCTTCCAACAATAACATGCAAACACGATATCCTTCTGTTCATTCCATTCATCGCCATGTTGGCAGTCTAGCACTCCATCCCCATCAAATACATAGATTTGAAAGTGCAGCTGCTCCAGGGTAAGCGGCTTCATTGTATCGCTGGAGAGAGCTGTTTAGGAGGAGCGCCACACACTAACTTTCATGAACAGTGTTAATGTGGGTTACAAATGGAGACCAGGACCATTCAGGCAATAAGATCCCCGGGGCACTTCACATAAAGCACATCTTTCCTTCTCAAGCTTTACGCTAGGCCAGCAAGAAGCCTGAATCCTTCATCACTATACTCCGCTGCCTCAAGTGACACAGTAACTTTTGATTTGAGCAAACAACGAATGTGGTGATCCATTTATTTTGAAAGTCGGAGCTGGGAATGACGCCACACCCTAGTCGACCGTGTTCCAGTAAATCATTCAGAAAACAACCAAGAAAAACTACTGTGCTGGATCTTTTGGAATATACAGACAACTACTGAAAAACAACACGTTGAGGCGATATTTTGAACATCCAAACATGGCCGCAGCACGTCCACAGTTAGACATTGAACAGGAGTTAATAAGACACAAATAGACATAAGTGCTGATAAACAGTACAACAGTACAGCTTTCACTTCTTTTGATGTGAGGTGCAGCCATCTTGGATTCTGAGGTTGTGGCACTTCTAAGGCTCTTTCAACTTTCGAGGACGAAATCCAAAATGTGGGTGCATTCCAGTGGAAACTTCCTTCATGTAATTCGAAAATTCTGACTCTCCAGTTCAAATGCAACACAACATAAACTACAGAATAAACAGAAGTAACAGCAGCAGGTTCTTGTGATAGTGCACCCCCAACAGGTCATAAACTTTGCCTTTTAAATGCTCTATGTGACAGAGGCACCTCAGGTGCACATTATATCTGTAAACAATACAGCCTAAGTGTCACTCCAAACCCCAACACATACTGTCATTATTAATTACTTAATTAAAAAAAAAAAGATCTCTTAGATGATGTATTAAAAGCCCCCTGTAGAAATAATGACGGACTAGCACTCATTTCCATTACTGTCACTTGTTACTAAAACCAGTTATTTAGAGATATTAAACTGCAATTGTAGTAATGAGGAAATTAGGGGCTGCCATCCAGTGCTATTGTCCATGTGACAGGCATCCACGCTTACAGGCCCATGCATCACAAAGGGGTATAGCCTGGCATCACTCACATCAAAAAACTGGATTGGCAGCAAGAAGAAAAACAAAAGAATGAAAGGAACCCCACATTTGCAGCTCATCCATTAAACAATAAACTTTGTCGAAATCACTGACTGCACTTTTAACCAAAAATTGACTGAAATCACATGCCAGGAAATAGAAACCCTTAAAAAAAAAAAAAAAAGCCAAGATTAATCCTGGGATTTCAGCTATGACGGGACAGCGTGGTACCTCGCACTTCCAGTCACTGTGTCTGTCTGCGATGCCTGTGTGTGTTATCACCATGTCTGTGTGGGCTTTCTCAGGAAGTCCAGTCTCCCCCGCATCCCGAAGATTTACAGATTATGTTTATTGGCCCAGTGCCCAGTGCCCAGTGCGTCCAGAGGGGAGAAAAAAAAAATACATCATCCTGTCCACAGTTTGGTTTTTACAAATACAAATAAAATCGTCTTCTCTTAATTGATTGTGTCTTCTCCATTGAACACACTCCATGTTGATTTCAACTGCTCCCCATACAAAAAGCAACCTCCATGAAAAACTGCAACCTTCGAAGTTAACAAGCTTAGTCTTCATTTTACAATCAAGCAGCACAAGAAGTTACAAACAAGCAAATGTCTTTAGTCATTCCTGTTCATATTATATACCACAGACTTTAAATAGAAATCAGACTTTTTGCCACATTCAGAAGTACTCTGATGATACAGCTATTGTGGCGTGTATAAGGAATGGAAAGGAAGGGGAATATAGGGATCTGATTGGAGCTACCAGTGACTGGAACAATAAGAACTGTCTATCTCGGAACACAATGAAGACCAAGGAGAGGACTGTGGAATTCTGGAGGTCTAAGCTCCCCACTTCAGCCTCTTAACATCCGAGGACAGGACACTGACGTGGTGCAGACTTTTCAGTATCTAAGAGTCCTCTCTGATGACAAACTGGACTGGTCTGTGAACACCGAGACCTCTGATCTAATGTAGCAAAATGCTGTCTTGTCTTTGTTCTACCAGACAGTTGTCTCCAGTGTCCTCTTTTTTGCTGCCGTTTGTTGGGGTGGCAGAATGACAGATAAGAGTACAAAGAGGCTGGACAAGCTGGTGAAGAAGGTGCTAGGCAGAACTGTAGACTCACCGGGAATTCTGGTGGAAAGGTGTATGAGGAAGAAGGTACAGGCCATTCTTGACGATAGCAGTCACCCTCTCCACAACATTTTGGTGGGTCAGAGAAATAAACGTAGCAGTCGGCTTGTCTCACTGCACTGTAGAACAGAACATTTTAAAAGATTATTTGTTCCTGCTGCTGTGAGATTTTTAATGCTGTTTCCAATGCAGGTGATCCATGACTTGGTCAACACTCTACCTTAGAACACTGTAACAATTGACCTATTTGTACTTTTTATTTATGTTTTTTTTTTCCCTGCTTTTATAATAATTGTTAACAATTTTAACTGATGTGTTTGAGCTACATGATACCTGGATTTCCCTGAGGGGATGAGTGAAGTATCTATCAATTATACAGTGCCTTTCACATCTCTTTATCTATTATAAAAAGCCTTTCCTGTCTGTATGTCTATCTATCTACCATCTATCAATCATCTCTCAATTATCAATCATCTAACAATCATCAATCAAAGCACTGTGTCAACAGAACAACTGCCTCTGCTGCATCAGATCAACTTCTCCAGTAGCCCTCAGAGATTTGGCATCCCTAAACTTTAGCTGTTAAATCCATGACACTCTCTGAGCCGTCCTATTAAGCCACCAATCCTTGATACACTCAGTTTCAGTGCCATTTTTACCATTAGCCTAAAGCAGTGTCACTCCTTCACAGCTTGCCAAATGTCACCACCTTAAGTGTATTTGGACCCTGAGATGAAATCCTCAAGTCCAGGACTGATCTGGTGTCCAGCAGCCGTGAGGAGACTCTACTAACCAAATTCACTTTCACTACACAACAAATTAATAAATTCTTTGATAGTCAGTAATTGCTATTTCTATTAGCCCATGCTAATTACGAGAAGCACAGATACTCACGGACGAGCTAGGCGATGTCTTCTAGATGTTGCTGCGGGGAATGTTTTCACGACAGACTCTTTATTCGATAAAGGAGGAAGACCAATTCAAAGACAATGTCAGTCGAATACTTGAAGTCTGGTGTAAAAGCAGGCCACACTGAGATCAACACTGGGGAAGACTGATAAAAGATGTTACAAATTGGGCTGACAGAAGGCAAAGCGTTGCATTAAATACTATTATTTCGGGGGCAGAAGCCCTTATTTTACTCATAATTATAGGTAGGGAGTGAAAAAATGCAGTTTTCTATATACCAAATGAAAAGGATAAGAATACAAAAGGGCACATGAAAGAAGCTTATAGAGCGCTACCAAAAAAAAAAAAAATCTCTTAGTTTTATAGACAAAGCTGGGGTCTAAAATGTGCATGAGCTTTATTTTACAATCTGTCCTGTGCAGCTATTGAACTTGAATTAGAAGAAAGCCTTGGCAGAGCCTGGCAGAAAGAGATAAATTAGACACACATCTTTCTCCAATTTTATTAAATCTCTCAAATAAAGAAGGGGTCTCTAGGTGCAAGGCAGTCTACATCATGACTGCGATACCTCGGAGGTCTAGCTGTTCCATGTGCCCGCCTGGCAGATATCCAAAGTGTCGATCTGGATTACAGTGCAAAATATATCCATGCCCTGGTAAGACTGAAATGATGGCCTCAGTTCCGCACTGACCTTCAGCTGGTAGCAGACAGGACAAGCATTGGCATCACATACTGCACCCTGATAGTTTCACTTCATGTATCCCGCAAAGGGAAACCACTCGTGTATTTTATCTACATTTCATTGAAATTACAGGTTTGTTACTCTCCTTCCTACCACTGTAGCACATTCTAACATGAGTAACTCCTCACTGATTTACTCTCCTCAAATGACTTATGACGCGACTCTGATCGACTAAAGCGACTTTTGCAGCAATTCCCAGTCATAGCCTTCATTTACATGATCTTAGGCAGGAAGGGACACAATCACCTAATGTCACATATCTGACAGTTGAGGCCAAGTAGTCTGCAATTAGCTAGGATTAAATCAAACCTGTTTGATTTTCCATGATAGTCAGAGGGACAGGCCGTTTACGCAGGAGAGCGGACAACCAATGAATGGTCATCTGGAAGTACAATGCACAGAATCTATCAGAGAAGAATACGAAACACACCTGTTTTGAACCTTGCAAGTAGATGAGAAGCTTGTCTGTCTGATGTCACATGTTTTAAGCACTAAAACAAAATGGTAAAAAGAAAAAAAAGGGACAGGACTGCAGCTGAATGCACCAAATATATTATCAGTTCACACAGCACCAGATCTCTCAGGCAACATGGCGTCTAAGCTTGTCTATCTGATATCTCGTATTTTACATACCACAACAGAATGGAAAAAAAGAATTCAAGGACAGAAGCTGCTGCTGAAAACCCTGCAGCTGTTTAGTCCTTCGTACAGTGCTGGCTCTGTCAGGCAACACGCTATTGGCGGTCAGAAAAAGAGGCGCCTATGACCACGTGGGGAGAACGGTGCTCAGCCAGTAAATGTGACACGAGCTGCGATTGCCAGTTGTGTAATCTGACACAGTGAGGTGACAAGATCAGCGACTGAGACTGGCAAATCTGACATACCCCATGACAGAAAGTCATGTGATGTGATGTTGGCATTAGGAAGACAACAGCATGTGGCCCTTGTGATTGCCAAACCACTGCAACATACAGGCATGTAAATAACACATAAAATGACAGTCGTGTGGCCCCCTGTTACTTAGCAGCCTTTCAGGTCTACACAATACATGAAAGATTGAACTACACCTCTAAAGTTCTTTACTGTTTACTGCATAAAATATAAGCTTGATTATTGTTTGACGGCTTAAACTATAGTGGGTAATTAACGGATATCAGAACATACTCCACCGCAAAATACTCTTTGTTGCCAAAGGATCAAAAAAAATATTTGCCCTAAGGGACCTTCTGGCTGAGAGGTGTGCGTAACTCAAGATTACATTTATACAAACAGCTCAGGTATTTAGGCAAATCCAGGACGGTGTTTTTACGTTTATTTTAAACAATAAGAGTTTTGGTTACACTCTAATAACCAACAGCAGGCTTTCCAGAGTTAATGTTGCTTACTAGGCTGACAGCAGATCATGGACTAGAAAAGCCAGCTACTCCACGCTTTAAAGCCACGCTGCCTCCTAGGGGAAGCCCGCTAGTAAAATGGCTCTGCAGAGTTTGGAATATTAATGCTTTGAAAAAGGTTACGCAGAATCAAAGAGAAGCTGACCGAGTAACTCATCCACACTGCTGTAAACAAGAGAAAGAGTTTAGTTACACATGAGTGAACCAAGACAAACAAGCAAACATTCAATTACACGCTCACTGCTTCAACAGTCTTCAACTTGCGTAACAGAAGATTCGCAATTGCCGTCACCTCTAAAAACAATCCAGGAGCTTCGCACATGCTTTCAGCAGCCACAGGCAGAAGATGATGCAAGCGTCCACAAGACACATGCTCTGGCATTCATATCTACTGGTTGAAATAATATAATCTTTCTTAATATTTCAGAAATCACAAAATTGTGACACTGAGGACATGAACACACACTGGTAAGGTCAGCAGCCCAATCTCAGGAGCAGTAGTTGATGCTTGAGTGGATGATGCCTTTAAAAGTACTTGGGTTGCATAGTCCAGTTATTTTTTAAAATACAGCGGGTCCTCGGGTTACAATGTCTCGACATACAACATTTCGAGTTTACAACACTCTCTCCCATAAAAACTTTGAGATGTGAGAAGGAATAAAGGTAAGGATTTTTTTTTACGCTCATTTTTTCTGTTCCTACAGTACAGTGTACAGTAAAGTATATTTATGTTGTTTTCCTTTTTCTGTGGCTTAGTTGTGTTTTTATGTTCTAGATTATGATTTTGTAAATGTGTTAAGATAGGTAAGTGACATAGGCTAGGGTGTGTTTTGACTTACACCAAAATTCGGGTTACATCACTGTTGTAGGAACGGAACTGTGTCGTAACCTGAGGACCCTCTGTAACAAGTAACCTAACAAAATACTTAATTTATTGAAGTAAAAATACCTGTGTTGTTATTATCCGAGCAGCACTGGGTGTAAAGCAAGTTGCACAAGTACCAGTATGCCAGGCATTTGCAGAGCTCAATCATACAGCTAATAAAGAGTCAATTTAGTTTTAATCTAGCTATTGGCTGCAGATATGGGCAGAGTGGTAGCTCTGAGGCTGAGGAGCTGCGCTGGTATCTGGAAGGTTACTGGTTCAAATTCTGTTACTGCCAGAAGGGATCCTACTCCATTGGGCCCTTGAGCAATGCCCTTAACCTGCAAACTGCTCTAGGGGTGCTGTACAATCGCTCACGCTGCACTCTGACCCCAAAGGGTATGTGACAGCTACTTTTTGTTGTAGCTGTACAATAACAATATACTTGAATCATTATGATTATTATCAGGTGATGCAGTGGCCAGTGTTGATACTGTGACTGTAAAAAGGGGATAGCTATTTTATTTTACTTCACAGCACATAAAGGACTAATACACAATGGTTGTATGTTTGGTTGTAACATACAGGGGGGCACAGGTCACCATTATAACAGGACACTTCTGAATCAGATATGAATCATCATTGGAAAACAAGGTTAGCAAAAACAGTGACCAGGCTGTGACATAAAAGTTGTGGCATTATTGGGAAAAATTAAAGGTTTGCCTTGTGAGCTTTCATAATCTGTTTGAAACTCTGAAGCAGTTGCTGAAATTAAATTGTGATAAAGCTTTGTATATAGAACATAGAAACAAGGGAAAAAGAAAATCTGATGTGACAATGACAAATCCTGCTACTTCACAGAGTGGGCAGCATAATTTCCATTATAGGTGCAAGTTATCCAGTGCAGGAGACAAATGGGTCATCCTTACCAGCCAATATGTGAAACTTACTAATTCACAAAGAGGACTTTGCAGGAACCATTACACAGAGGAGCATTCCCCTTCTACCATTCTTAATAAACATTTACTTTATCAATCCCACACATTTCAAGTAACCAGTGCTTGCCCGAGTTCAGCAATGTAGGAATTTAGAAGTTTCATGCTGGAACTAAAATTATCATTAATAGGCTGCGTCATATCAAATAACAGTCCAAACTGTTCATGTGTAGCTCCTAGCTGGTGGAACAAGCTGCCCACCTCCATTCAAAACTCTGACTCTCTCAACATCTTCAAGACACATCTGAAGACTCTCGATTGGTCAGTTTCTGGTTAAATGATACTACTGGCTGTAGGGATTTGTAAATCTGGGACTTATCACTTTCTTGCATTTAGTAAACATAATAGGAGTGTCCAAAGATAAAGACAGGCAAAAATAAGAAGCTGGTTTATTTACTGCTGTGTTTTTGGGCCACAGCCTCCAACTGTGGAAGAGTGGCAGCTCTGAGGCTAGGGATCAGCACTGGCAAATCGGAAGGTTGCCATTGCGAATCCCGTAAATGCCAAACGGGATTCTGCTCTGTTGGGCCCTTGAGCAAGGCCCTTAACCTGCAATTGCTGAGCGCTTTGAGTAGTGAGAAAAGCGCTATATAAATGCAAAGAGTAATTATTATTAACTGTTAAGATAGTATTTCCTTTTAAGATGGCTTGCAAAATAAATAAATAAAATTCAGTGCAATAAAAAGTTGTCCAGCAGTTTCATAACTGGCTCCCTCACTTTGCTAGACAAAGTAAAGGTTAAAAAAATTCCAACAGAAATTGAGGCTCAAAATGAATGTGGATGTGTTGTGTACTATTAACATCATCAGCAATGTAGGGAGACCTGCTGTGTAAGATCATGGATTAACATCCCGGGTTCTCCCTGTGTGAAAAGTGCTTTGAGTAGTGCGAAGAGCGAGAGGTTAGGAGCGGGCGCTGATATGACGTATTGCTGCACCCACCACATGACAAACCACCTCAGGATCCCAGATTAGGACCCGAATGCAGCCTTGCAGTGGATGACACCTCAGCACCACACTAGTTCAGATAGAGTGGGACAGCGTGAGTTTTTTTATGGTGGCTGGAGTGCCAATTCTGCCACCAACCCCCAGGTTTTTCCCTGCAGGTTGGAGGGCCTACTTGCAGGGCTGGATACAGATTAACGTCATACCCAGGACTTGATCAAGGGCCCAACAAAGTAGAGTCACTTTTGCCATTTATGGGATTCGAATTCCAATTGCCAGTGCAAATCCCTAGCCTCAGAGCCACCACTCCACCCTAGTAGTGAGAAAAGCGCTATATAAATGTGAAGAATTATTACTATTAATAAGTTAACAGGTAAAGCTACGAGCAACATGAATTACAGGAATGATCTGGTTTCATGACTGACTTCATAAATAAAAATGTGACTGCATAAATGATTAAAGATTGACATAGTAATGAGAGGGGTTCAGATGGTTGATGGTGTGATTTGGGCTTGTCACGCTTGCATGCAGGAGCGTGATTACTTCCAATTGCCTCACTGACTCTCTAAGTGTCATAACTGAGACACTGCAGTCATGGAGGAATAAAAGGGGGAATCCAAGCAGGAAGCAAGGGGACGAATGGTATGTAAGCTGGTTATGGTCTCTGCTGACAACATCCCATGTCTCTGGAACCAAACAGAACAAATGACAGATGGGTGTATAAGCTAATGAACCAATCAGAGTAAATGTCAGGTAATATGTAAGCACTGATATGTAAATTCAATTGTTAATAAATATAGCTCTCTGTTTTTACTCTGTGACACCTCTAGTCACGCGTCCATTCCTCTGCAGACTGCTGTAATGGGGTGCTCTCTCTTCATGAAGAGATATTAAAGATACAGATACAAGCTTCCTCCTGCCTGCTTTATGGGTTATTTCTGACTTAATAAGGGGTTCTTAGTTGATGATAAATATTTATCTTTTTCACAATGGAGAGGAAGCAGACAGTTGGGAATGGTCCTGAGAGAAGCACACGGCTGGCTCAGAGCAAGCATCTGTGTAAGGCCAGGCAGTGGCAGTGGGAGATGATGGTGACTGCGCCTGTTGATGGAGGTCTTCTCTTGGTGCAAGGTGCCCATCTGGGGAAAGCACAGATTTAAGAAGCATCAAGGCTCACGATTATTTATAAAAAAAAAAAAAAAAAAAAGGCCATATTCTCCCTGGGACTTCAGCCTCGCTTTAAGGACTACTAATGGATTGATATTTATCTCCATAAAAGTCACTGGTTTTATGGATTTATTTATTTTTTAACCGTACTGCACTATTTTGTATAGTGGCCTTTTGAACCCCTGCGTGACATACAGATTTTGAAAATAGATGCATTTTTATACATTTACACCAATCTCTTGACTGATTGTGTCCTCATTTGCCTGGTCATGTCTATGGATGGAACTGGGTTCAAATATTGCTATGGACTATGAAGCCATCGGCTGAATGATTCAGGTTTCAGTCCAAAATTAATTAATTGCCAGGAAAGGCGAGCACTGCAACTTCTGCAGTTTCAATTAGCAAAATGCACACACCAATAGGGAGACATGGCAAAAATTAGGTGAACCTTTTCTCTAGATATGTTCAGCTAGTCCGGTTTTCAATGTGACATTTGTCCGTTTTCCTGTTATTAGGGGTGTAAAACCACAGACAGGGCACGTCTGGTAAATGTGAGTCAGCTAGCCTGCTGCCCAGTGCTATAATTCAGTGATAGGAAGAGAATAACAAGAGAGAAGTGTTTCTTCCTTGTCTGAGGCTCATACTAACACTGCACTCTAACATAATGACTGGCAAGGCAGAGCCCACAGTCTAGCGACTATGGAATTGGACATACAATCACAGCACTGTACAGGCTGCTTTTCAATATAACAAACCATGCGCTACGGCTCCTAAAGAGCTGAGACATGTAACCGTGAGGTCAACTGCGGCTCAGTGAGCAACTCAGAGCAAGTTACTGAGCTTAACTATGCTCCAACTGCAGGGTCTGAGCGTGATGATGGTGTGCTGGGCATACAACACCTCCATGTGGCGATTTACAGTGGAAGTGTAATACCAATTTCAGACAACCTCTAAACTGGCCTTGTTCTCCTTCAGAAAGCATTCTGTTTGACTGAGGGCCTTAAAAATGGCATAGGCCAAGCATATGTACCCTGTGCCCCATCTACTTTAGTTCCCACATTGTAGCTCACTACTGGTATGTAGGCCAGAATAATAATAAAAAAAAAAACTAAGACAAGAGGCACCTTTACAGTATACAAAAGGAAGTTGTCTTATTTTGAAATTGCCATATATCTCTTAAGTTCTCCAAACTTTCAGACATTATGAACAGTGTCACTGTTAACTGAATTAATTTGATCTCTCACAATTTATTTTTCCTTCTCATAAAAATGACAGTTCCCAAAACCCTGGTTTTTAGTCTTCTTTTTTTTATTTGTGCCACTTATGCTAACTTCACTGGGTGTTTTCCATAGTTTAGCAGAACTCAGGTAGCAAGCAGCTCTGCATGACATACCAACTTCCTGCAATAAAATGACTAAATTCTTTTCTTACAAAAGCTGCATTCACTTGTCCTGCCTGTTCTAAGAAATATGACCTCACCAGTCTATGCCAAGGCTACCAACAACTTGCCTTGCCCCAGCATGTTGTGGGCTTGGCTGTACCAAAGGAAATTAAAAAAAAAAATCTTACTTTTAATATAAAAAAATGAGAGAGTTAAAGGTGTGTTTAAAATGTCATATTTTCCTTAACTCCAACACACTGTACTCATTTGTTCCCCACAATGTGGCGCTCAGTAATGCCAGCTTACTAAATGCAAGTTTACTAGTACTAAGAAGTGTTGCCATTTTTATTTATACTGTGTTATACAGCATATCTTTCTTCATTCGAAGCACATAATCATCTTCTGTCCCTTACTGACTAACTATCTCTCTCTCCCTTCAGCACCTAATAGCTAAAGTGTGGCAGGCATACTGCCACAAGAATGGCACTCTTTCCATCTTCCAGGTGGATCATAAATATTGGTGACGGTTGAAGTGGCTCACCATTGTCTATGTAAAACACTTTGAGTAGTTAGAAAAGCATTTTACAAAAATATATTTTTTAATTTTGAATTATAATTATTATATAAGATATGTACTAATAAATATGTATCTAATTTATGATAAATATACAGAGGATAAACTTAGTGCAGCATATGCCAGGTAAATGCCATTTGTGTATTTTCTAATGTCAGTTCATCCTTATCAGGGTTCAGCACCAGTCACAGCAGCAACACATCCAATGGCTTTAACCAATAAACCCTGACAATATTTACTTGTTACTGATATTCATTAAAATATAGTCAATCAAGAATTTGATCCATCTGTTCAAAAAGCATAAATCTACCCTGTTGGAGGGCATTAGTACATCCATTCATCCAACAACCACAGAAAAAGGAGAATATGGAAAGTCCGCTGTGCTCAAATCCCAGCTTGGTCACCAGAGCACCACCCTCATCAAAGCTGAACATAACTAAAGTCAAAAAGGTAAGACCAGTACCCATAAAAGCATAAAGGTCTGCTTAGCTCTCAAGATTGATAATGTTGTCAGTCAGTCAGTCCTTATCCAACCCGATATTTTGTAATAATTCCCTATGAATGCGTTGGAATCACTTCACTTATTTATTTATTTTGCCTCGCCAGTATGAGAAAACTCCCACACGTGACATAATGTTTGACGTGTCTTGATGTCTAGTTATGCAAGACATTGAGCTTTTGGGTGCACGTGTCACAGTAAACAGGGGCTCTTCCACTAATGCAATATGAGGACCCAAAGTTACTCCTTTTTATAAAACTTTAAAAACATGGGGATTGGTACTACAGACATATGGAGTGTCATTTTATGCTATCTTGAAGTTGCTGATCATAAATAATATATTTTTGAAATTTGATTCTTTACTATCCCTTTTAGGCCTCTATCACAGGGTGACAAATGATAAATTTCAATTACAACCAAGAATATTTAGAACATTTAGATTGAAGCACACATTTTACTAATTACATATTTAACACAACTATTCTTGGTTATTATTATTATGATTTCTTCTTTGCTCACGAAGCAAATCATTGCAATTGTTATGAACTCCCTGAATTAAGATGGCTTACACTAATTCAAACTTTTTTCACTTACAATCAACGACTCTGTCACTTCCCAAGGCACCATAGCTGAAGGATACAACCTCTTGGCCAATTCTATTACACAGTTATTTTTTCTGCATTTAAATTACTGAGACCATATAAATGTTGCCAATCTACATAGACATTTCTGCAAAGTTGCTTATTTTCTAAAAAGCTGGTCACATTTGCTCGGAGTGGCAGACATTGTTTAATATTGGAATTGGCTCTTCAGAAGTTGAGATGTCTTACTGATTTTAAAGTGAAGAATTTAAGCAAATATTGCTTCTTCACACTACCAGCCTCATTCCTCAATTCTGATTTTTTGCTCAGATCAGATTTGCCTACCGCCACGGTTCAATTTCATAAGTACAAGTCACCCGTATCTTACTGTAATGTGAATGAATGCGTCCTCCGAAATGGCACGCATGCGCAAATTGATACGTTTATGCCCAAGTCAACAACAAAAATAGCACATTTGTGAGACGACTCATGCATGGTATTAAAACCAACAAACTGGATTGAAATAGTACATGCATTGCATTTTGCTCTGGAGGACGGCAAACAGTTTGTGAAAGATGTACATTAGGCTGAGAAGGCGTAAAAAGACCCAGACGGCTTGCTATTGCTGTTTTCACAGCACTGCTGGCACTGCTGGACCAGAAGATGTGTGGGTACGAGAAAGGAGCCAGCAATGGGTGACTGTGACTGCTATCACAGCTGTAGCTCTTTTCTGTCATTGTTTTGCTGCGCTACCATGGCTGGCTGATGACGACCGTGCTGAGCCCATGCATACAGGCAACAAAAAACATGAATTTCAAGCTGACCCTTCTCTCATTTATGTCGCATGTCTGATTTGGGACCACATATGAAAGTGACTCAAATCTAATTTGAAAATTCCTTGATTTCTATATCCACACAGCCCTGAAAAAAAAAACATATTTGTGTTGCTTTAAGGAAAGAAAAAAATTGGACTTCAGTCACTACAGACTAGTCAAGTAAACATAGTCAAAGTTACACAAATTGAATTTGACAAAAACAGTGAGTTAATTCAATTACAAGTTTACTTTCACACAGAACCTGAAATCCAATCATCACAATAATCTGCTACAAAAATCCGCTACAGCCATCTGGAAAACTCTGAAGAGCTAATGTGTTTCAAGGAAAAGTAAACGAAAACTAAGGCAGACAAGAAAGAAAGAAAGAGAGACAAGAAAAAACACAGACTAGTGATAAAAATGATGAACACTCAGAAATGTCAACACTAATTTGGATAGACTTTCCTTCCACACGGTGGGTTTTCTCAAGTTGGTTCTCAAATCCCACATACATGCCTATCAGGTTAAATGGGAATAAGGTGGGTACTGATGTAGGTGTTTTGAGCAAAGAAATAGAAAACACAAGCTCAGAAAACAATTGGATAGGTGAAGGGGTAGATGAAGGGAACCATGAGAAGCTATATTGATGTACCACACGACAGACAAGTAGAGAGGTGGATCAACAAGACAACAATAAGCTATATGGCCTATTCTCATGAAAAATGTTAACATGCCACACGACCCCTGGAAACTGCTCCAAAAGGTCAAATTATTCAAGGCAAATGCTTCCTATCAACTAGTTTGGGAAATGCAGAGCAGCTGTTTGTCGAGGTTCCATACAAGTTCAGCTTCATCCACTTGTAGTTCACAAAGTCTGAAGTGACAAACTCATAGAATTGAGATTTAAAGCAGTGCAGTTCCTCAACACTTTTTGATGTTCATGGACAGTAACATTCCAACAGAAATGATCCACACTAGGCTTGAGGTCAAACCTGTAAGATTTCACAGAGCACAATGAGCCACATGTCCCTCCCACCCAGGCAGCCACTGATTGCTGGCTTTTTAGAGCTGCAGTGACATGCACCCAAGTCAGTCATGAGCAGTCAGATGGCTAATTCTAGTAATAGCTGACGATCCTAGAAGCTTGAATGAAGCCAAGTCCTCATCTGGACTCAATTACGTTACAATAGCAGCCTTACTGGAGCACAGCTGGCTTCAAAGCACCAAGCAGCCCTTTTCTTAACCTCCTTGGCAACTGGAATGTTGGCCTAAAGAGAACGGTTGGCTTCATAGGCAATTCTCCTTACCACAAGAAAGATGTTTTATTTGTGTTCAAGAGAACCATCTGCTCTATAAAAGTGAGAGATTTTCCTTTGAAAGAGTGACAGAGAAGCAGAATAAGTAGCGTATGAAAAAAAAAATTACACACTTTACTCTAAATTGCCATCTTGGGCTGTTTTTATTTATACTGAAACACACAGCTTGCCATTTTATACTGATGATAGTAAAATGCTAATTATGTATTTGGAACTGAACCGACTTCATCCTCATGCATTATTAACCCATACCATTATTAAAAATAGGCAGTTGTTAAGACACTATGGATCGTGACATGGGTCGTAAGGAATTGTGTTTAGTTTAATCCTGGGTAGCAGGGAGCTGGCCGACACTTCAGAAGATCTGACTACAACAGGCAGGAACAAATATTGAACATAGCAAAGCCATCACAGAATTTGTGTGCCCATGTGTGCACCAACGTGAATGTTTTTGCAATGTGAAGCAGGTTCTTAACATAGTTAAGATGGATGAGGAGGACAATTGATTAATTTTTATATTAAATTTCGATCATATGCCTCAAATCGACTGCTAATGCATTATTAATAAATGAACGCAGATGAGGAGGTTACATAGTTTTAAAATAATCCAATTGTGCATTTTTAGCTGAAGGTGGACTTACATAAAGATGCAATTACAGTTCTGTGAAACAAAATAGCATGTATATAATGAATACGTTAAGATGCTCATTGAACCTTCTCTCATTTTAAAGTTAGGCACGATTAGTTCTAAAGCAAATGAGGTATACTGTGTCACGGCAGTCTCTGCTTACCCATAGAAGGGGCTCACCTGCTGCCATTATAGACTCATACAGGGACCGCTAAACGTCCTGTGACACTTTTGTGTTCAGCCAATAGTCACTTTAAGACAATTCCAACCCGTCCCTCTTTTGTGTCTAGCATCAGCTATTTTGAGTCAGTCAGTATGATTTGACATGTCATTTATCATAAGATTAATAGAATATGGTGCTGAAAGGACAATGTAAGGAACAGTGATCACTTAGTCCTAGGAAATCTATTTTTATATTGAAAAATCATTTAAAGACAGACAAAAAGATAAGTTAAATAAGCAATGAACATAAAACTGAGCATGTTCCTCAAGCCATGATGTTTCGACCCGCTCATTCTTGTACTGGGTCACAAAAGGAACCTGCGGCACACTGTGGCAGGATAAGGTGCAGGGCAGAAACTATCCTAAGCCAGGCCTTCTCAGAGGACACTCGCTTAGTTAGACCAAATTACAAGTCTCCAAACAACCAGACATACAGTACATGTCTATGAAATCTGAAGTAAATGGTGTGTCACATGCCTTAATAAACAAGAGCCACAGTGTAGATATCTGCCTAATGACACCAGCAGATACACAGATGAGGCTGCACGACATCTGCCTTCTGCATTCTAATTGGAAATGCGAACGTGCCAGGACAACATGACAATAGCATTTTAACAGGTTGTCTATCCATACACCTAAATGCTTCTCTAAACTGTTTGTTGTTGTTTTGTCATATAGTGATGCAATGGTTAAAATGACAAAGATATCACAGCAGAGAAATGCCCTTCTGAAACGTGTGGAGTGCAGTAGCTGTGGTGGTCTACATGTGTGTTTCTGGGCTCATTACAACGCACAAATTCATTATTAAGCTTCACATACCTTGTGCTACTAAGTTCCTGGATAACTACAATTTTACCCTTTTATTTTCTCTCAGCGTTAAAGTCTTTTGTTCGGTATCTTTGCTGTCTTCTTGGAACCCCAGCAGCAGTTTAAAATGAACAAACTTGGAGAAATTAAGGGTGGTTGTTTTTGGAAGAAGCACTGTGGATGTAGCCTTTGCAGCGCAGATTTGGCTATCATTCACTAGATACTTTTTAAAAATGGGCTGGGCCCAGACGTGTATTTTTGTTCGAGAATCATGTCTGGCCCTGTGAGACTAGGTACTCACTGATCCGAGAGCCACTGTCTACCCGGATATTTAAATTAGTAAATACCTAGAAATACACCTAACATGTTAAATACTGTTCATATGACAAAAAGAGAAATTTAAGAAGCCTAAACATGTACATATCTGAAAGATACTTTCTTGGGTAAAGGTATACAATTTTCTTGATTCTGTTTAAAAAAAATTGTAATGGTGATACACCTTGCAAAAAGCAATGCCAGTTTATAAGGACAGTAGCAATAAGAATGGACTACCAAGAAAATGGCATAACAAGACTGGTAACTTTAAACACTATAATAGGCCTGAAATGCAGTCAGAATCTTTACGCAAAAATAGAAATAAATAAAAGCCAGCAAGAAACAATGAAGCCTGTGTCACATTATCTACCTACAGGTTGGCAGCTCCATAGCTATACTCATACAATTGCCCACTAAATCCACATCAATGGCAGAAGTAATGGGTAGTGAGAAACCCAGGCAATGACAAAGAAGTAAACCCATAGCAGTACAGTGTTGTACTGTGTTAGCCATAGATTGAAGTGAAATTAAACTTTTTACTGGATTACTGTAATCTATTTAGTTAGCCAATAAAAGGTGTCATTTCACCCCTACTTTCTCCTGAAAGAAGTAAACAAAATTATTTCCAAAAACAGGCAGCTGGAAAGATAGTTTGAATGAAACTTTTATCAGCACCACTTCCTGGTTGCAGGAGCCAGATGATAAGAGAACAAATAGAAACCAGGGTCCATCGGAGGTCATTTGTGTGGTATGCTTAATGCAGCAGATCTTTCTGAGCAACACTGCAGTAACCCAAAGTGAGGATGCAGCGTGTGGCAGAGACCATGCAGGCAAAGAACATGCAGAGCATCTTCTTCATGAAATGTGCTACAGTAAAAACACAAATAAATAAAACTGTCTACACTAGTAGAACTAGTAGGATTACGAACACAGTTAGTCATGTGGTTTACCAATCAGCCCTTGGCTTTTAAATTACCCAATCTAGGAAGGTTTTACGGTACTCTGTGTTGACGTGAAGTAAAACTTCTAACCGAAGACTACAAAAAACCAACGTTTGTTTCATACAGCACTTTCCTATACTGTATATAGTCACTTTACACAAACATAGCTTTGAGATGTGTGTTCTGATGAAGCCATGGCTTTAAAGACCAATAAACTGAAAGGGTGGTCACACTCTAAACCAAAACACCACAATAGAAGTTACTTCAATTAGGTACCAACATCGAGAATACTTTACATCATCTTAAAAAACATTCAGCTCTGTTCTTCTGGTTGCATGACCAGGTAAAGGGTTAAGCACAGTAACCACGCTCTTATCGGCAAACAAAGAGCGAAATGAAGAACAGACAATGATATAATCATCAAAGTATTAGTTACAAATGGATGGATGCTGTACACGGACTGATTTTCTGGCTTTTAGCAGAGCTGCACAGGAGAAAAAAAAAATCCTTACTCTCAAATAGTTCAGATCACAGAAGCCATTAGTCAAGATCCTGTTGCAGTAATGAGCCTGGTCAGATGGATGGTTTTGGTTCCAGGACTAACCTGCCACCCAGGCATACTGCCAAACAAAAAAAAAAAAAAAAAGCAAAAAAAATTAAATAAATCTAACTCCACATGGAACACAGCCAGATCAATTTCACTAAATGCTCTGGAAAAAAAACAGACATTAAAGCAAGGAGTGAGAACACCGCTAGGCCAACAATGGGGTGCCAAATTGAACAGTTCCTGTTATGTTTGAAAGACAGCCTGCTTCATTTATGAAAGAAAAAAAAATTAAAACAATTAAACACTTAAGCAAAAGATGGTCTGATGTTGCCTAGGAGAGATCTGGGTTGTAATCCAGAAGTTTTACGGCCCAAGCAGAGGCGAACGCCTCAAGACAAATATACGTCCCCGCAACGGTTTGCCGTCTCAGGAGCCCACAACTCATGCCAAATAACATAATTGCATGCTGTGCCGCCCACTGCACCCTCTTCTGCTTTTACTGGCACCAAAATGTTACTGTGATTTTTAAAACATTTAATGTAAATTAAATATGCAGATATACAATAAGTAAGTCAAGCACCTTGGTGATGTAATAATTAAAATATTTACCAGTGCAACAGAACAGACCAAACACACACAGATGTCCATTAAATCAATTGACATCTCTTGCAATTGTTTAGGGATAATGGACAGGTGGACGAGACAGAGGAGGAGTCCAGAGTGCCAGCCAGGCAGGCCCCTTGAAACATACTCACAAGTTTAAAGAAAACTGGCATATGAAGGCACACAGTATAAACAAAAAACAAAAAAATAAGACACCTATATTTGAAGTTTTTAATAGGATTCCAACCGAAAGGGGCAGGTTGTCTGTGCTGTGAGGAAGGAAAACGATGATACTGTTAGTGACAGCGCCCACTCTCGCCCCGGCATGGTATTGCATATGACTGATGAGCCCTTGAACTACTATGACGTGCATTTGTGACATGTTACTGTATGTCATTCCAAGGTCTATTACAGAAGGGTTAATTAAAAATAGATTAAAGTTTCAAATACATTTTAAGTACTTCAGCCTTTTCTATCATTCCATCTGATCTAGCTTACTCCATTTCACATTTATGTGGAGAGAGGGAGTATTTCTACTTTAAGCAGACATGCACTGGAAGCCCATTCCTCTCACACAAACTCATAATCACTCACACAAGCCCAAATGCACAATTGGCAATAAAGTGGAGAAAGCTGGGGAAACACAGAAAGAAAGTGCCAACTCCAGATGGACAGAGGATAGGCTGAAAAGTGAAAACAGGACAGCTCTAAGTACAGTACAGCGCCCAGCCTGCTGTTGGAAGAAAAAATGGACAACTTTAAATTCACAAAAGCAGAGAGGAACCAACATATCATGAATGTTACATGGGAGTAAGTTGCCGTAATATTGACAAACAAGTCCATACTACAGCAAGGAGGTCATGCTTCTGAAAAAAAGCAAAAACTAATCATGATCATGATGCTGATCCAGCACTGAAAGGCCACGCCACGGCTGAGATGTTAGTTGCACTGCATCAGACGAGATTCCAGGAGATTCACCAAAGCATTCCACTGGCAGTTCAGTAATATAAACCAAGGGTTTGAAAATGATTGGATGGAACATATGTGAATGATGCTTCAGTACATGGATAAAATGATAGAGAGAACTACAAAAATATCTATTGACTTCATCCCACTTTCAAATCTGCCTATCTAAATTAAGGTCATGGAGGAGAAAAAACAACAACAAACAAACAGTGCCGATATAATGAACAGTAGCACTCAAAACTGTGAAGTGCAGAGTGGAGACAGGACCTCTGCGTTTTTCCCAGTTGATTCTGGGGTTCGTCAGCGGTGTGTTCTGCTCCTACTCTGTTCAATGCTTGTATGGACTGGGTGTTGGGCAATCTCGTGGGGGTCCAGAGGCTGTGGGGCATCTGTTGGTGAAGAAAGATTCACAGATCTTGACTTTGCTGACCATGCTGTGATCTTCGCGGAGTCAATGGAGGCTCTGATTGGGGCACTCGAGAGACTGAGCGAGGAGTCCGAGTGTCTGGGCTTCCGACTGTCCTGGATAAAAACCAATATCCAGGACTTTAATGACCTCTTAGGCACAGCCATCAGCAATGTGTCTGTTTGCGGAGTGAGTGTTGACCTTGTTGAGAGGTTTACTGACCTCGTCAGTGACATTCATTTGACTCTGGTGACTCTTCTTATGAAGTCATTAGACGGATTGGGACAGCATGGGGGGTCATGAGGTCGCTGCAGAGGGGTGTGCGACGCTTCCGCTATCTATGCAAAAGGACGAAGGTCCAAGTCTTTAGAGTCCTGGTGCTTCCTGTCTTGCTATATGGTTGCGAGACATGGATGCTATCCAGTGACCTGAGACAAAGACTGGACTCCTTTTGGTACTGTGTCTCTTCGGAGAATCCTTGGGTACCGTTGGTTTGACTTTGTGTCGAATGAGCGGTTGCTCATGGAGTCCCAAATGAGGCACATTACTGCATTGTGAGGGAGCGTCAGTTACGGCACTACAGCCATGTGGCGTGTTTCCCCGAGGGTGATCCGGCTTGTAAGAGATCCTCATTGTTGGGGACCTGAGTGGCTGGCCCACGTAACACCTGGCTGTGACAGCTAGAGGGTCATTTCTGGAGGGTGGGACTAAACCGCGTGTCTGCCTGGGGGGTTGCAAACCGGGATCCTGAGTTGTTTCGTCATGTAGTGGGTGCAGAATGTGCTGTACCAGTGCATGCCCCCCAACTTGACTTGACTTGCACTCAAAACAAGAGAGAAATATACCCAGGATGTAAATGTGAGTCCACAAGAGAAGCAAACACACATTGCTGGATGTGGAAGGAAAAACCAGAGAAACCACAGGAAAACCCACAAAGATAATAGGAGAGTACACAAACTCCACAATGTACAGACAAAACAAATGGTGGAAAACCATTTAATTGCCAATAATCTTCCAGTGCTTCCAGGAAAGATTCAAATATGAGCCCAGGACTGTGTACCTCTTGTCTGTAACAATCGAATGACTGCTTATACATGAGAAAAAAAAAACAGCATCTATCTGCCAAGCAGTGCCCAGTAGGAAATCACCAGACGGCCATCCAGAATACAATTCTTGTTACTCTGGCGCCTCTGCATTGACAGAAGATTAAAGCTACCAATTAAAAACAAAAAATGACAACAACACAGCAGATTATTTCACAAATCTGTGTGACAGAGAGAATACAGAAATCAGCTCAGCTAAGTAAAAAGGCACTAAGAGTTTGCATCAAGCAACAAATGTAGATAAAAAGAAAATGCAAATTACAATCCCACCAGTATTCTGCAGCTTAACACCAACGTCTATACAATTTCAAACTTGTGGAGGAGCAGTAACGCTGAAATTGCTGCTTCAGATCATAACTTTTTTGCTTATCTATGGAACTACTTTTTTTTTTTTCTTTTTCTTTTTTTTTAACAGGCATATTGTGCAAGAAATAAAACACAAATCCGGACTGACATTTAGGTTTTGCCTTTCAGTCCATCATTTAATTTTGCATCATTTTTACCCAATGACCAATTTAGCACTTTAATGACAAACAAGCCATATGAAACTAATGGTAAGGAAATGCATATTGTCCCCTTTGAAGATTTCTATTTACGCACTTCCTTTTCTCATCACAGCGTAAATTGTCAAACTCCATAGTGTAACACAGAAATAAGAAACACAGTAGAGGGTATCAGACATGGAAACAGATGGAAAGCAGGGAAACAACATGTGGCTGACTGGAAGGGACCACAAATGTTCATATAATTATTTCTAATCCTTTTTGACTCACTAATTATGTATGTAAGAAGCACATTTTAAAGCGAGAAGGCAGCTTCTCCATCCCTCTACTCTCCTTTTTAGACCACTATTGCTTATTTGGTGATCTTTTATTGACTTTCTCTTTCCTGAATTTTCTGTAGTAACAATTACTAATTTTGAGATAAACTCACAAAATACTATTACCTTTCAGCCCCAAAACTCAACCTTCTTCTGTCTAGAAGCTCTCTTACTAACACTGTCTACCCGTTTCCTAATCACATGACTTGTAGTTTTAGCAATGGGAATTGTAGTCCTCTCACGGAGAAGCAAAGAATACAAGAAGAAAGCATGCTGGGAGGTTTACCTTTGTCACACACGTGCGAGTAGGAGTCAGCTAAAGGGCCTGAGTAATTGTAATAAAACATCTGACTAGGGGAGCCAGCGGAATGTGTTGACTGTCTTTTTCAGTTCACTACAGACCTTTCCTGGGAAATCCTGCAAGGTTCCAGCACCTCAGAAGACACCACTTTCGGTGTTGCCCCCTTTGCTGACGTCACTTCTGGTCCAGACAACATCACCTCTGGTGCCAGCACCCTTTGCTGATGTCACATCCGGTCCAGAAGACATCACTTCTGATTCCGGCCATTTTGATGACGTCACTTCCTTTACGGGCCTTTAAAGCCTCCATCTTTGTCTCTGATAATCAGTTCTGTTCTGGACTCTGTTCTATGCACATCGTGCTACTATAATTCAATTTTTGCAGCCGGAAAAACAATATACGGGTGGCTACCCCAAATTTTTATGATGTCTTTGACTCATTATTGTCACACCTTATCAAACAAAACACAAAAACAACAGAATGAAAAAGTGAAAATTGAATTTTAGCAACTGTTCAAATTTATTCAAAATTAAAAATGAAATACCCCATAGATACAAATATTGAGAGACATTGCTTTGGCTCTGGTGCGTCCTACTCTATTGATCATCACTGAGATGTTTGCAGCCCATCTGTGGTTAATTCAATTGATTAGACTGAATCGCAATGGCATACGTCATTCTAAAAAGGGCTCCACAGTTGGGGAAAAAACTAAGCCATTAGGCTGAAGGAACTTCCTGCAGGAATTACAGACAGGATTGTGTCGGGGCACAGATCTCTAGAGAAAGCTACAAACAAATTTCCTGCGATATTGAAGGATCCCAAGAATTCAGTGTCCACCATAAATCTTAAATGGAAGAGGTATGGAACAACTTCGACTCTTTCTACTGCTGGCAGTCTGCTAAAACTTAACAATCGGGGTGGGAGGAAGGACATGTTAAGAGAGACGACAGAGACTGAGATGGTCACTCTGGTTGAGCTTGGGAGAACCTGTGTGGAGATGGGAGAAATATGGGTCAGATGACACATGGAAGATAACTTAGGGTTTGCAAAAAGGAACCTTCAGGTCTCACTCACACTGTGCTAAAAAAAGATACTCTGGTTTGATGAAACTTGGTTTGAACTGTCTGGCCTCAAATCAGTTTAATTCAACTTAGTAGACTTTCTTCCCACAGGCGATCAGACTACTCAGCTCCCTCTAATAGCACACAACATGCTGACCTATTGGGGCTGTTGAATTCTCGAGCACACACACAGCGTGTTTGATTGACTATACATACACTTTCTGCTTATGCTGTCTATTAAGTCTATCTGTTGTTGTATAATGTGCATTTGTCTTATGTTATGTTCAGACATTGAGCTGGGAGAAACAAAATTTTGTTAATTTGTGAACTTCTTGTTTTATGGTCTGAATGACGATAAAAAGTTCTAAATGTCACACCCTGGGAGAAATCAGGCAATTTTAATGTCCTGCACAATGGTGAAATATGGTGGGTTACAGCATCAGGAACTGGGAGCCTAGTCAGGGTAGAAGGAAACCTGAACAGACCAAAGTACAAAAATGTCCTCTACATGCTGACTGACTAAATCAAACGTAATATAGTCCCTTTCAAATACATCACCCCCATCCCACACACAATTTATTCTGGAACAGCTTAGCAAGCCATAGAGCTGTGAAAGGCCAACAGACAAAACAACACGGAGGAGCCACAGATATAGCAGTAAAAACTGAAGCAGACAGCAAAAATCTACATTAGAGTGAGATAGCTAAAATGCATGTCTAAGAAATGAAAAAGTGTCACTGACAGAAAAAAGGAGAAAAAAAAAAAAAAGGCCTGTACTCTCGTCAAAGCTAAGTGGACGCAACAATGATCAGAGGCCCCAAAACAAGCAAACATTTCCCAGTGAGGCACTGACGCCAAGCCTTGATAAAATTCTTTTCCTGGATTTGATCTAATCAAGAGCTGACACCGTATTAACGCACACAGCTTACTTCTTTATTACTCAGGGTTTTACAAGACTCTCTGGAACGACAATCACAGTTTACATTTCTGAATGAGAGCTAAGGCAACGTTCCAGAGTTCAGAAGGAAACACTGAGCGCACACTTACTTACTGTAAGCAATGTGTCAGCGTGGTCAATTACGCGTGCTGCCACTGGCTAAAGGGGGACCTAAAGAGGCCTAAAGAAAATCACCAACATCCAAAATATTTTAACTCTCTGTTTCCCTGATTCTCCAAGATGACCCACCCTGCCTTAAGAAGGTACACAGAGCCACTCAGGTTGAACTCACCGGTGAATGTTTAAACAACATTTGGTCATCAAATATCTCAGAAAACAGGACTTGAACAAAGAATGTGGTTAATTATTATTAGAGATGACCTCATGCCATGGACACACCTTGACATAAGCAGATTTTCTTTAACAGGTGGCCACAGCAAGTCCAGAGCTAAAACCACAACTCCTGCATTTATTCAGTTCACTTGAATTTCAGAAAACAAGCAGCCTTTGGATTGGGGGGGTCTGGTGGCACTGAATCTCTTGCATGTGGCACATACAGAGCTAATATTAACACCAAAGGGGTTATGGTATACCCACTCTAGCTGCCCATTTTCCACCTTCACCTCGCAAAAGTGATAATCCCAAAATAATCAGAAAAAGGAGACCTGGCATCACCCAAACAAAATAATTTCAAGTCTTACCCAGTTCACTTAAAATCAACTTTCAAAAATCAAAACCATAGAACCAGACGTTCTCTAGCATATCAAACAAATGAATCGACTGCTTCATGAAATGACAGGTGCTTCACCACAACTCAGAAGGAGAGAACACTTTTTGACTGTGGGTCCTGTGACGTCACTGAAACTTGTAGCAAAACAACAAGTACATTATTTATAAATAGTGACTGAAGCCACCAGTAAGAATTAAAACATTTAAAATAAATCAAGGGTCACCTCTGCTACAATGAAACCACACGTGGAGCTCTAGGGATTTGAAGCACACCAGAGCGAGCAAGAAGGATAATGAGTGGACAACTGAGTCTGGCCTGGCCAATGCCGTTTGAGGCAGCTAAGACGAGGGTTGAGTTGGTGAGGACCGTAGCTGCTGGAGTCTCCGGCGGCTGAGCAAGAAATGGGGGAGATGGGGAGACAAAGAGGGAGTTGCGCTGGGCTCATCTACGAGTGGAAGGAACATTGACCAAATAATTGTGTTGTTGATTTTTATTCTCATTTTAAGTCTTGATTTCAAACTCATGGATTGTCACAGTTTAAAAGGATTATGTATTTATTTATTGGTGAAGAAAAGCACTTCACTATTTATCTGGACGCATTGATTTGCATTTGTTTGACTTTGTTTTAAATAAAAGCACTGTATCACTTTATACACCTACCCCTTGCATTGTGAGTGTCTTCATTTGCCTGGCTTATCCAATGGTTATGTTATCAATGGCGGCAGGTTCTGTCACAGGTATATATGAATTTGCCATGCAAAATAATGAAGTGCTTTCTATAAATTAAAATATATATATATATATATATATATATATATATATATATATATATATATATATATATAT
>JANRMT010062838.1:6693487-6708736 GCA_026402145.1 Polypterus bichir lapradei | reverse complement strand
TTTTTTTTTTAATATTTGAAATTGGAATGCATGGCATGGCCAAAGGTCTCTATCTCAGTGTTATTAAATAGTCTAAGGTTTTCCATAGATATTGATACAATGCATTTGTATATACTTTTAACTCTGGCATATGTTTTTAACAAATGATAAATGTACTACTAATTAATTATGCCCACTTGCATGTCTCTTATGTTTTCTATGCCTTATTTAATGCCCCATGCAATCCAGGCCTTTTGTCTTCTTTATTGTTACCTTTCTCTTCACCTTTATTCAGCGGCATACTAGCTCTAAGCTGTTTTCTTCTCCTGCCAAGACGTATGTATTGGCCCTGTAGTACTCCAAGCTCTGTGTACCTCACACATGCACACCTGTGCAACTGTGTAACCATACCTTACTTGAGTAATCTTTTACACTACCTCATTACTAGGGTAAGTGCTCCATATCTGTTCACAAAAGGGAAGTGTGGCCAAAAAATAGTTATAAAAATCAAAGAGGCTGCCTGTCACATGCTCTGTTACTAAAGTAGATTCAATACCAGTCATTCATCTCTTTCAAACTGACGAAGGTGCAGGTTTTGACTCATTCACTCATGCTACACTTCCATGCAAATACAGCAAAAGTTATCTTTTTTTCCTGTCCTTCCTGTTTGCATCTACTTATACAGTACAGGCCAAAAGTTTGGACACACCTCCTCATTCAATGTGTTTTCTTTATTTTCATGACTGAAGGCATCAAAACTATGAATGAACACATGTGGAGTTATGTACTTAACAAAAAAAGGTGAAATAACTGAAAACATGTTTTATATTCTAGTTTCTTCAAAATAGCCACCCTTTGCTCTGATTACTGCTTTGCACACTCTTGGCATTCTCTCGATGAGCTTCAACAGGTAGTCACCTGAAATGGTTTTCACTTCACAGGTGTGCCTTATCAGGGTTATTTAGTGGAATTTCTTGCTTTATCAATGGGGTTGGGACCAGCAGTCGTGTTGTGCAGAAGTCAGGTTAGTTGGACGATCATTTATTTTTCAACAGGACAATGACCCCAAACACACCTCCAGGCTGTGTAAGGGCTATTTGACCAAGAAGGAGAGTGATGGAGTGCTGTAAATGGTCATGAAAATAAAGAAAACACATTGAATGAGGAGGTGTCGCCAAACTTTTGGCCTGTACTGTATATATCTATATCTATATATCTAAATATATCTAAATATATATATATATATATATATCTAAATATATATATATATATATATATATATATATATCTATATATATCTAATTCTGGAATGTGCACAAAAAAGGACAAAGCAACAGAGACATACTCTGTTCAAGCAATCAAAGTGATCCCTCTTATTTTTCATGCCAACAAATAAAACAGGAGTTTGAAGATTTCCAGTGGACTTCACGGGAAATGCAAAGCAGATTGAAACCAGGAGGTATTGTTCACAAAAAGGGTTGCGAGGATCTGGAAGAAATTAACAAGTGATATATTTGAAGGACTACTGGACAAAACATTAGGACAACTTAACTGTTAGCTAAGAAAATGAGCTGGATGCACTGAATGGACGTGCTATTATTATCAGTGGTAATGCGTAAAATGATGATGAGCAGAAATATAAAACTCTACAAAGTAATACGTTTTAATTTAGAAGATATATGTTGGCGAATTAAAAAAAAAAAAAGTTTCTTCACATAATGCTGCAGAAGTAGGGATACCAAGGTCTCCATTTTGCAGTAAATACCATGCATGCTGCACAGGGGGCTTGGCAAGCAGGTTAAGTGGTGGGGGAAAATGAAAAGGTTACAATTAACTGGTCACACCAAGCCAAAAGAAGACACCTGTCATCAAGCATTTAATGACTTTACAGAATCAAAGTCTGTGAGACATTGCTACATAATAAACCAGAAGAATCATCCTCCACTAAAATGATATCAAGTGATGAAACTGCTTAAGAAATAAAGTTGCTCCTTCTTCTCAGAACTTCTTTTGGGTGAGCCCAACTGCCATGCCTCACTCTTTCTAGCACAATCTTCTTCTCTCCTCCCCCCTTCTCCTCGCCTTTCTTTTGGGTGCATGCCCAGGAAAGCAGAAGTTTGGCAAAAGCCAGCAAATCAGACCATCTGAGTTCTGTCCAATTAGTCAAAGAAGGGAACGACTGGCAGCAAGAAACAAACAGAATAAACATCCTTCATTCTCAAAGATATGCCAAGACATACTGCACAGGGCCACCAAGATGCACCACCAAATTGTGGCTTTAGAAGCAAGAAAAGCTGAGGAGTCGGCTTATGAGCAAAGAAGCAGAGCCCTCCGAGACCCTGAGCCAATGAGCAGTGATTCACAGGGGGGAAGAGTCTCGCCATCTGTATTTGCCCCAAAGACAAGAGGAGCCTAGCAGGTCTGGCAGAGGATTTCATTGGCGTAACAAATTCTCAATTGTGGTCTACAACTGTAAATCTTGGCAGATGCTTTTCAACCAGAATTACACACTTACAAAACACAAAAATATGGTACCTAGCTAAAAGGGTTTATGCTCATAAAATAATGGGACAAGATTCATGCACCAAACTGTTTTATTAGAATTGAGCCTGATAACTTGAATACCATCCTTCTGTTAAATATCTTTATGCTTATGTGCTTCCTAATTGCATTCTGTATTACAAAACTTACTAAAAATCATAGTCATAATATTTCTTACCAGGTTCTACCCTAGAATGCCAAAGGTTTATGAACAATAACATTCTATCTATCCTACTAAAGGGGGTATGATCTACGATGGAGATTCTCTGAATATATTCTAAAAACGACCAGCTCAACACATCAAAGTTTAAAGTCAAGGCATTAACTCTTTAACCACTAACTAACACACAATACTAGAAGCCACTGCCTAGAACCCTGTAGCATTTCAGGTTGTTCTAATCCTCCCATCCTCTTGTAATTTAGCTCTCAGGTGACCTTCAGTGCTAGGAGGCTTTGAGTTTGCTTACTCCCATCTTGACACGCATGCTGCAGCACAGTCATTTATGAAGTGAAACAATTTTACAGTTGGGCACAAGCAGCTCAATGGTGGGATGTAACTAACAGACCATGTGATTTATGTTTGTCCTCTTCAAAAGTTAGAAATTTACCCTTGTGATTAATAAACTTTAATCTAAAAACAAAACTATTTTGCTTTAATTGGAGATCTGCAAATGTACAAGCTTGATGACCATCTATTTAGGAGTATTTTGTTTTTTTTTAAAAAAAATCTTTCACTGGGGAATGCTTAAAAAACACAGAATAATACAGAAGTGTGAACATACTGTCTATTTGTATTATCTTTTCTAAAAGACCATCTTCCATGTGAAATGTACAATATATCTGCTATGTGATAAAACATTAAGGCCAGTATGTCCAGTCCCCCAGAGCAATCTGATTGGTCAGTTCGGCTTTAGCAGTGCAGCAAAAAAGGAACTGCAAGTGTGAGACGTACGAGAAGGCACAAAGGTGCATACTGAGGGAGTTGCCTTCAAAGATACTAAGTATAAAACTGGACAGAAGGAAAGAAAGACATCTTGAAAATAAAATAATGAAGAGTCTGAGAATGAGGCTTTATGGGAAAATGCTTGAGAAAGGGGAAGCCGGCAAACAGATCTTCAGACACACGCAAATACAGAGGAAAGGTGCAAAAAGTAAATGTAGGGCAAAAGATAAAATAATTAAAAAATATTTGCTATTTCCTCTCTTTGACAGGTACCGCAGCTAAAATTAAACAAAGAAATAGGACAACCATAAACTGTACCCAAAAATGTATCAGGACAAGCAAGGCTTGAGGGGTTGCCAGTTGACTAAATTTAACAGCATTTTTCACTTTGTGATTTTCTTTAATGCAAGGCCCATTGTGAACTACAAAAAGCTACAAATAAATGCACCTATCTTTAGAAAAATAATACGTCAGCGCTCAACTTGCAGATGTATACAAACCAAGTAAATCACAATTTACTGTGTACACACCACGTCATTTAAGTTTGTTTTTTGTTTTTAAATCAGTAATTATCTGATTGATATTTACAAAAAACACATAAAAGAAGATACTAGGAAGACATTTTTAGGTTAAAACTTAACCCTAACCCCACTTAAGGAAATTCAAGGTCACAAGGGGACATATAATTATTCTAGCAGCAATGCATGCAAGGAAATAAACTGTCTAGGGTAGAGTGCCAGTACCCACTTATACAAAGAGATTCACACAGGGCCAAATTAACATCAATTATCCACCTAACAGACACATCCTCGGGCACGAGAGGGGGTAACAAGAGTACGGATAGGAAAAGCATTGCAGACAGCCGACGTCATCAGGAAGCGCTTCACTCCCAGTGCTTACAGAGGCAGATCCTGATTGAACAAGCATAGGAGTTCTCCTATTCACTCACGCTATAAGGCGACTGCTTCAAAGCCAGACACGACTGATCACCGGTTGTGCACCACAGGGCAAATCTGCAAACTGAGATGCTTCATGCCCCAAGTCCATGGCAGTACAGTGTCCATGGACAGTCTTCTGCATACAGAGTCGCAGCTTGCAGAGCAGGACTGTCCTTAATACATCATCTTCTATACCACCAAGCAACTTTGTGAAATACTTTCCTGCAAGTCTGCTCCACAATATAATCGCGTAACAATCTCTATAAAAACGCAAAGGATGAAATTGGTTTCACTTTCATTGTAAGTGGAATATGTGACAAAAACGTTCCAAATCCGCTTTCTTCTCCTGGTGGGTGTTGCTGTTGTTACTTACAGTCCATGCGAAAAAAAAAAAATTTCTGTTAAGCATGCCATCACTTTTGAGAATAATTCTAAAGTGGAAAACTGGATACCACTAATGGAATCTCCACAAATTATAAAAAACATGCTCATTCTGCTAATATTTTACATGTTTTGGTATTAGGCAAAGGAATTGTTACTTTGCCATGCATATACATTATACGCACATTTAGTTTCTGGTTTATTGGCAAAACATTAACAGAAATGTGCACAAAAAAAAAAGGGACAAAGTAAAGAATTAAAGTATCTGCCAATGTTTTAATGCTGGTTTCACATGACTGGATATCTGTGTGAGCTCCCAGCCCACTGCCACTAAGTTTGAAAGCTAATACATACTTAAAGCTGAATATTTGCTGCGTGTTTGTCCAGTATGTAAATTCACACCAGTGAACCCGCCTTCACGAAGTTTTGCGCAGGTTTCTCATCTGTAAATGGTAAAACCATAGGTTTTGCTTTGATCTAAAATTAGGGAACTTATGGAAAAGGATGATCCGCTGTGGCAACCCCTAACGGGAGCAGCCAAATGAAGAAGAAGAAAGAGGGAACTTTATTTAGCGACTGCACTGATCTACTTTGTTTCTTTCACTCTTCTTTCCTTTATAAACTTCAAAGCGACAATAAACTGAGCTGGAAAAACCAAACCTCACAAGATACCTCTTCCAACCTGGTACATGTGAAAATAGTACTACTACTACAAACTGTATCTGTGCTGTATTAGGGACGAGCACCTAGGAGGCATTTTTGGGACCTGGCACAAGTTTGCAAGTTGCTCTCCATGGTGGGTATAGTCAGTAAACTTGTGGTTTTTGGCCCACTGGGGAATTTACTTAATGACTACAATTGCATTTTGCTCCACTTTGGGCAGTGCTACTAGACTGCAACCTGCTTCTAAAATGTAAGATACAATCCAATTTCAAATATATAAAAAATGTGGAAAGAAATGGACACTATACATTCGAGACAATATTGTATTTTAGGTTCAGCATATTTATTAACTGTTACTATGTGATCAATACTCATATCAACTAAACCTTCAGAAACACATCTACAATACCTCTCTCAATATACACCACCACCCCCTTTTCTTAATCTTTCTATTTTAGGTGGCATGGTGGTACAGCCTCACCCCAATAACACGGCCATGTTACAATACTATTTGCTACTTGGGATGTCCTCTATGTTAAGTTTAAATGTTCAACCTACCTGAATTACTGATAATAAAGCATGTGTTAAAGGTGAAGTAAAATGACGACAGTGTACATTAAGAATAAAAATATTTCCACCTAATCATATTAAACAAAATACTGTATCCCAAAATCCTCTTTATAGATGTTTGTCCATTTGACTATAATTGTTAGTGATGCACCGATTTGGAAATTCTGGGCGAAACCAATAACCGATATGTTTTTGTCCATCTTTGCCAATACCGATAACCGATATATTTTCTTTTTTATTTACTTCAGGTATGAATGTTTTAGGTATGCTGAAAATATATTATGCATTATTAAAGAAACAACAGTAGCACGTGAAACACAGATTAACTTTTTATTAACTTGATGAATTTAATGCTCTTCATTGCAGCTCTTCTAAGCAGCCAGTACTTTATGTGGAGGAAAAAGAGCAAGATATGGCTCATCTCTTGTGGAGGCTGGCCCAGACACAGACAGGCAAACACGTTCATGTCACCCACAAATACGTTTATTTACAATATATACAAAAGTCAAGTGCACCACAAAACCCCACAAGTCCCCAAAATCCTGGCCACACAATGCCTTACTTTCTTCAGGCCGCCTCCTGCCTCCTGCTCAATCCATTCCACTCCCGACTCTCACCCCGAATGAAGGGAAGCGGCCCCTTTTATCCACACCCGGATGTGCTCCAGGTGCTTCCCGGCAATCTCCCCGGAAGCACTCCGGGTGTCCCTGCTCCTCTTCCCCCCAGCACTTCCTGGTGTGGCGGAAGTGCTGAGGTCCAGGACTCCAAAGGCATGGGGGCGCACCCTGGCGGTGACCACGGGCCCCTACAGGGTGGAGCTTCAAAGCTCTGTACCCGTGGCCCCCAAAGGAACCAGGGCGGTCACCCCCAGATGGTCTGGGGAAGGCGCAAGCCCTCCTCTGGTCCTCCTGGGCGTCCCGGCAGGGTTGCCACCCCAGCCACCTCTGACAATATATAGAAAAAATACTCCAGGTCATGTACAAAAATCTGCTTAACATACATGCCATTGGGTATATTAACAAAAAAATGAATGCAAATTCTTTGTGCTATAATCATACATATATTACTTTAAGTAAAACTAAAATAAAGGGTACAATGAGGCCAGTAACTTTGGTTAAGTTGGCTTCTTTAAAAGTACAAATGGTAGGTTTTTCTTAACAAAAAAGAAACATTTCTGCCTTTTCACCAGCAAGCCTATTTGTCTTTTCATTTACTACATTTGGTACAATGTAGTGCCGATAGGTACTCGATCGCTGCCTTGGCTAGGGTTGGAAAATGGGCTGCATTGCTTTTCCAACACTGGAGGGCACAGTTATTTCTGGAGATAGGGGGCTCACTGAGATAGTTATTCAGCTGAAAAAAAAAAAAAACAGAAGTTTACAAACGTTTACCTAATATTATAATAAAAAAATAAATTATTATTAGGTTGACCAGATTTGTGGTAAAGAAAAACATGACAACCACCGCCATTAATAAAAATGTGTGATGTTGAAAGCGTGCTGTATAATGATTTGGGTCATATAAAGGACCTTCTTGTTGACAAGCCTGCATTATATCGGTATGGCTGTATCATGTACACATCTGACCGATTTCAATGTCGTCATTTTTAATGAACATCGGCCGATAACAATACAGTTCTTGATATATCGTGCTTCTCTAATAATCGTTCCGCTGTCAAGATTAACATGTCCACTACTGCTAGTCTCTTGACTACTCTCTAGCAGTTGCTACTTCTTACACATCAAAACTCTGAAAGATATTAAGTATAGCCAATGAAACATCAGCTGCCATTTGCTAAATGAGCATTAATTGCAAAATTGTTTGTATGCTGTGCTCATAACAATACAAGAAACAATCAAAAGGTTTTCTGCCCAAATCGGAAACGGGTATAGGTGCTTATTTTGTAAGTGGCCCAAGGAAGAAAAAAAAAAACTCTGTTGTACTAAAATATGCCAAATAAAGCTTCTGTCATTTGTTGTTACAGAAAGTAGTCAAAATGATTTTGCAGTTTTTGCAATACAACTACTATGCCAGCATTGAATTTCTAATACTAAATGAAGAACAATATGACATGTCAAGAGAAACAAGTGACTGTAATGACAAACACAACACTCTGCGATTAACTAACAATAGCATAACAGGACTGAACTTTCTGTGCAAATGTGTACAGACAAAATGAAAGGAGAGTCACTTAGAACTCAAGAAATCTGCAATTAGATATCCTTGGGGATTGCCTAAATATTTGGTTAACAGTAAAGTGCTACAGGCATAAATACTAATGAACCGCCACCCATCAGCCCCAAAATGGGGATCCCATATAGAGAGGGCTAATCAAGCCATCGAGACAGACACAATGGCACCACAGTGCATTTATTCCTCCCTGTTCTGATAAGAGTATGTGCACCAAATGAAGTTATTGCATTAAATTACAAAATAATGTAAAGCTCACCTTTGTATAAGCTGAAGGTTTATGGCAGCTTACACGACTGCTTCTTCACTCTTTACCTTATAATGAATCCACAAGCACACGTTTTACAGACAGCAAGGTGAGTTATTTGCATAACTAAAAGAGTACGTAAAACATGAAAGAACTGCACATTAGGCAGAGAATAGGAAGCCATTAAAAGGCAAGTTTCTTACAATAATGTATGTCAGCTGCTGCTCTGAAACCCGACTTAAATTGTTCCCCACGTTGGCAGATACTTGGTACAATTAGTATAAAAGCCTGATGAAAAAAGCGGCTTTGTTTAGAACCTTTCTTGTACAGAAAAAAACATCACCCAGGGTGTCTGCAAAAGCTCTGTGTGCCTGAAGTCAATTAGGCTAATTTTGTTTGCTGTTAGTAGCTTTACAATTCTTTGTTTAAACGTGCATTTTCTGTAAATGACCATTTTGAAATGTGCCCTTCGTATTTCCTTTAATTAAACAGTAAGAAGCTTGGCTCTTAGGATGAAGAATTCTTTGCAGGCTATATAAATTCATTTGGCAACTCTGTGCTCGACAATAAAGCACAGCTGTGAATTACATTAATTTCGACTCATACGAAGAAAAGCTTTCCGTCTAACGTACTCGCAATGAAAAGGACGACTGGAATACAGGAGGTGTCGGACACAGCCAAGGAAGAAAATCTGTCAAAGGAGAAAGCAGTAGGAAGAGCCTCCCGTGACCCAGTTTCCACAGCCAATCCAACACGGCAGAAGGGAATCTGAATGTCAGTTAGACAACTCATTTGCCTTGGGCACATCTTGCATGGCACACATAATATAATGAAGTGTGGTGCAGCAAGCCTCAAGGCGAGTGGGCAGAACGGCAAACGATCCAGGAACAAGCATGTGCAGGCGAGGGTCTCTGTTGGGTACGGCCATGTAGCCTAATGGTTTCCTGTGTCTGTTCGTATCTCCTAAAAATGTAACCTGTCATCACACATTAGGTTCTGCTACTCAAACACGATACTGTACGTGCTTAACTGTCTTGTTAGGGTAAGCACTTATTGGAACATCTATAATTGTTACTAAAACACAATGACAATGAAATGACTGCTTCAACTTCTGAATTTAAGCAGGACTCAGTTGTGAGAATAAGGCTGCTGCCAATTTTACAAGAGGTAGTCAGTAGCCATGTGTTTGGAAACAGAAGCAGAAATGAGGAAACATGAGTCAGCCTGAAAAGACCGAATTTAACAAAACCAATTTGATTTTATTTAAAAGAAATCTCTAGTTTCCTATTTGGGGAAGAAACCACCCCCCCATGTAATAAAGTATAAAGCTTAACCAAAACCAAAAAAAATCAACACCTCAGCACTTGAGCACAAAAGATCACTACTACAGTAAATAGTATAAGTTCCAAAACTCAGCCTTAACACCTCCACTTGGCAGCTCGTTCAAATTTCAAACAACTCCTTATTTAAAGGCCAGTCCCTGACATTCATTTGACTCTTTAATCAGTCAACTCATTAGTTAGAAACTGGCTTCCTTTTATGATTCACTTCCAAGAAAAATAAAAAAAGTCATAAGAAAACATGGCGGCACGGTGGCACAGTGGTAGCGCTGCTGCCTCGCAGTTAGGAGACCCGGGTTCACTTCCTGGGTCCTCCCTGCGTGGAGTTTGCATGTTCTCCCCGTGTCTGCGTGGGTTTCCTCCGGGCGCTCCGGTTTCCTCCCACAGTCTAAAGACATGCAGGTTAGGTGGATTGACGATTCCAAATTGGCCCTAGTGTGTGCTTGGTGTGTGGGTGTGTTTGTGTGTGTCCTGCGGTGGGTTGGTACCCTGCCTGGGATTGGTTCCTGCCTTGTGCCCTGTGCTGGCTGGAATTGGCTCCAGCAGACCCCTGTGTTCGGATTCAGCGGGTTGGAAAATGGATGGATAAGAAAGGCACTATATAAAGCAGAGAGTCACAAAGATAACTAGTAATTTACTGATCTATAAAGGGAAATTCACTTAGGTCTAGTAAAGAAAATGGTTGGCCCATTGTTAGATTTTAATATGTATTTTTGTGTTCTTGTAAATTTGGTTTCAATCTCTTACATGTGTGAAGTGGAAACTATAAACTGGCTTCATGTGATTAGGTGTATCCTTATATAGAATGGATTCCTGTACGGACAGTCATCCTGCACATACGGTACACAAAATACTGAATTGAGACAGAATTGTACTATTGACCGTCATAATTTGGATTGTTTATCACAAGTGTACTTCAGATCTTTATCATTATGATACAAAATGAAACTGAAGCATAGGCCAAATCAAGTACTCCTTTTCTTTTTCACTGCTAATACAGTATATTAACAAAGACACAGTTCAAAATCTGCCACAAACATAAAACCCCGTATTTAATATCCATTAAGATAATCTCGATAAACATGCAGAGCAGGTTAGAGATAATAATTCTTTACATTTATATAGCACTTTTCTCACTACTCAAAGCGCTCAGCAATTGCAGGTTAAGGGCCTTGCTCAAGGGCCCAACAGAGCAGAGTCCCTATTGGCATTTACGGGATTCAAACTAGCAACCTTCCGATTGCCAGTGCAGATCCCTAGCCTCAGAGCCACCACTCCGCCTAAAAATAATGGAAGTATTAAAATTCACAAGTCTCGCATTAGTGTAAACATAGGGAAATCATTACTCAATGAAATAACGGAACAGCGAGAGATCGAATATACTGTATTGTTCGGATTTAAAATTTAAGTCGGAGACTTGGAGATCATCTAATTTGTGTTGCCAGCAGGGAAAAAGTAGTGTTTCTTCCCAATGAAGAGGCGTATCCACGAGAATTAAAAGATGAGATTGTTGTTTTCCACGGACAGTCTCGCGGGGACTTTTAAGATGAGATCCTTTTAAGTCACACCCTGCTTACAGCCATTTTTAAATAAGATCACGGACATCTAAACTGTCAGTCGTGTAAAGGCTTTTATCAGACACATGTCCTATTCTCTCAGCTCTTATAAATACTTTCTAGATGACACATCAACAACTAAGTGAAGAAGAAAGAGCAGTGCGTGCAGATTACGTGGCACGGCAGCAGCAAGCCAGCAGCTGATCGCTGTATTTGTTTCCCATTGTATCACCATTTAAGAGGGGGTTTCAGAGGAGCAACTGCTTCTCATTGAGGTGCGTTCAGCCCCCCTCTTCATAACGTGAGCGGAAGAGACGCGAAGTGGCTGGCAAGTAGCGCTGGCCGCAGAGAGCAGGGGGGGTGGGCGAGCAAAGCGAGCAGGGGGCACAGCCCCCTAGTAAGATTAAAAAAACATGCTTTTATCAAAAATTATAATCTGCTTCACTTTACGATCAAGCCTAAGCAAAGCAGCCCTTAAAGGTGAATCTCTGTGAAGGGTAAATGTAATGCATATGCTTGTACGCACAGCCATGTTAGATTGGGTGGGGAAAAAAAGCAAGTTTTAGGGTACAGCTGTGCTTTGAGCACTACTACAATCTGATGTCTTGTGGAAGACAAATTAGAATTGAGGGTCACAGTCTTTTGCACATTAAGTGTTCTGATATGTTTGCCACATTAAAATATAGCATCTAGAATTAACAAAATGTCAGGAACTTGGTCACACATAATCAGGAAACCAGATAGAAAGTCAAGTGAATAACAAGGAACAAGAAGGTTGTGGGTAACGACGCTTCAAGAAGTTGGCTGACTAGTATGTAGCCAGTAAGACTTGACACAGTATTCCATAAAAGAATAAGAGCTAAATTTATGAGATTATTGAAGAACAAAAGTGTAGTAGAAATGAGACTTTTATTTTGGGGTATATAAGCTGGTTATGCTCTCTGCCAAATGACCTTATGCCTTTTGAACCAATCAGAGTAAATGCCAAATAGATACGTAAGCATTTCATTCAGCACTGTTATGCAAATTCAGTGATCTATAAATAAAGCTCTCTAGCTCTATTCTGTGAACATTTGCCGACATCCTCTGCCCAAGGCACTGTCCCTTAGTACATTGCTGTAACAGGAATGCTCCCTCTTCAAGCATTTGCGGAAGACACAATGAACAAGCATCCTTCTGTCTCGCTCCTGACCCAAAATAGGTGGATAATATTTTCTTCCTTTAACATATTTACAAGTTAATTTCTACCACAGTCTTCACCATTATCACCGCAGATGACAGATGTGGCGTACAAACCCAAACCAGCTTCATTGATCGAGTGCAGCTCACTTTAAACTGTGGACTAACCTTTCTAAATAAGCAGTATCTGGTAAAGTAATAATTATAATGAGTAGAAAAGAAGAATCTTCATATATTGTATATTGTATGCTGAGTCTCTAAGGATGAGCATGATAATGTTAGATGGCAAGGAAGATACAAAAAACAAACTCCAGTTAAGCTAGAGGAGGGAAAAAAAATCTGTAAGGGGGTTCAAAACCAAAAGATCAGCCAGCCTAGACAGGGCATGCTACCTAACAAATGTTCTGAAGTCGCTCTCATGGCCAGCAGGGGCACTCGCGTCACCCATTTAAGACAAGGTTTAATTTGGTCAGTTTAGTAAGTGGCTTGCGGTGGAGCCTGAATATTTAAGGCTTTGGACTTCATAACCTGAGGTCATGGATTGACTGTGTAACCAGGAGCAAGTCACTTTCCCTGCCTGTACTCCTACTGGAAAAACAAAAAGAAACAGAACCAATTGTACCTCAGATGTTGTAATTCACCTTGGGTACAGGCATTACTTATATACAAATAAAGGGAAAGCACCCTTATATTTGTATAAATAGGCCTAATACAGCCTCAACAATAGTTGCTCACCTGTGTAGCTAATAATGCAAAGAGTTACTTTTATGAAAGGTAAAAGTAACAAATATGGAATCAAAATTCGGTAAGTGAAGAACAAGGAAACTAACTTCCACTGAATTTTTTATATGATATATAATATTTATAAAGAGATGATATCACATTCAAAAATTGGAGTAGTTCCAGTTTAGTGTACAACTTGATAAAACAGTTTTTCTTTATAGTCTGGGCATCATTGAAAATCTCTCTATTCCAAACACATACAGTAGGTGTTTTCAGCTTTCTACTAAAAATTACATCTAGGCTGATGACAATCATGTCATTTACCCCAAGGTACTGTAAATCAATGGCACAAGGTAAATTGTAGCCATGTGCTAACCAATAACCAATCAGTGGAATTCGCTAGAAGCTTCCACTTCCTGAACCACACATGTTCAATATTGGGAGCAAGGGAGAGGCTTAGCTAAGCATAAAAGATTAAAAATGTGTATACAAAATAATGTAATGAGAAGTCTGGCAAAATTACACCTTTTTTGGCAAACTAAAAAGATTACAATATGCAATAAATACATCTTGCCTGAATAAGGGGCCTGAGTTGCCTCTAAATGTTGTATATTGCAATCTTTTTAGCTAGCCAATAAAAATTGTCATTTTGCTTGACTTCTCATTACATCCATAATGGTTAACACGGTACAACTCCCTAGTACTATATGAAACTGCCTGGGAAGGGTAAGACCTAGGAAACATTCCCTAATATTATTTTATTTAACATTTAAATGGAAACAGAAATAACAAACTTTGGGCGACATGGTGGCGCAGTGGGTAGTGCTGCTGCCTTGCAGTTAGAAGACCTGGGTTCGCTTCCCGGGTCCTCCCTGAGTGGAGTTTGCATGTTCTCCCCGTGTCTGCGTAGGTTTCCTCCTACAGTCCAAAGACATGCAGGTTAGGTGCATTGGCGATCCTAAATTGTCCCTGCTTGGTGTGTGCGTGCGTGCCCTGTGGTGGGCTTTCCTGCCTTGCACCCTATGTTGGCTGGGATTGGCTCCAGCAGACCCCCGTGGCCTAGGATATAGTGGGTTGGATAATGGATGGATAACAAACTTTAAGAAAATAAAATTACAAATTCACAAAAACTAAGTTAAACACTGTGGGTGGCACACAAGTCTTCAGTAAGTGACCCAGCATTACTGCCTGCCTTTTGGCCATCTACATTTACAGACTAATAACAAGCCGAACAAGAAGGTGTGAAACATCTGAGGCTATGGAAATAAATCAACAGTGCATAACACCTATCAAATGCAAATGGGTGCGGTATGTGAACGACGCCTCAAATTTGCACTTATTCTATCCATTTAGTATATGTGTAAAACACATTCAGTAGCTCTTGTGTGAACTCATGATCTCCTCTTTGACCATAATACCACTACATGTGATACTTCAACAAAGCAGATGGATCCCACAGACGCTGCTGGGTTACATTTTTACCAGCCCAGTGCTTGGCAGTTCTGTCCAACAGATGGTGTGTGCAAACTATGGCCCTCTACTGATGTATCTACTTGTGACCAGAGAAGATATCCTCTTTTGTCAATTCCCAGCTGCAGTCACATGATAATTAAAACTTTTCTAACATACATATTAATGTGTAGGGCGGCACAGTGGATAGCGCTGCTGCCTCGCAATTAGGAGACCCGGGTTCACTTCCTGGGTCCTCCCTGTGTGGATTTTGCATGTTCTTCCCGTGTCTGCGTGGGTTTCCTCCCACAGTCCAAAGACATGCCAGTTAGGTGCACTGGCAATTCTAAATTGTCCCTAGTGTGTGCTTGGTGTGTGTGTTGTTTCCTGTCTTGCATGCTGGGATTGGCTACAGCAGATCCCCGTGACCCTGTAGTTAGGATATAGCGGTTTGGATAATGGATGGATATTAATGTGTAATACTCCTAAATCTCCTACTAACCTTTCTAATATTTTCCATCAAGTCCATTAAACTCTATCTTACTTGGCG